>JBBCBC010000027.1:1003862-1464165 GCA_037126765.1 Stenogyne calaminthoides
ATTTCATTCTAGCTCTATCAGGAGAAAACGGTAAGGGAAGACCATTGAAAAACACAGAAAATGGCAATGGTTGTGACGGAAAGTGAAGGTTCCAAAAGAGGCAATACACGGCATGAAAGATGGTGAAATTCCCTCGCTTTCAAATCAGTTAAGGTCAAGAAGAGATTCGTAAAATGTTTGGTCGTTAACGCTGAATAAGGATGTTACTTGAACTTCTGTGCCAAAAACTGTAAAGAGAAGTTCAAGATTTCCGGTAATAGTAGGCATAAATGGACAGGAAGATACGAGGCGCATTTATGGGACAAGCTCACGGAATGTTACTCAAAGAAAAGGAAACAGGTCTACCTTTGGTGAGTATTCTTCCTCAGCAGTAACTTTGACAATTTTCATTGAACTTTTCCACTTTTTGAGAAAAAAACTTAGGCCTGAAGATCAATTTACATTCCTCAGGTGCCACGAAGACTTAGTGAAGCTGCAGCAAGAGCTGCATTTATTTAGCCGCGCTAAAGTATTGGGGGAACACTCAACTTTACCAATTTTCCAGTAAGTATTCTAAAATACTATAAGTGCCACATGGTATGCATTCTCAAATACTTACCAATCCTCTTACAATTGGCAGATATCCGAGCACCCAAAAAAAGAAATTGAAATTATGAGACTGCCACAAGACAGGAGTACTAGCTGTACATTGAGAAGGTAGGATTTAGCAACTTAACCATGTGATGAAAAAAAATATGATTATCATTGCTGAAATGGATGTTTAACAAATCAAAAATCTTCCATACTGCAGAAAGAGAGCAGGGTTCTCAAGAGGAACGCCAACGCATTAAGAGGAGTAGCAAGGCACGTAATCCAGAGTTATGATCGATTGATCATTTCCAGTTCACGCGAATTTAGCCAATGATTCTAAATTTATCAATGCAAACAAATGCAGACACCATCAGAACGGGAAAATGGGACGACTGATAGGAAAGAGTCTCGCATTGGGTCACCTTAACTCGCACCTGCAGTAAAGTAACCAACCCAACTAAAGTTATCAAGAAAGAAATTATGTAAAATGGTATCAATATCAGAACAAGAATAACATTTTTTACAAATTTAATATCATTAAATAATAATAAAATTTGTGCAGGTACCCAAGAAGAGGCAGCTCGAGTATTACGACATGGCATCAAGGGAGTAGAGGGATGAATGCCACCACAAACTTTAACTTGACTACCAATACAACATGGTTAAATTCAGGGAAAGTAATTCAGTTCCATAGGAAAAAAAAAAAAAAAAAGAAGATTTAGTACAGAATCTTGAGGAAGAATTATCATCTCTTTGCTCGGTATAAAAATGCATTACCTCCTTCTTACCAGCAAAATCTTGTAGGATAAAATGCCATGAACACACGAGAGAATTATGGAAGAAGTATTCATTCAATTCATGCAGAAGATCATCTCCATACAGCTTTGATCTGCTGCTAAGATCTTCGGTATTCAAAGAATTATGAGAAGAACTCGAATCTGTCTGAAAAAGAGAGTATTGGAGGAAAATGCCAAGTCCCTGCAACAAGGAATGTATTCCCAGTTCTACATTCCATCCTCGACAATCTCAATATTAAGGTAATAAACCACGGAATACAGTCGCAAGGATAATTCCATCGTGATTCCAATAGCAAAACTGGGGGTGGCCCCGACCATAATTAGCACAAACTCAATTATAGTTTTTTATATGTTGATACATGTATATATGAAGAGTTGAAAGTAAGATTGATGAGTTGATACAGGATATTGTCTAAAGCAGGGACTTTTGTAAATATAAAATAACTTTTTATGCCAACTTTTTGATAAGAAACAGAATTTTATTGTTGTAAGAAATAAAAAAAGGGATGAGAAATCCCTTATGAGCAATAAACAGCCAAACAAACAAAAATTACAGGCCAAATTCCAACCTATTAATTATTAATTATCAAGAGAAAAAGGCAAATAAACAACTTTAAATGAAACTCAAAAAGCTACTCTATAATAACCAACCTACCCATGCATCATCCTCTGGTTCCATCTTCTATTCCTTCTAACCTTAACCCAGTGACCAAAACAATGTATGATATACTAATTGCTCATTCATTCATTCAAACCCAAGAAAGCTCAAAAATGGCTGATTAGGTGTAAGTTTGAAACCAAATCATAGTCAGTAACCTCCACTGGAGCAATAAAAATTTCAAAAATGGTGACATCTTGCATTGACTAAAAATGTATCACTATTGGACAATGTTTTACGTTAAGCACCTGATTTTGGTCTCATCAGAAAAGGGATGGCAAAATCCCCATGCAGAGAACCATCTCGCTAGATCCGAATTAAATGGATCCTTAGTCCTTAGTTAAATCAGATGGGGAGTAGGTATGAGGATTCCCTTGTTCTCGGAACCCTAAATGAGACGGGGGTCTCGATTAAATCGTTGGATGGAGAGGGGACGGGATACCCCAATTCCTTTGAGGTGGGGATGAGATTCATGGCTCATGGCATTTTTTTTTTTTTATTGTTTTGTTAACTTTATATAACTATTTAGGTTATCCATTTTCATTAATCATGAGAGAAACTACAGAAATGGCCAATTAGGCCAGTAGCAAAAACCAACAGAAACATGCTGTGTTCCTGATTATCACACTCTAAAACACCAGAGCCATCCACTGTATTTGCTACAGGATCTGCTATCAAGACTTCATAAGCAGTTACTATAGCATTTAAAACTGCAAGCAATCTCCAAATCCACTCTCCTAATATTGTTTCTGATAATAAATTTAAATCTTCAAACCTCTCCATATTAGATGCCTCATGTTTAACCCTCTCCAGTATCTTTTGATTTTGTCGGGTACACAAATGTTTAAGTATGACCTCATGACGGAACAGTAAGTAAAAAAAAACAAGAATCGTGGAAGAAAAAGTCTTCAAGATATTTTTTTTACATAGTACCAGGTAGGAATCTTTGTCAACAAGTCTAACTAAGAATAGTGTCCTAACTCTTTGAAAAAGGTCAAAGCATTTTTCATCGATTTGAACAAAGTAGAAAGTGCTAGCTTAGACATCTTAGTGCTGGAACCAGAAGAGACCAAATAAACTAAAGATACCCCAAGAACATTAACAAAAAATACATAAGCTGATATAAAATTGTTGCACGTACCTACCACCACATAAGAAATTCTACACAGTGATTTGACTAATTCACCTTAGTTAACACTTTATTCCTATGTCTAGATACCGTTACATAGGGACTAGTAGTTTGTGAAGCTGCCAGGTCATCTCGTTTTGTCCTTGTACAATAAAAGTCATAGCAACATCAGACAACACATAATAAAAACAAAAAAGAAGCATAAAACTTATATAAACACACTTCATTTAGTTTTTTTAGCTGAAAGGAGAAAACAAGTTCGATTGAACATTTGTAAGAAGGTATAACGAAGTACCTTTGAAAAGAATAACAAAATATGGCAACGTTTTGACTGGAAGTGACAGAGAACAGTGAAAGAGGCATCACACATGCATGAAAGAGTGAGGCTTCTCAAGCCAAGCCTGTCAAGCGTCAAAGAAGGGATACAAAAACCTTTTATGCTTGGAAACACCAAACAAATATGGCTACAAGAATGTGTTCTTGACTCAACTTCTGTTCTGAAAACTGTTAAGCGAAGCTCAAGATTTTGAGGCATCAGTAGGCATAAATGGACAGGAAGATACGAAGCACATCTGTGGGACAAGCTTGCGTGGAATGTAACTCAAAAGAAAAGGGGGGAAACAAGTCTATCTTGGTGAGTATTCATTCTTTTTCAGCATTAACTTTTGACAGTTTTGTCATATGAATCCCACTTTTAAGACATAAAACTTAGGCATACATTTATCAAATCTCCTCAGGTGCCTATGATTACAGGAAAGATGCAGCAAGAGCTTATGATTTAGCAGCATTGAAGTATTGGGGTTCATCAACTTTCACCAATTTTCCTGCAAGTATATTGCTAAACATATCATACACACCATCATTGGTTGCACTCTCAAATACTACCGATCCTTGACAATTGCTGCAGATATCAGATTATGAAAAGAACTCAAACTATGCAGACTGCCACAAGAGAAGAGTACCATAGCTTCCGTTGAGAAGGTACAGTTGAGTTTAAATAATTATCCTTCTGGTGTGTGATGAAAACCAGATGTTTTCACAGTGTTGAAAAAATGGATTGTCAACTAATCATAATATTCATATCGCAGAAAAAAGCAGTGGGTTTTCAAGAGGGGCTTCTATGTACAGAGGTGTCTAGGGTACATAATCCAGAAAAATACAATAAACTTCTCCTTTACTGTATATCTTTGCCAATAAATCTAAACGCATGAATGAAAAAATGAATGCAGACAACATCAGAATGGAAGATGGAAGCGAGAATAGGAAGAGTCTTTGTATCAAAGTACCTTACCCGCACTTACAGTAAGTAAAATAAATCTATTAAAGCATGAGAATGAAACTGAGTAAAATATGGATTCAATATCAGACCATGATTAGCACATTATAATCTAATATTGCAAACTATTGCTGATAGTAATGTAAAATATATATGTGCAGGCACCAGGAAGAAGCTGCTCGAGCATACGACATTGCAGCAATAGAATACAGAGGAATTAATGCAGTCACTAATTTTGATTTGAGTACCTACATTGATGGTTAAAGCCAGGAACAGATAATTTAATTTCTGTTCAGGAAACAAAATTAAACACAAAGTCTCAAATTCCTACTTACCAACAAAACGTCAAATTAATTCCATAAATAAGCAAGAAGCATGGAAGATATATCCCTTTAGTTCATGCGCCAAGTCTTCATCTCCCACAGCATTGGGGCTGCTCCTTAGGTCTTCGATATTCAGAGAACTGGTTGAAGAACTCAAATATGTCTGAAGAAGAGAGTGACGAGAAACACCAAGGACCTGCAACATTTGGTAGTAATGATGAACGTGGGAATGCATTCTACAGCATTCCATTTTTCAAACCATTCCAATAGCCATTTGATTGAGTTGCAAGGATAACTCCATTAAAAAAAATTTTAGTTGTGGATATATGTATGCTGAAAAGTTTCTTTTTCTTTTTTTGGTTTTTCCTTTTTAAAGAAATTTTGACTCTGTCTAAGGCCAATGGCACTGTAAGAAAAGCATAACACCATAGTAAACAGTTTCAAAATATATCTTCATCAATGGAAGAATTTACTTTTGCAGCTCTTCTTGAGCTGTGTGATGATTTTCAAGTTGTTGCCAGAGAGAAGTATGAAAAGTGGTTATCCACACATAAGAGCAGGACAAGGTGAAGATATTCTCAATTTCATCCTCCTGTTCAATACTCATACTGCACCCAGCTCTTAAAATTCAACCATTAATTTCAAATTCAAGAAATCCTCAAACATATTTAGCCTGGTACCCGAATTTGGAAACAGATCATAGGGAACTGAAAAAAATTGGAATCTGTGGGTATTCTTGGGCATTTTTATTTATTTATTTCCTGAGGAGAACATTAAAACATTGACAAAACGTTTAATAGGCAAAACCTTGAAACCAAAATACAACCAGTGGAAAATGAATGTCCTGCAGATGATTGAGACAACTGCATTTTGTCCATATATAATACTGAATATTTACTGAAAACCTAAAAATCCCTTCTGGGAAAAAAATTGAATAATCAAAAAAGCATCATAAAAGGAATTTTTTAGATCTTCAACGCATTGATGTCAGCTGAAATTGTTCACTACTATGGTGTGTTCTATTTGTTTAATCACTCAAGGAATAAACATCAAAATAAGTGGTTACTCATGGATTACTCTATACACTGACCAACAATTTAATTCCATTATTTTTTCACTATCCATTGGTCATTGTAAAAAGTCAGGTGAACAAATTTACTTCAATAAGAAAAGAGACAATGGAGGAAGTACAACCTACACCATGATTCTAGCAAGAAAGCATCATGTGAGTGAGGTTGCAAATATATCAGAACATGGAGGAAGAAGAAAACTGGTTTGTAGGCCAATCAATGTAAAATCAAACAACAACTTTTTTTTTTCGAAAATGAATTATACATTCTGAGCAAGTGTATGGTTTCTCCATTTGAAATACAGAAGTGTCGATTCAGAAATGCTAAAAGCGAACAATTTAAAACTTCAAAACTGTTTTTCCTCTTGTTCCAAACAGCTTGTCTTTTTTTGCATACAAATAGAAAAGCAAACAAAAAATCCCTACAGACAAATATAGCTGAAGTCCAAGGGAATGGTGGATCCCTAGCAGACAAGCGGCCTGCCTAACTCTTGAGATGCCTCATAAATCGAGAGTGTGGATGGCATACAGGTCGCGGATCAGAGGACCTCAGATAATATAGAGCCATCTCATAATCGAAATGTGATATAGCAGAAATTGACTTGTCTAGCTTGTACCTAAACAAGTTCCACCCTGGTAAAAATTCAGTTTATTGATTCTGTTTAGAATTTTTCTATCACCACCGTATTGCAACAATCGACTCAAGAAACATCAATTCCAGCTGTAATGCTTATAATTCAGTGTTGTCAGAAGAACATTTCTCCTAGCAGCATCCTTCTGAACAAAGGACAGCGAAGATATCTCTGAAAAGGCCCAAATGGCGTTTGTCCAACACTCCATGTGTAGTCCACAAGAGAGCTGTTATGCCTAGAGTCTAAACCAGATGCATTATGAAACACCCACATACTTTGCAAAAATAGATCCCACTAACGGTCTTTCAAGTTCCCGTGTCTGTGTGAAAACATGATGGCCATTACAACTATAGTCACTACAGTCTGTGTGCTCTTCATTCCCCAATAGCTATTACCACATTCTTTAAACGCCACAGACTGGTGAAACTGATCGAGCAACAGAATCATATTGACGTCAAGATAAAAATACTTTAATAGGAAGAACTCTGCCAAACTCCTCCTCAGGCAACTCACCTACTCTTTAAACTCCTCCACCGATTCTAAGATTGTCTGGTGCAACGCTTGAATCCAAATACTCACTGACAATCAAAGTGTAGTTATCAAACAAGTACCTAGAAGTGTAAGATGTGGTAGCCCTCGCATATAGCAAACGAGCAAATGGAGCACTCAGAGAACTTCACCTCATATTTCCTAAAGCTCAAACCTGATCCCTCAACAACAGCTCTGGCGATTATTAACCTCATCCATAAAAGTCCTCTCTATCGAATCCCATCTAATCAAGACTACCACCATCCCCATATATATGAACAAATTCAACAATCAATTTATTCTCCATAGGCACAGGAATTCTCAAAGAGGGACGAGAAGTACCTGATAAGCACTCCACACCAGCGAAGCCAAATCGGAAAAGCAACGCCTTCTGCGACTTAGGCCGGCCAGCGAAGCGCTGCCAATGGATGAAACTCGCCCTTCGGCAAGACGCCATCGCCTGATAAAGCGGGCCCGTAGTCCCACCGGTCCAGCTCCCAAATCGATCCACATGTAGCGATCTTTTTCCGGTCCAGACGCTGCTAAGCATTTGGTAAAACCCGGCGAGATGTCGCAGGGGTGTAGCTGTACGCGTACGGTTTACCTTTGCGATCCGAGATGGATAATGTAGATGTGGAAGGAGTTACTGTGCTTCTCCTTTTCGTAGTCATCGTGGATAATTTGATCGATGATGGAGTGAGGGACGGGAGAGGGGGGACGGGAGGGGGAGGGGCGAGGAGGAGATGCGAATTAATGGCGGATGAGAGGGACGCGGCGAGAGAAGGGTGGGACAACGAGGGGGTTAGGTGGAGGAATGAGAGGGAGAGAGGTGGTGGCCGGAGGGGGCGAAGGGGGGGTGATGACGTGGAAGAGATCGGAGGACGGCGGAGGAGATGAAGGAGGCGAGGATGGAGGGGGCGGGGGGTGAAGGTGGGGGCCAACTAGGGTGGACTGTGACGGGAATGGGAGATTGAGGGAAAGGAGGGAGGGGGGATTGGGGTGGTGGGGGGGGATAGGCCAGGGTTTTTCAGGGTGGAGGGGAGAGGAGAAAGGAATCGTTGGCGGCTATTGGATCTTTCCCGGCTTGCTGGTTTATAGAACGAGTCCAGTCCGATTATTGGGGCGGCGGAGGCGGCGGCGATGAGGAGGAGGACAGCGAGGGCACGGCGGCTGGGGGGCATTTTGGCGATGGAGGGTGGAGGTGGACCGATGGGGGGGACTTTGGAGTGAAGGGGATTGACTTGGTGGAGAGTGGAACAAGGAAAGAAGGTTGGTCGATAGTGTTTTTAATTTTTTTTTTTCTTTTTTAGGAAAACAGTAAAATATTAATTTATTTTCTTGATTTTGATCGATTTAAGTGTTAAATCTTGCATATGAGCCGTCGGAATTCCACAAAAGAAAAAAAGTTTGAGACGATTGGTGAAGCATGGATAGAAAAGACATCATCTTATTGTAAATTTTTATTAATAATTAACATTAAAATCCATAGTTTAGAAGTTTGCAACAAAAAATAAATCCAGGAGAAGGAACGATTTGCGACTACTGAATTTGACCACTATTACTTTTCTATTTTCCTGCAAAAATCAATTTAAATAAATTCTCTAAATACAATCAACTACTACTGCCAATCTTGTTCAGAATCACTACCAATTCGAATTGGAATCCCAGAACTTGGAACAGGACGGACTTTCTTCCGATGCATTCGTTGAGAAATAACAAGTAGCAGTCTTGAAATCCCTGATACACACTCTGGCAGTTTCTTCATCAACACCACCGGAAGTAACAATTCGACACCCATCAACGGCTATTGCTGAGCATCCAGAGGGTTGATCTGAAGCAGAAGAAATGAAGGAGTTTGTGCGTTTACCAGTATCCACTTCCCAAACATTGACAAATGGATCATCTGGTCCACCCATGAACCATCTTAAATGAATCCATGAACATGCTTTATAGGGCCAAACATGCCCATCCAGTTCGGACGCTTATTTGGACACACGCCCTGATATCCCACAGCATTGCTCTGCCAACCATTTACACACATAATTAATATGTAAACTACGAGAAGCATCTTCATAATAACTGTTCCTCTTAATTTCAATGGATAATACTTAAATGTACATTACCAGCATCAATGAATTCCAAGAGAATATAGCAGATTGAAAATTGAGGAATTCAGATATAACATTTAAATATGCAGCAAATAAAAGTTCATTACCTGTCAGTTTCACCTGTACAAAATGCAGATTTGTGGGCAATATTTCAAACGAATGTACTTTTGTTAATGTTGGTCTAAAGTGAATGCTTTATGCATTGTTCTCAAACTCAACTGCTGTTACAGAGGAGCGAGTAGCAACATAGAGCAGTGCGGATTCATGGCATTTTTCATACCCACAGGTCCAAGGGTAGAAGTCATTCTACACAACTTGATGAACGAATAGAAGATGATACTGTCATGGTGTCCCAGACCCTAACCTATCAATTACTTGTGGTTAGAAGGCATAACAGTCCATGGAAACACACAAACAAAAACCCAGATCCAACATAATAATCACACATAACACAATTCTAATAGACCCAATATGTGGTCGCTTTTAGTCTAGAGAAAACTAGTCCAATCAATGAAAACCACCCCATTAGTTAAAAGACTAGGTGGGGACAGGGGAACCTGTATAAGAAAACTACAAACAATGAGCATGTTCACAAAGAGTAGATTACCTTACCATTCTTTGCAATGCTGACTAACAGAGATGGTTTGTGCCTGACAAGAGAAAAGAGCATAAACTTTAAGGTAAATGCCAACGTGGTATTAGTTACAGGATGAATCAAAGAGAAAGATAAAAAAACAAGAGGAAAAACATACCCAGCAACAGACATCCGTGATACAGCCTTATCATGCCCATGAAGTGTGGCCTCAAAGCATGTTGGCCTCGTTTTCCAGAAGAGTAAATGGACCAGAGCGGACTGTTCCATCTTCACCTCCACTAGCAAATATTTTTCCAGTATCATCAATAGTTTATCTGAGAGCAGTAAGCACTGGGCCACTATGTCCTTTGAAGCATCGGGTTACCTCCTAAAAATCACAGACACGTGAACTTAAGGGTAATTTATCATATGTGAAAATGTGAATCTGCATCCATCAACTATGGAAAGCTATAGACAACCCAATTTTTTCAGGGGAGCTTAAATTGGGATTGAGAAATAATTAGGAGTGGCTAGAGGACTATTTTGTATTTGTAGATAAATTAGCCACATATGCTCCTCATGATACCTTTGACCACAGGTAACACAATGATCATTGCTTGATGTTATCAGAATACTATCATCTCTTTCAGAATCACTTTGATGTAGGTATGCCTCACTGGATGAAAATAATCTGCAGATCACAGCACGATTATGGTCAACACTTCCAATAACAATTCGCAAATAACTAGAATAGTAAAGCTGAAGCTTCCAGAGAGAGCTTTGCCCAAGCCACTTATATCAAAATATTGCATCTATTTAGCTAATATTCGATACGATACAAAGGTTATACTCAAAATCTTCTTCCTTGCACTTAAAGAATGAGAATGAGTAATTGCCAATAGTTGAAAACCCAATATATTGTACTAAAGAAGATAGAAATAGAGAAATTCCTAACCTCACACAAGTAACTCTAGTACATTATAGTTTAAGTATGCAAGACATCCCTATCGAGCGAGGTTGTCATTCTGCAAGGAGTGTACGGATGTACCTAGAAATGTATCCAGTTGAACTTAAACTAATTTTATCAACACAAAATTGATCATGATGAACAAGTAAAGAAATGAAACAAAATTAACGAAAAAGGGCTCCAGGGTTTGCGTTGAAAGGCACCATAGAATATAATGTTGTTTTGTCAACAATAAGTGGTGTGAGGTTTTTTCCAGCAATATATACATCATTAAGTAGGGGATCAAATATATTTAAACTGATACAAAGCTGTATGCCTTGACAGATAAGCTCTAGTGCTGGATGCTTGATTAGACAGAGCACAACCTCCGGCCTCTTACCTGCTAATTCCAACAGTAGTAAGAAGATAGGTTTTTATTTTACCAGTAAGAAGTAAGAACATATGGTTGAGACTTGAGAAGCTAAGAAAATGCTACAGAGAGAGAGATGCCATATCATAAAACTCATGCAAACAAAATGAAAACCCTAGTCGTGGAATCATCACATATAACATGGTAAAATTGATTTCCTATTGATACAAACGATGTCTCCAAGTTCAAATTCGTTCAAATCGATCAGATAAAACATTTAAATTGCAACAATTCTATAAAATTCCCAATTTCATGAATGCAAAACACAATTAAATAAGCGACCTGTAAAGTGATTGCCAAATAGAATCAGCGTAGGCGACTTGTAGAGGTATTTTTACACGATATGGCCAAGCTGGAGACATCTCGGAGGTTGAGGTAACTGGCGCAGGAGTCAGGGCGTCTATGTCGAGATCCGTTATGCTCATGGAGCTCCGACACGATGATGACGGGTCCGCCTTGCATCCTGATTTCACTTTTGGTCCGTTGAATTGGGAGGTGGAAGCAAGGTGGCGGTGATGGGATGAAGACGGCAGCGCTGGGGCCTCGATGTGATGCCGACGGCGGTGGAAAGAAATGAGAGTAAGAAAGGTATGGAAGGTGGGTAGTCGACGGAGGAAATAAATTAGGATTTCTTTCCCGTAGGGATAAAAGTGGTATTTCAAGGCTGGTGTATTAGTCTATTTGATAAAAATAGTGGGTGCATTAATACGATGGAGTGTACTAATTAAAAAAGAGGTGCAGCTAACATGGGCCTACAAAATTTCTAAATCCGTTAAACTGTTACCATTTTTGGCCCACATTTTTGGGCCGTATCAAATATGCCTCAATTATTAATATAAGGAGCAGGTTATTAACACCCTTTAGGGAATGCACCCAGAGATTAATGCACCACTTTTTAAGATTAATACACTATTAATAAACTCCCCAAAATTGTCCTTCTTCATCATTATTTATTCTAATCTTTCAGTAAATATGTTCTGAAATTATGTATAATTTTCGAAACTTTCAGCGAAAAGTTTATTACAAGGGTTACCTTCAACATTTTCGACAAAACTTTTGAAAAATATACATAAATTTCTTAATTTTTTTTGTAAAATTGTGTAGTATTTTAGAGAAATTATGCCGATATTTTTTTTACATTGGGTTTTCTTTGAAATTTTCTAAAATATATATATATTTAAATAGAATTTATTTTGAAATTGTGTAAAATATTGAAACTTTCATGGAGATTGATTTTTATTTACAAATTTTGAAAATAACTTAATTTTTGAAATTAGTTACCAAAATATTTTCCATTTTGAATATTATTGTTGAAAAAAACCTCCAAAGTTTCGAAATCAATTCGTTCTTTATAAATTTTAAAACCAAGTCCGAAAATTTTGAATACAAGTTACAAGAAAAATAAATGCACTAAATCATAAAAGCGATCATATTGTACTATCTAGACGCGTTATATTCCAAAATACAATAAATTCATTAAAAAAATCACATATAAACAACAAATATTACAATAAATGAGGAGGGACTATCATTCTACAATTTAACCTGGTTTTTAAACTTGAAAAAGATAAACTTATATGTATGATGGGCATGAGGAGAGATTATCATTCTGCACCAAATGATCATAAATGAACATATTTATTTGTAATACGCGTGTTTTTGAACAATTTTTTTTTTCAAGATATGAATGTAGCGTTGTTCATTTTTTAGGGTGTAGAAAATTGTTCAATTTTAGAATGCATGGGATTATGTGGCAAAAAGAAAAAGGTTAATTATATATTTTTATATATACATCAAAATAATAAAATTGAAAAGGCGGTGCATTTCTAATAAAGGGGGTGCTATTAACTGGCGCCTTAATATAATTATTAACCATTTTTGTATTTCTGGTATTTTCGAAAAACCCCCAAACAAAATCCAGCTTCACTCTTCACCCCGTGGGCCCCATCCTCCCCTCCGCGACAAATCCCTACCTTAACTCTTCAAGCCTCAGGGTTTCGAAGGAATCATATCGAATTTCCTTCTTCCGATCCGCTTCAGATCTGTAGCATGTACGGATTCGAAGCACTTACCTTCAATGTTCACGGCGGTTACCTGGAGGCCATCGTCCGAGGATACCGCCCGGCCTCCCTCACCGCCGCCGATTACAACAATTTGTGCCAGTGCGAAACTCTTGACGACATCAAAATGCACCTCTCCGCCACTGAGTACGGGCCCTATCTCCAAAACGGTTAGTCTATTGAAAACTATAGTCGTTCGGTTATTGGATACGAGCTTAGGGATTTCGTTGAGATGTTGAAGAATTGGATTATCTTCATATGATTGTTGTATTTTTGGATGGTTAGTAGGTCGATCATTTGATTCTGTCTTATTTACGAGTTAGCAAAAAATTGTGTCCATGTATACTCTTTCGCGGGATTTTCTGGATCAAATATATAGACAATAAAGTAATTGGCTTATTCCTCACATAATAGTTTAGTAAGTTGTAGTCAATTGGAAATAGTCGATTTCATTATGACCATAGCTTGTTTTGTTGATGGTGCTGTTCGAGCAAACTCAGTTTTGCCTTTAGCAAATTGAAATTCGGCTTATTATAGCACCAAAAAGTTTCTTTTTACTTTCTATTGAAAGGGGAGTTTCCTTTGAGTAGATCTTGCTAAGACAGACTAACGGTGAGTATGGAGCATAATTTGGTAATGATACTTTTAATACTTTGGAAGGGGTGGGTGTTAATGTGTGCTAGTTTGTGAACCTGTCTTCACGTGTTTTTCCGATTTCCTTTATATGTGTGTTTGTTCGGTCTTTGAGTCAGCAGGTTGACCAACATGGTTTTCATGTTACCAATTTTAGCCTTCGTAATTTAATTCACCTGCATTGTTTAATGCTTACCTGTCTACTGTCTAAGAGAAGTTTATTTATAAAAGTGGAGTTATTTCCTTCCATTAATTTTCATTGACCTTTTATAGTTCATCCTTCATTACTGTCCGTAATTTCGGGGTTATATTAGCTTGTTAAAAGTGTGTACTTATTGTTTAATATGATATTGCAGAGAGCCCTCTCAGGTGCATACAACAACAATAGTGGAGAAATGCACCCTTAAATTAGTCGATTTAGTACAAACACATGCTAACCCAGGCCACTGAACCTCTATCCACCTTTAGAGTATATCACGTATGAGATATCTCTTTGACAGTTTTCATGCATAACACAGTTGATGAATTAAAATTTATGACAATTCCGCTTAAAATACTATGACAAGGGTGCATAGACACCACGGTTTCAATCAATGTTCAAGTGGTTTATTTGTTGCAAATAAGGCAGGTCTGCATTATTTTAATCAAATAGTGTAATCAGAAACCTTTTAACGCATTTCTTTTAATTACCAAGTAGCTCATTTTTGGCTGGATTTTTTATATCTAGTTGAAAATAGGCCTGTTTTGAAATTAAAGTTTTTATTTATAGAGATGCCTGTTGAATCAAATTTTACAACTCTTGCTATTTTATGTAAATAATGTAAGTATTAGAGTACATTTGATAGTGCCTTGTTTGTACTAATAATGTGCAAAGTGGTTTTCGGCTTTCATGATGCTACAAATTGTTCTTGTGACAGGTTGAAACTTGCCAGCTGTATGTGTTTTATTGTTTGGTTGTTTTAGGATAATCAGATAGCTTATTTCTGTTTTATGCATATTTTATCAGAGACTCAAGCTAAAAGAAGGTAGGAGTATATATCTAACCGTAGATAGTTTCTATTAACCTATTATTATAACTTGCCCTGGCACAGGCAACTGTGACTACTTTGTTAGTTGTGACACTTTGCTATTTTTGGTGGGCATTTTGCTCTTTTCTGCCTACCACTTTTCCACTAGAAATATGCACTTTGAACTAAAAGGGGAAAAATCATTATTGACCTTAACTGGTTGCTTATTATTTAGATACGCCACATGATCGACAATGTTGTGCTAATTGTCACTGGAACTGGGGCATGAGAGAGATGTTCAAGAATTGTTGGAGAAATGTCATCCTCTGGGAATGTTTTTGGTAGTATACCAAAAATTTTAATTGAACTTTTTACGTTGCCTACATTGACATCACTAGATAACTTTGCCATTCATTGATGCAGCATTGCTACTCTGGCGGGGTAGCTCAGAATATGAGGGGAGCTATACAGGCTGTGCTTTTGGACACTTCTAGCTCCATACTTCCAAGTGCATAACTTCAGAGGTATTGAGTAGCAGCTGCTTTTTAACCTGATTTTTGTTTCTTAATTATTTTTATAAAAAATTAATTAGAATACACTGCTATAATGATTAGTGAATTTATATGCTGAAAAATAATAAAATATGAATACTGCAGATTTGTGTTTGAGTGTTTATTATTCTTGTTATTATCATCACCGGCATTTCTTATTTTTGGGAATTTTCGTAGGACTTGGATGACATGAATATAGAAATTATGAGAAATACTCTTTACAAGGCATACCTTGAGGATTTCTACATTTTTGTCAGGTAAATGACAATTCCCAAATGTATGAAGGCTTTTTTTGCTACTATTTTCTCTGTTCTTTATCCCTTCTAACCTAAGAATCTACAAATATAGAAACTTGCAGCGCCACTGCAGAGATTATGTCTGATCTCCTGGCATTTGAGGCTGATAGAAGGGCAGTCAATATCACTATAAACAGGTATGGTTGGAGTTCTGAAAATATTTTTGTAAAGGAGTACTAGATATAATATTCTGATGCTTCACATACTTTCTGTGTCCAGCATTGGCACTGAGCTTCACTAGATGATCGGTAGGGAAGTTATATTCTAATTTTTGGCTTACTGTAAGGGCTTCTGCATTCAGGTCTCTATATATTTGATACTATTCAAGCTCTTTTTCCTGCTACTAATGAATATCATTGTTTGATAGATATCCTTATGGTCATGAAGAGCTTGTTATTTGTGAGGATATAGATCAGGTAATTATGATTTTCTTTTGAAACTCCTGTCTTTCAACTTTCATGGAATGCTTTTTTTCTTTTTCTTTTTCAAACTTTGATTGTTAAAATGCAATTTTGTTAAGTTATTTTCAATAGCAGTTAGACAATTTCAATAGCAATTTTTTTCAGTCTACATGCTGCACTCCCTATTTATTTCTCGTCATTCTAAGTAACTATAAATTTTGTAATTGCCCAATCCTTTCAGGTTCGTGGTGCCATGGAAAAATACTTCTTATCAGCCATATTTTCTAAGCTCTCCATGGCGAGAGTCAGATACTTGACAGGCCTTTTATGAGGGGAGGAAGGAAACGACTTTTTTTATCTTTTGAGCAGCAGGTTTGTATTTCAGGGCTTAATGCTGAAATTGTTGTTAAACATTTTTTTAAGAGAAATAGCCTGTCTACTGTTACCATCTTTTCTGTTCTCTGTCATTTCATTTTCTTACCCGTTGATGCTGTTTTGCAATAATGAATCGAGATTTAATATATCTATAAACTTTGGTGGATGCAGTTCCATTATGGTGTATTTTTGCTTACATGAGGTTGAGAGAGCAGGAGATCAGGAACTTGATGTGGATATCTGAATCGTTGCACAAAACCAGAAGTCGAGAGTGCACGATGATAGTGTTGTTTTTATATTCTAGTAAGTCTCGTTCTCATATATCTCTGTAAATTTATCTTTCCATATTTTTACCTTTAATTTATGTGAATTGCGGAGAGTATTCGTTCTATTGTTTGTTTAAAACTTTGAAGAATAAGTCATGTGATTGAGTGGGAGGAAAATTTGTTGTTGAAAATGGGTAATGTATGTCAATAAATCCATCTGATGGACAGTGATACAGCACTGGCATATTTTATTGTCTCTCTTTGTATTTATTTATGGATAAAGATTTGGCTCTTTTAACTGAAGCACTGATTTTTTTTTCTTTGGGTCTTGTATTTTTTATATATGGAGTAATAAATAATGTTAAATTTTGTATTTTTAATTGCACTTCAGTTGGGCGTTTTACGTTTAAATATTAAATAAGATAGCCTGTACGCCAATAACCCTACAAGATTTGGATTTAAGATTACAAGATTCACCTCAACCCTTTCCATATATACATTTTAAATATTTATATATATTCAACGGCCAAGATATTGAATAAATTATTTTACGGTCGCGGCATGCTATAACCCACTCATTAAATAAAGTAGGAGTATTAATTTTGGTCTTGAAAGTTTCAGTTGCGAAATTTTCTAATCCAAAGACCAAACTCTAGAAAGCAGATAAAGGTTATTATATAGTGTATATGTGTATTGATTTCCTTGTAATTTTTTTGTCCTTGATAGTGTTATCTCATGAGTCATGACTACTGTGACATATGAAGACAAAATAGTCGTGAATCATTACAAAGATAACCTCAATAAATTAATATTCTATAAAATTAATAATTTTTTTAAAATAATATTTTTTTTTTCTAACAATAAGGGCCCAAGCGTAAATTAATAATTTTTTTGATAAATTAATAAGATAATAATATTTTTAAGACCCCCATGTAATATAAAGGCCCCATTAATATCATAAATTAATAATTTCATAAAATTACAAATATAACTAAGATAACTTAAAAATATGACTCTAGTGGTGATTGTTTCTATTGAAATTCAAATCAAAATGAATTTCATCTTCACTTTTTTTTATTTACATTTAAAAAAGTTCTCCTCGGTGTTGTTTGGTTATGATGAAGAATTTTCGCAATTTATTGTTTTTTTTTTTGCTTAACGCATTTAATTGCATCAAGATTATCTCCAGCTTCATCCTCAATTGGATTTTCAATAATAGTATCAAAAATTCTCCTAAATTTCGATGGATTGAACATCCTTCAATTTCACCCCGATAATCCAATAGATGATTGACATCCTCTTTAAATTAATAAATTATTAATTTATTAATTAATTAATATCTCTAAATTTTTAATTTTTTATCCCAATGTTAATTTATGTATGCTAGAGCATCAGAGTATTCCTATAATGGTTGCGCTAAAGCAACTAACTTTATTTGTTGACTATTTGTCACGTGTATTGATTAAAAATTGAATTAAAAAGTATTCAACAAAATAAGAAAAGAAGATGTCGTGATCCCCGCCTTAATCTCAAACTCTTGTATTCCGGTAAATGGTCATTGTTAACCTTGATCTTACTTTTAATATAAGATAAAGTTCTGGCCGGTATTAAAGTGGAATCAATGTTCAGAACAGATTACCGAGTGGCCAATCACCACGGAAGATATTGGTCGATCGCCGCATGCTTTTGGTTGATTGAATTGAGGGCCTAAAAATAAAAGCGTAAAGCGGGACTAATGGGATTAACTACGAATTCCACTTCCATTCTTCCAACTAAACAAACCCTTATATTAGTATTGAAAAAAGTGTAATTATAATCCTTAGGGTTTGAATTAAAGCATAGATGTCTTCAAACTGAACTTTTAGCAAAAATCAGCCTAAGTTGATGCCCAGGAGTAGATGTGATCTTAATAAATATACAAAATTGAATTGCATTTAACATTATCTTCGTTCCCTTATACCTGGGTTGGTTATTTGTGCAAAAAAAAAAATTAATAAAATAAATTTGTATCTTTTTAAATTCCATTTTTTCTTTAAGAATCCAAATGTTCAATTTTGCTGGTTGGCCAAAAATTTTCAAAATTAAACCGAAGTGATCAAAATTAAAAAGTAAAAATATAGAATTAAAATTGAACACGCCCAGTTATTGGGCGTTTTGTAATATTATCGTTTTGTTTTATCAAAATATATTAACTATCCAAAGGTTAGTTATTTTCGTTAAGATAATTACTTTTATTGAAAAATATTAAAATTATACGGTGCAATTGATTCATCTAAATTATTACTCCATATATAATTTATTTGAGGAGGTTTGAAAATGATGATTAAGTTTTGTGAATCGGATATTACTGAAATAATAATTTTGGGACATTACTATTATTTCAAAAAAAATAAAATAATGGGACCACACACACGTAATGAAGTTCTGATTTCCCGACGGTCCAAAGAGTGGCCTAAAATAAATCCAACCTCGTCCCCATAATATTTTTGTGCGTTTGTCCAAATGCTCCCATCTCTCTATCTATAAAAAAATAAAAAAAAAGCTATACGCATATCGAGTTCGTATGATGCTTCGGAGCCCATTTGCCATTTCATTAATGTATTGTAAAATTAAATAAATGTAACTAGGTTTCTTTATATATATTTTTTTTTTTGAGGTTTTTTTCACTCCACGTGTAACTCAAAAGCAATTATATATGAAAAAAGTAGAAGAAATAATGAGTTCATGTTAAAATAAGTAAGGAAAAGTAGTACCTCGAACCATAATAATCGCTATTTAAGGATATTTATTTTACCTTTATTATCATTTTATATATATTTATTTAATATAATGTAAACTATCATAAATATTAGATAAATAGTAAAATGTAAAACTGAAATAACTAAAAAATAACTCTGCCAGATATTTTGAATGTGATGGAGTTTAATAAAACATAGATGTATTTGGAAAAAAAAAAAAATAAAAATGGAGGATTAATAAATATGCATACTTCAGAAATTCGCATGACATAGATGAGTTCCTCATCAATTGTCGAAAAATAGATATTGAGTTTTCCGGAAAGAGAAAGTGAAAATGACCCCACCACTCTCAATTTTTTGGTCCTATCTTCTCCATGATGAGGATGTAAATTGTGAAAACATACTTTAATTTTTTTTATTTTTTTTGGAAACCATTTAAAAAATAAAAATTAACAACTTTATTTTGAACGTATTTTGTGCTCCTATCTTATTTAGTTAATTTAATATAAACACAAAAATACCGGGCCTGTAAAAGTAATTGGAATACATATGGGCTCCTTGAAAGAAACAGAAACTGGTTTTATCACGACAGATTATATGGTCATGTAGAAGTTGTACAATTTTCAAAAAAATTAATATCCAGTGAAATTAAGTGATATAAATTAATGGTCTCACGGAAATCATAAATTCATAATGAAAAACAGGTTATAAAAGGACAATATGAATGGTAAAGATTAGTGTACATAATCTGACATCTTAGAAATTAATTAGGTGCATTAAATTAAAATAAAATATATAATTATTATATTACTCTTAATCTATTTTGGCTCCAAACTAATACATATTGGCGCCTCCCAATTTTTCTTCATCATAATTACCACTTTTCTTGACACATTAATCGAGTTGATCATAATTCATTTTCTAATTATTACTTAAAAAATAAAATATTCAATAAAATTGAAATTATTCTTATATATAATATATCTAGCGTGAATATAGACAATATATTTTATAAATATTTCGCACAAAGCTTAAAAAATTTTGTAATGTATGTACTTATAAAATTTATTAAAAATATTATAAGTACTCTCGTGTTATATATATATATATATATATATTATTATATATTTTGTTAAATTTTCTTAAAAATGTCCCATTTTAATGGGAAGTAATTTAGAGATTTGTTATAAGAACGGAAATGAATAATGGCTTTATTTTTAATAATGTAACGGTCAAATGGTCAAAGTCAATAATTTTAGTATTGATGAAAAGAACTGGCATAAATAAATACGGTTTTAGCGATGGATTATCAAACCTTTGAGAATAATGCGGTTTCTGATTTATTTTAGCGGCCGTTTGGACTAACCCTTTAGCGGCTTGTTTGTTTAGCTTAAGTTTTAGCGATGATTTTTTTTTTTTAATATTTAATAATTATGTTTTTTAATGTTTGAGATTATACTAGAATTTTCAATTGTTATTAATGCATCTTACCTATATTTAATTTATAGTCACTTGAGAAGAGTTCCACGACCGTGGTGTCTACTTCAAGGAGTTTACAGCATCTATAAAATTTAATTTATAATATATTTAAATATATATATTGATTAAAAGTAATACTTGTTTAAATAGAAAAATTGTACTTATTTAAATGAAAAGTATTGTTTGTTAAATGAAAAGTATTACTGTTTTAAATAGAAAAGTAATACTTGTTTAAATAAAAAATTAGGTCTTGTTTTAAATGAAAAGTAAGTACTTGTTTAAATAATAAAAAGATTACTTGTTTAAATAGAAAAAGTAGTACTTGTTTAAATAGAAAAATAATCTTGTTTAAATTAAAGGTATTATTTGTTTAAATATGAAAGTTATTGCTTGTTAAAATTAAAAGTAGTATTTGTTTAAATAGAAAAGTAGTACTTGTTTAAATAGAAAGAAAAGTAGTACTTGTTTAAATAGAAAAAGTAATACTTGTTTAAATGAATAGTAGTACTTGTTTAAATGAAAAGTATTATTTGTTTAAATGAAAAGTATTACTTGTTTAAATAGAAAATTAGTACTTGTTTAAATAGAAAAATTTGTACTTGTTTTAAATGAAAAGTTGTACTTGTTTAAATGAAAGATATTATTTGTTTAAATGAAAAGGTATTACTTGTTTTAAATGAAAAAGTAGTACTTGTTTTAAATGAAAAGTAGTACTTATAAATAAAAAGTATTACTTGCTTAAATGAATAGTAGTACTTGTTTTAAATAGAAAAGAAATCGACTTTGTTTAAATGAAAGGTATTATTTATTTAAATGAAAGGTAATACTTGTTTAAATGAAATGTATTATTTGTTTAAATGAAAGGAATGATTACTTGTTAAAATAAAAAGTAGTACTTTGTTTAAAGGAAAAGTAGTACTTTTTTTAAATAGAAAGTATTACTTGTTTAAATGAAAAAAGAAAGAATACTTGTTTAAATAGAAAAGTAGTCTTTGTTTTAAATGAATAATAGTCTTTGTTTTGAATGAAAAGTATTACTTGTTTAAATAAAAAAAAATATTTGTTTAAATGGAAAAGTAGTACTTGTTTAAATAGGAAAGTAGTACTTGGTTAAATGAAAAGTATTACTTATTTAAATTAAAAGTATTACTTATTTAAATAGAAAGTATTACTTGTTTTAAATAGAAAAAATACTTGTTTAAATAGAAAGTAGTACTTGTTTAAGTGTATAGTAGTATACTTGTTTAAATGAAAAGGAGTATTTGTTTAAATAATAGATGGTATTACTTGTTTAAATAGAAAAAGTATTACTCGCTTAAATGAAAAAGTAGCACTTGTTTAAATGAAAGGTATTATTTATCTAAAAGAATATTATTTGTTTAAATGAAAGTATTTCTTGCATTGAAAGGGGTATAAGAAAGATTGTTTAAATAGAAAGTATTACTTGCTTAAATGAAAAGTAGCAATTTGTTTTAAATAAAAGGTATTATTTATTTAAAAAAGATATTCTTTGTTTAAATGAAAGTATTTCTTGCGTTGAAAGGTATAGTAGTCTTGTTTTAAATAAAAAGTATTACTTGCTTAAATGAAAAGTAGTACTTGTTTAAATAGAAAAGACGATACTTGTTTAAAATGAAAGGTATTATTTATTTAAATGAAATGTTTACTTATTTAAAATAAAAGGTATTACTTGTTAAATGAAAAAGTATGACTTGTTTAAATAGAAAAATATTACTTGTTTAAATAGAAAGTATTCTTTGTTTAAATGAAAAAGTAATCTCTTGACTTTTAAATAGAAAGTTGTCTTGTTTAAATGAAAAGGTATTATTTATTTAAATGAAAGGTATTATTTATTTAAATGATCGTTATTTCTTGTTAAATGAAAAGTAATCTTGTTTAAATAAAAAAAAGAAAGACTTCTTTAAAGAGAGTAATCTTTGTTAAAATAAAAAGTAATAGTATCACTTTTAAATTGAAATTCTCCAAATCACAATATTTATATAAATTATATTGATATTTATAATTAGATAAGCATAAAATAAATTATAGTGTCACTATCTTGTGAGCAGGGTTCTAAGTCGGGACCATTGAACTCTAAATCGTTTTGCCCTACAAACATATTGTACCACTCTAATAAAATTTTAAAATATATTATTAAAACCAAATAGTAAAAATCTATATTAAATAAAAAAAATTATTAATCCAAATAAATATCTATATTAATTGAAAATGAAGAAAATATCAAACAAAATTCAAAAATCTTATCTTATTAACAAAAAATAAATTAAAATCATTATAATTTTTTTTGATCAAGAAATGTAGAATTTTATCAATGGGGTATTAGATATGCGAAAAGGTCTCAATACACCAAATTAAAAATCATTATAATAATAATTAAGAAAAATCTTTTTATATTCTTAATAAATATACAATTTTCCAATTTTAAAAATAAAATGATTTCAAAAAACTTTCAAGTAAAAAGGATAAATTAAGCAAACTAATTGTATTTACCATTTTTATATTTTATTTACTATTTGGCAAAAAAATTAGAAAATTTTTACGACTACAATTATGTAAAAATTATTTTAAAAATTTCAAACTTGTGAAATGGAAAGTGCTATTAATTAACATGTTTAAGAAATAATGATTTGATTAAGTAATTAAAAAATTAATAACGTGTTTTAACGTTTATATATACACAAAAATGTCCAATGAATCAATCAAAAAAAATTAAATATGAAAAAAAATGTAGAATAAATAATAAGTATTGAAGCTTTGTGTATGCATACATTGGAAATATAAGTTGGAAAAAGATAAACAAGTAGAAAATTCAAATTAAAATGTTTTTTAAATTCTTTTTTTTTTTTTTTTTATAATGGTATTTTAGAGAATTTAAAATTTCGAAAATATTAATATTACAAAATATTCGTTTCTTTGGATGTATATTATGGACATTTTAGCATCACCCCAATATAGTACAATATATAATTATGCTGTTGTTTTACTTTTTCTTGAAAATTAAATTTGGGAGCTCATCTTACTTTTTTTCTTATTGCACTAAAAAAGTTTAGATGGTTTGTTTTAGTGTAGTTGACAAATTCTAAAAGTGGTAGCTAAATAAAAAATGTATAATATCATTTAATCTCCAAGCTAGCATTACATGAGAGGGCGGATATTTTTTAAAAATCAATAAAAATTATATTGAAATTTAGAAGTAATACTTTTACTTATTTTTTCGTATAAAACTTAATACTTTTATGATAGATTTGTTTTTGGATAAGATTATGTGAAAAAACCATCTAATTTCGTCTGAAGCAGAACCCATGGCACACGCAGTTCACAGTTAGCTTCCACTGTCTAATTACTAAATATTATATGGAAAATAAATGTTTTAAAAAAAGATTATATACATTTTTTTAATGGAGAAACTAGACGTGGGGCAGGTATAGTAGCACTATATATAGCTGCTAATATCAAGGAGGATATATAATTTCTTAATAATTTTGATTTGCATTATATATATGAGGTGTTTTTAAAAACTTTTAAGTGATTATAGTCATTTAGAATTGTGTGTAAAAGCAATTTGAAGTGTTTTATTTTTCTTTTAATAACTTAAATAAGCCAAATGCTTATAAGTTATATGTTTTGAAGAGGGTGTTTTTAGTAGCTTATTAGTCTTTTTTTTAAAAAAATTAACTTTTTTTTTAATTTTTTTACAAACACTATCAACTTTTACTATTAATTATTTTTCTCATAATCACTAATTTTAATCACTTCATTAAAATCATAAGTTTTTGCAGACACATAGACGAGAACATACTTTTACAAAATCAATAATTTGGGCAGTACTTTTTATTTGCTCACATTATTACGAGTAACGAAGTATTTGGTCTCTTATATTTTTTTGAGCGCATGGTCTCTTCTTAAAAATCATCATTAGAATCTAAAATCGTTATTAAAGAGTAAGAAACAATGACAAAATTTTCATATTTTAAGAATACGACCATTAGATATAGTTTGGATTGCCTTTTTTAAAGTTTCAAATTTTAAATTAACTTTGAAATTGTTTAAAACATAATCAGATGATCGTTCAAATAAGAGATAACAAAAAAAATTTATTAAAGTTAAGAATCCGATCAAATGTATTTCGATGTGTACAGTTTAGAATAAATTATATGAATGATGCTTTGTATACATATAGGATTTATAAAATTTATGTAATGGTAATCTATGACGGTTCGAACAAAAGATAACGACGAAATTATAAAAGTAAAGAATTCAGTTAAATATCTTTAGTAGATATAGTTAGATTTCCCGCTAATGATGAATGACCGTTAAAATCTAAAACGGTTATTATTAACAACATAATTTCTATATTTAAAATCCGACCAAATGTACTTCACTAGATAACGGATTGCCTTTTTTTTAAAAGTCGAGAAAGTTTTTAAATCAACTTTACAATTCTTTATAAAAAAAATGGGATAACGACCTGGGATAAGAACAAATTATCAAAAGTTAAAATGTTAATCAATGTACTTCACAGGTATATTATTTAGAATACCTTATCACGAATGGTGCTTCATATAAATATGGGATTTAGAATCCAAGAACGAGTTCGGGCCGGTTCGAACAAGAAATAACAACAAAAATTATAAAAGTAAAGAATTAGGTCAAATATCTTTAATAGATATAGTAATGATGAATGATCGTTAAAATATAAAGCGGTTATTAACAACATATAATGACATAATTTCTATATTTAAATTCGACCAAAATATACTTCACTAGGTAAAGATTGCCTTTTTTTAAGTCGAAAAGTTTTAAATTAACTTTACAATTCTTTAAAACAAAATCGGAATACTTGGCCGGGATAAGAACAAAATTATTAAAGTTAAAATTTTAACCAATGTAGGTTTCAAAAAAATAAAAATTAACCAATGTGCTTCACGTATATTATTTAGAATACCTTATACAAATGGTACTTTGTATAAATATAGATTTAAGAATACGCAATAACGACAATATTATTAAGCAAGAATTAAATATAATTTTGATTTGCCTCTTATGATGATGAATGACAGTTAGAATCTAAAACAGTTATTAACAAGAGTCAGCAATTCCATATTTTACCAAATTTTCTTTATAAGATAGCTAGGTTTTTTTTGGATGATCAGTGCGTAACGTGTATTTAATAGTATATTTTAAAAACTTTGCGATTATATTTTATGACACAAATTCTATATTTAAAATTAGACCAAATTTATTTACAAAATGATTAGATCTTGTGCATTCTCTGCCAAGCTTACAAGTTATTGTGATTATATTTTTACAAAGTAGATCACATGATCTCTTTTCATATTTTATCATATATTATTATAATTATTTTTAACATGTGTACATATAATAACAAGTCATTAGTAATATTAAATAATTCACTTATCAAAGTTTAAAATATAAAAAGTAAACCGGGGTATATCATTCAAAAAATTATATCACCATTTGGTTGCATTTGTCGTAATCTCTAACTTAAGTATTTGATCATTATCACATTTTAAAACATAGTTGTGACTCATATAACTTATCAGTCAATATGATAAATGTAAACGAGATTCATTCAATGTACAAAAATATATTCTTTCGAATCTTTCATTTCTTTTTTATGAAACGGTCACTTTATTATCATAAAAAATATTAAATTCGACTGATAAAAAAGGTTGATTTAGGTAGGAAATTTGGAAAGTCAAGTCTTGAGAAGGAGCAAGCGGAAAGTAATTAATTAAGAAAAAAAAAAAAGAAAAGATAAATCCGCTCATCTGAACAGCCCATTGGAAAGAGTAATCAGGCCCATGGTTTTCTTTTCACCTCTCCTGAAACAAACCGTATAAATACCCCCCTACCCCCATTTTCCATACCCCACCTGCAAAAACTTGATCCTTATTCATACATACATACATATATATACACACAAACATGAGTTGCAAAACAACATTTCTCTCAATCTTTTTGAGACCTGGAAATATCATGTCACTTGCCTAATTCTTGATTAAAAAAGAAAACACCCCCTTTCTTGAATTTTCCCTGTTTTCTTGTTGTTCAATTGGTAAAGATTGAATCTTTTTTGTGGGAATTTTGAAATGAAAATGGGGATTGAGCAAAACAGGAGTGGTGGAATTGGAAACAGGGAAAGTGAGCAATGAATCTCGAAAAGGAAAGGAAAGGCCAAGAAAATGAGCCCTGTTCAAAAGCTTTATGAAACTTGCAAGCAAGTGTTTGCTGATTGTGGACCGGGCATTGTTCCATCTCCTGATAAAGTCGAAAACTTGCTGCTGTTTTGGGTATAAAATCAATCCCTTTTTATTTCTTACAGTATATTTTCTTTCTAATTCTTGTGTGAGAAATTGATAATGCCTACTTCCCCACTAGATTCTTGTCAATGTGGGGCAATCAAGACTTGTTTTGGGGGTCGATACCTTTGAGATCGTCTCGAAATTTATTGGTATTGATTAGTTGGTGAAATGCTTTAAATTTGAATTCCTACTAAGAATTTGTCTATATTTGAAAGTTTTGGAGTTATTTAATTTGTTTGGTCAATGCTAGCCTAAGCTATGAATGTAGCAGAACAACTTTGGAAGATTGTAATTTTATTTGGTATTCAGGATTAATTGGGGTTGGCATGCTTTGTTCTTATGAAAGGCTGCTGATGTTTGAATTCTTGATAATGACTCTGATTGAATCAAACATTGCCTTTATTATGATATTTTAAAAAAAAATTGCGACTTTTTTATTTTAAAAAGAGAAATCTGCTTCTGTCCTGAGTTTCTATGCTATTTATGTACCATTTCTCTTGGAATTTGTATATTTAAAACATGAAACCTTACAATGCATTTCCTAGGTACATTTGCCTAAATATTTCTAATTTTGCACGTACGGGACTTTCTTTTCCCAACGTTATCTGCATTCCAAAAATAGTTTCATGCATCATAAAAAAATTATAAAAAATTGAGATACTATTCAATTTTTCTTAACTTAAAATTTATATTGTAAAAACCCCTTTTGTTGGCCTGCTTAATCTGTGAGCATTGAATCTTACTTAATCTAACCATTCTTGTTATTTTTTGCAGTACATTGGACCAATTCTTAAATCTAATCACATTCTTACTATAGAGTAAATGTTTTAGCACTTTCATTGTATAGTTGTGGTTAAATTACATATTTTAGTGCATAAGAAGGCTGTTTGTATTCTTTTATCTGTTCTATTAGTCTAAACTAGAGGTAACCACTGTAGATGGGATGACTCAAGTGGACGTTGGCCTGCAACCAAACTTGCTGTTTTTTGGCAGCGAACGCGCGCATATTATAACGTACCAACAGCTCTACAGGTGCGACAAATTCTCGTACGGAATCTGGTTCTATTGATGAGAAATTCCCCAAGTGCTCATCTTTTTATCTCTTTTGGCTAATTATTTTGTTATGTTTTGAAACTAAATTACAGATTGGAATCTTCTGCTTGCCCCGAAAAGTGTGATCCCTCTTCATAACCATCCTGGAATGACTGTTTTCAGTAAGCTTCTCTTTGGAACCATGCATATTCAGTCTTTGATTGGGCTAATGAGGCCGATAAGAACATCGATAGCACTACAATCACGAATGATGTAGACCAAACGTGAGTACTTCCCTATTTGTGGAAACAACTAATACTGTTTTTATACTTTTAAAGGAAATAACTAATACTGTTTTAAAAACAGATTATCTTTACTCAGCATGGGGTTTAAAGTATATAGATAGTAATGTTGGAAAAATGTGAAAAAAAATTAAATATTGTGTGTGTGTGTGCAGTTTTAGGCGTCGGGACGGATTTCGTCTGCTTAAGGTGAAGTTGAATTCGGAGTTCCGCGGCGTCTGGCAAGACAACCGTTCTGTATCCAGCTGATGGTGGGAACATGCACCGCTTCACAGCCAAAACGGCGTGTGCTGTGCTGGATAATGCTTGGCCCTCCATACTGTGATCCCGATGGCGCCATTGTCGGTTCTACCATGACTTCCCTTTTCATGTTTTCAGGTATACCCCCGAAATCTCGTTTCTGATTTGTTTATATTCTATTATTCACACCCTAATTTTCTCTGAAACACCCGAGAGGCAAAAATGTCCATAAGCTTTATACAGTTTGTTGTATCTTTTATTTTAAGTCATTTTTCTTCTGAAGGTGCAAAAAATTATAAAACATACAGGTATAGTTTTAGGATATAAAGTCTTTATTTTGTACTTTATAAAGTACTACATTTTTACCAAATTAGGATGTGTACAGAGGATTTTGAGACGTTTTTATTATTAGTTTCCATCTTTTTCAAAAAAGTATGTTTGGGCCAAATTGGGATGTGTATAGAGGTTTTTGTAACGTTAGTTTCCATTTGTTTTTTTCAACTCTTATTACATTAATTTGATTTACAGTAAAAACGCATTGGTGGACGAGGCGGACGAGGAGGGGTACGTGTGGCTTAAGGAACGGAGATGAGAAAAGAGCACATCGTAGTCAGATTTTCCATACAATGGTCCAGATAGTGAAGAAGTGATTTGAACAGTTTGCAATATTCGTGTAGCACATTTGCTGCTTTTTTTTTGTTAGCTCTCTCTATTTCTGTTTCTGTTTCTCTCTCTCTCTTTCCATAAAAGAAAGGATGTTGGAGTTTCTTCACCTCTGTTTGGAAAGTTTGATGTAAATAATAGCAGAGAACTACAGTTTCTTTTTGATATTTAAATGAGAGAGTTGTTTTTTCTGTTAGTATATTTGGTTTTTCTTGTGTTATTTATAGTTGTAATTGCATGTATTATCCATTTGCTATTTACGAGTCTTGTCGTTTATTTTGTCAAGCGCAAGTACAGGTCTGGTTCAATGCTTTCAATGAGGGTCTTAATTTATAACATAAGCATTGGTTAACGTCGTTTTTCGATTTTTTATATATTTTAGAATTATTTGAATTTAAATATATTTTATAGGAGTCAATATATTTACATGTATATTTAAAAATGTGAATATCATATTTCATTTTCTATTTCTTCTGCCATTTCTCACCTAAAGATCAACATTTTTTTTTTTATGGAGTGTTATTTTTACAATTATTAGTAATAGTAATGACAGTGAATATGATGAGCATATCACTTTCATTTAAAGGGACAAATCTTTCATTATAAAATGGTTTTACATGAATATAATACAACCTAACACAAATAACATCCATCATTTCAAAATATTAAAAGCGTTATACACAATTTATCTTTCGGTTTCTTTGTGATCTATTTTACACAAGTGTGTCTATTGTTCAAATACATAAAGATTATCATGGATGTGTACAAAAATTATTTATTATTAAAAAATACTTTTATTTTTTTAAATAGTGAGGATTTTTGTATAAAAGTATTAATTTTTGTTTATAACATTAATATTATAATAACAGACTTCACCATGAACTCAAATTCACCCAAATTTGTATCTTTAAATATCTATTTAAATTTATTATTAATATTATTTAATGTTAAAAATAGCATTATCTTATATTATTGTTATTTAATGTTAAAATTTAGCATTATTTGATTTTACTTACATAGATATATAATATTTATATATGTTCGGCGTAGTATTTAATTTTAGAGAAGGTATTATGTGACACAATTTTCACCGTACATTATTATTACTATTGTTAAGGACCAATATTTTATTTGTAAAATGTTAGGTCTTACCAACAATAATATACATCACTATATATCAAAATACACACATGCATGTATCATGTATCTTATTGATAATCTATTTATGTATAAACCTCAAAGATACTGGATTAATCCTAAGCTTTTAAGCTTGAGGCACACATATATTTTTGTAAGGTTTGACTATATATATATGCAAGTGTACATTAATAAACATTATTATACATCTTCAATATTTACTGTATTGTCGATGTTAATAGCAAATATGAAGCTACTGATACATGACAATTATCTCATATATATAGTGAACATTTATAGGCGCAATAATAAACAGTACTTCATTGAGGATTAATATTTAATTTAATTTGGGTACGTAATATATTAATCCAAACTGGTATGAACGATATTAAAATATAGGCTCAGCAGGCTGTGTCTCCATCGTGGTGTGGTTTGTTACAGAAAACACAATCATAAACAAACTAGTAAATTAATTAATGACTTGATCACTATATTAAACTAAAAATTAATTGAATTTACTAGTTTTATGCCATACACATTTTAAATTTAAATAATGCTCAATCAAATACTACCTAAATATTCTCAACTTTTAAAATTGACCGATTGAAATATATTACTGCCAACTTGGCCACAAAGTCACCATGTAGTAAATATCATCATTAATGAATACTTATAAATTATAATATTAAGTCGACCTTTCACGAATGAACGTAAGGCTTATGTAATTTATGATCACTCTATGAATTTCGTTAATTAATTATTCACCGTTTTTTTGTTTTCTAAATGCTGATAGTCGTCGTAGTTGTTAGCCAAACTAAGTAAATAAGTCAGACTAGTCAGTAGTCAATTAACCTTTTGAAGTCTCAAGAATTGAAAAAGTAATAACATTATTTCAAATTCGTATCAAAACCCTATTTCAATTTAATTACTTATATAGTTATATATAGATGGCGTTATGTGAATACTATATATGCCAGACTTCTTGACTTAAATATCAAAAGCCTAGAGGGCTTATTGGTCAAACTAAAGCCTAGAGGGTTATATATCTAATGTTTATTTGGCCATATATTTATGATTAGATTAATGACATGTGGAATGGACAAAAATGTTCAATTTGACCACCATATAATCCTCGGTCCCGTGTTAAAAGGTCCGGGAGGTGGAATAGTCTCTAACACGAAAAAAGTAACAAAGGAATTGAGCTAGAAATCATAACTAAGATACTTGTCAATATATATAGTATATATTTTAAAAGGTAATCAATAACCATTATTTTTCTAATACCGAGCACATGATATAATTTTTTATCTGGCTATAGATGGAAACCATAACCACCATAAGAGGAGGATCATCCAAATCGACAAATAGAATCAGCAACCTAACCACAACCACAACCAAGAGAGGGGACCATCACAAAGGGAATACATTTTCTTCTCCCGCAAGGATGGATCATTGTGTGGGCTGGAGCGAACTATAGCCCGCCCCTAATTTTTGGGAAAAAAAAATTACAAGATCAACTCAATTGAACTTGGGACCTTTAGAAAAATATTAACAAGTTTTGAACATGGGGTGGGATTTATCCATGTTAAGGAGGCTTTTTAGCACACCCAAAATTTTGAGCGGAGCGTGAACTTGACTTTCAACCACCCTAAATTACCTAAATTTTGAAGCTGCTGACTCCGCCCTTGCTTGCTCCATGGAGCTCTCTAAGCACTTGACACTTATTGTCAATATTTTTAAGTACCAGTCATTTTAATACTATCTTCCCTTCCCCCAATATATATAGACTGGTTTTCTTTAATTAATTTTATTATACTAATTTTATAATTCCACTAACAATACATTTTAATTCCCCAACAAATAGCTTGAACTAAAACCAAAAGCATAATTAAATTAATGACCACTTTCCGTGAACCACTTTTTAGCTAAAGCTGTCTATCTTCTGATGTAATGGAACATGAGTTTGCTTTTGTACCGACCATGTGGAAGCTTTAATCTTAAATTACTAAAACTCTCACAAAAAGTTTGTCCAATTAATCAAAACCAACCTCATGGTTTGAATGAATTATTATATTAATATATATACACACTAAAAAATATGAAAAATTTTGTTTGATTGATGGATAATGCAAACTGGCGAATGACCAATTAAACGATGCAAATATGAGAAAATCACCATAATTAAAAATGAATTGATTTTGGCTATTTTGATCTTATCTTTTCTTTTTAAATTAATATTGAGGAGTGTGGAAGCTTCAAATTGAATAAAATTATTAAAACGAGTGCGACCATTGGTACGTATTATCTGTTGTCTGCTACAAAGTCTACGATCCCATTCCCATCTGTCAATGTTTTTAAAGTCTTAAGTTTTCCTTTATAATTTAATGCAACTTATAGCAACAATGTTCATAATTTTCAACTGCGATTGTTATAAATAAAAAAGATGCAGGAGGTAGGCGAGCAGTTGACATTTTGAAGTCTTGTGATGTACAAACCTTCAACTCAAGATTTGGACTCAGGTTTAATATATATATATATATGATCAAATTAAATAATTGAAAATTAAATATAACTTCTTTCTTGTATAAGTACAAGAAGTGATACATTAGGAAGTCCATAATATATATTTTAAAATTCTTGGCACAATTGAGACTGAGATTTGTAATTCTCAGCAATGGCAGATTTAATGGATGATGAAACAAAATATATATTAATGAAATTTTTTAAATGCCGTGGTGATGCTCATGTTATGAAGGTAAGAAAAATTATCATTTTATTCTTCTTCTCATTTTATCAAGATTTAACTTTTGGTCTGATTGTAAATGTTGGGAATTATAATAAAATTAATATCACATCTCTCTCTACAAGTTGGGTAAATTAATTTGATGTTTGTGATGATGCAGGAAGATGAAATCAGAGAAAAGAAAACACGAGATTGAAAAGCCTTCTGCAAAAATCGAGAAGGATTACAAGAGTTTACAGATGAAATTCATTGATGTTTTCAAGAATCCAAGAAAAAGAAGTCCATTAATATTTTCCAGCATGTGCATGGATTCAGAGAAAACTGATCATGATATTGATGATGATGATCAAGATCTAGTATCGCTTCGACTCGGAACGAGTCCAACTCGTTCCAAGAAGGTGGAAGATGTTACAACATTAAGTGGTAAGTTGGGTTGTAAAAATGATGGAATAATTAATCTTGAAAAAGATTGAAAACTGAAGATCATGGAGAAAAATGTGAAAGAAAGTAAAGTTGTAGAAGAAGATTAATGTTGATGAAAGAAGAATTTGTTGGTGTGAAAGAGCTAGGGTTTGTGTAAGAGCAAGATGTGATACGCCTACCAGTGAGTATATTATTTTTAATTACTTATTTTTGTTATTTAATTACGAAAAAAATATGGGTGTGATTTATGATGATTGATTTTTATTTATTGGAGATGAATGATGGGTGCCAATGGAGAAAATATGGGCAGAAAATATCAAAAGGGGGAATCCATGTCACGGGCTTATTATCGCTGCACTGCTTCACCATCTTGTCCCGTCAGGAAACAGAGTAAATTCTATTTTCATATATATACATATAAATTCATAAATTGTCTATGAAAATGTATTTATACGTAAATTATTCCTAGGCAATTAATTAGTTTATAGGTAATTTGAAAGAATGAAAATGCACACATGATTAGAAAATCTTGTGAAATAAATCATAGACAATTTTATCTATTTAAGAATGTAGTTATATTGAAAATTCTGCATTCGTTCTCTCTCTTTTTTTTTTTTTTTTTTTTGTGTGTATTTGCAAAATATTTATCTAAAATCTTCCCTCTCTTTTTTAATTCAAATATTTAAGGTGCAAAAGATGTTCCGAAGACATGTCAATCCTGATCACAACGTACGAAGGGAAGCCACAACCACCTGCTACCAGTCTCCGCCACGGCTATGGCTTCCACCACCTCAGCTGCCCTCCATGCTAGATCTCGGCTCAGCCACCTCCAATCTCTACCAACAACCATCTTTCCAATATCCCTATAATAATACCTCCTCCATAACACACCCTAACTATTTCTATCCATCAACCTCCCCACCATAACCTAGACCTCACCACCAACCCCACCACCGCACACGGCGGTTTCAGCCTATTCATCCACTCCTCCCCCTAGGTTTCCCCACAAGCCCAAGCTTTATCCTCACTGATTTCAACGTCGTTCCAATGGTTGGGGGCTACGATCACCATTCTTTACTGCCTCAAAAAACGAGCACGAGAACAAACACTTAACCACGGTTCTAATTCCCAACAGGATTTGACAGATGCTTTAATAAAGGTTATTGCATCTGATCCTAATCTTTCGGTCGGTATTAGCAGCCATGGTTTCGACAATGGCTGCAGATGGAGTGAAGAATGAGATCAAAGATGCAGGTGGTAATAATGTTATTGGTTCTAATTTGAAATGGGGTGACCAAATATCAGCTGTGGACTCTAATTCCACGTGAGTAGCAACAAAGATGGTGTGGGCAATCAAGAATAAAAAGTTTGGTGGATTTTTTTTTTTTGGTAAGAATGGCGTTTTAGCATCTGTTTGTCAAGAACATGCATGATGTACAAAAGGTGTATTGAGATGAATTTTATTGAATAAATTACGTACATGTACTGCTGATAATGTGCACCAAATATCTATTCAGTGGCTGGAAATATTTGGGGTGATTAACTTTGAAATGAAATAAACAAGAATAGTTATAAGATCTGTACGTTTCTTTAATGTGAGTTGTGAATTTGGAATGTGTGATAATTTATATTTCCGATCATAAAAACCTTTTATCTTTTCTTTTTTCAAAAGATATAAAAAACTTTTATCTAGAAAAGTTATAATGACAATATACAAATTTTTATTTTGACCCAGTTTTATAAATGGGTAGCATCAAATGGAATCAAGTTCACACAAATGTTTATGTCTGCTCCAAACAAAAATGGTTTTCTAATTAAAAATAAAATAGATACAACAGTCACTAGTTTTATTAAAAAAAATGTAAAAATGTTTAGGTAGACCCTTTCTTTCCAGTTGCCAACATGTCGTCATCAAATTCCGAAGCCAATTAAAGAAAGCGTGATGCGCCTTTATCCACTAAAAGCTCCATAACATTAATGTCAAAATTATATCTGATTAAAAGCTCATGAACTCTTCAGTAGCTGATGAAACGCCTCCCTGAGGTATATCGACAGAGCCAACTTCGTTTCATAAATTTCTTTCCTTCTTTTGTTTCTCCAACAACTTCTTCTTCAGCGTTATATCACCTCGTAACATTTAGTAAGAACGTTCTTTCTCATAGAGACCCTGAGAAACACGACCAGAAATTAGGAACAAAGATTACATACCAGATATGTACAACATATATCGCATTTGTAATTGGGGCATATAGAACACATCCCCATGTATGTCTTTAAGTTTTTTAGGTTGAGGAGGAAGAGACGACCGTTCTCTGGCAATAATCTTTTGATCCAATAGCAGCTTGTATAGTAATCTCAAACATTTGCCTGTTCAACCAAATATTAATATTGTATAGTTTTGTACAAATAAACCCTTAACTTTTTCAAAATTGAGTAAATATGACCTCAATGTATTTTTCTCGGTGCAAATAAACCACTTAAAATTTTAGGCAAAGAAACAAAATCACAACAGGAAAGTGATACTCAATCAGTGGACCTGTCTATGAACTCTTCAGCTTCTCCCACGCAGTTCACGGCCAACACGCACTGCCTTCAATCTATGAACTATAATTAAGCCATAGCATCAACTGGTTGTCCATTTAACAAGATATCAAGCTTCACTAAATCAGCGACCTCATAACTGTTAAGAACCCATCATACATATATAGGATCATATTAGTTATTGATATCCAATTCAATGTGCATCTGATAGCAGGGAAGGGAGAAGAGAAGAATCATACTCTGATTCCTCAGAATCAAAAGATGCATATCCACAAAGTCATACTCTTTCAATTCATTGTAAAATCATGACAACTTCCTTCAATGGTAACCGGGTGCTTCAGTGAGAACTCTTTGGCTGCAGATGAATCACAGGGCTAACTATAATAATAACAATAGGGGCAATAGATAACATAACAGGTAATAACAAATAGGAGGATTAATTTCATGACATAGTCAACAATTTGGAGAAACGGTATTATTTTGGTTATTCACCTGTCAATGAATGTGTACTCTAACTGCTCGCCTAATGGATTTCAGTACAAAAGGGTGATAACGGAGCCCATACCTTCATGTAAAGCATCAATGGTATCAAATGTTTAATTCTTACTAATTTTGTAGACTGATGTTTAAAACAATTTCAGACAGAAGAAAAGAATACAATAGGACCTTGAAGAGCTTGAGCTTACTCACTAGGAATTATAATATTTACTATTACTGTAGGTTCCCCAACAAGCTGTTATCCGTTGTTTTGGGATTGAAGGCATATAGCAGGATTCTGAATATCTATTTTGCTATTAGACAGAAAAAAAATGAAACCATCAGTTGCTATCAAACATAATAAAGGAAACCAAAACAGAATAGTGGAAACCGCATTACCTTCCATCTACCAAACTCAAAAGTATGTGGCACAGTAGGAACAGTTGAAATCACATGAGCTCCATGTTCCTATTAATTAAATTCATTTAAATATGAATAATGGTGATGCTAACGTAAAATTAGTTTCATGTAACAGGATTTTCTGAGACAAGGTCGCATGTTCATTATTACAAGTGCTCAAATTCGGTTAATGCAAGACAACTATTTTTGCGTTTTCCATTCAGTTCAGACAAGATTAGGGGAAAATTTAAATTCCAGAAGCGGAGAAGCACTGTTTGGGTTATATGCAGAAGGTAGTACTAGGGTAACAGAATATACCTGCTCAAGCGTTTGATGAAAAAACATCCATATGGGAGTAGGCCCAAGAAACCCATCTGTTGAACAGAAGAATCATCAAAACAGGAAATATTGTTTTCAGCAATAATTAGCTGCAGCTTATCCTCACCTGAAGCCCATGCCAAGTGCCGTACTACTTTCTTTTGTAACAGACACACTAGCATCATTGCAAGTGAGATCTCAATGGCATGACTAAATGCTTCAAAATCAGACCCATCAGCTGGATATACACGAAAAATACCATATGTTTTACCGTCTTGAAACCTTTCAACATCAGGAACCAATAGAAAAATTTAAGACAAAAGTACTTGAAAGATAGTTGGAAATCAAATCGTAATTAGTGCTTGCTCTCAAATCAAAAATACTAAAATATGAAAAAATAAATCCTTTCCAAATATACAACATAAGCATGACATTACTAACCTGGAAGGGCTTCACAATGCTGAAGTTTGATGAAGTGTATCCCCAACCACAGCGCCTCTTTAGTAGATCGCGATACCAGTTACAATATACCCCCTGCCCTGTTAAAAAGGACTCCAGTCTGCGTGAGTTCAGGGTGCATAATTCCAACATCTAAAACTTCATAAGATTGGCCAGTTGCAGCAGAGGAAATCTTATCTCCCTTCTGCAAAGCCCCATCAACAACTGCTACATGGCAGATAACTCCTTTATACTCATCATAGTAAGAATCAGTAACAACATCGTAATGCTGAACTACTCTCTCAGGGGAGGAGGGGTATTCGCTCTATCACAACTGGAAGTACATGCTCGAGACCTAGACCTGTCTTAGCTGATGTTAACAAGACTTCATTTGGATCAAGATCGAAAATAGACTTCAGCTGTTCTTTTACGATCTGGATCAGCTGTTGGCTGATCAATTTTGTTAATGATTGGAATTATAGTTAGGTTTGCTTCAAAAAGCAAGATAGAAATTTGCAAACAGTTTGGGCCTGGACACCTCGGGCTGCATCAACAATAGGGAGGACACCCTGGCAGGCTGCCAAAGATCTAGACACTTCATAGCTAAAATCCCGTGACCAGGTGTATCAATCAGGTTCAGCAAAGAACTTTCTATCAGTTCAAAGGAAATTATGCGATTGAAACATAGTTGCTGTCTGAGCCTTAACAGTTATTCCCGTTCTCTCTACCTAGGACAACCAAATTATTTTCATTAAATAAGCAATGACTGACCTAATGTATAAAACCTAGGGATCACATAAAAACAAACAAATAAATTATCTCAGGAGATATTTTTCCCAATTTCAACAATAAGTTGTCCATTATCCCACACCCACAAGATAGAAGTCCATTATCTACCAGATATATTTAAGAAGTTATTAACAAGCACAGAAGACTAGTTTTGTTACCTACCAGCTGAAGTTCAAAAATACCTATCAATTCTCTTTTAAGCAATCATCTCCCTTAACTTACATGTCAGTTCCTCCTAAGGATTAAACTCAAAAATTAAAGTACGAACATTTCTATCTTAATTCCACATATTCAACAGGCCATTTCCCAAATTGTTGTGAAATTGAGCAGTAACCAGAAACCCTAACCTTCACATATGATTAATCAGACCCAGTTTCCATAAGATCATCTGTCAGAAATATACATATCTAACACATTAAGGACACAACCAGCAACATTAGACATTAATTTTAAAAAGCAAATAAACAAATAAAGTTCTGTTTAATCATAAATGAGCCAAAAACCTGTAATTTATCCAAATACTGCGGCTGCCCATGGCCTTTCCTAATAGTTCGGTTAGCTCAAAAAGTCGGTCGGCGAGCGTTGATTTCCCATGATCAATATGAGCAATAATCGAAAAGTTGCGAATGTTTTCGGTTGGATACTGATTCAAATCTATGCTAGGATCTTCCTTAAATGCGACCGAAAAATGCACACTGAGTCCAACTAAATATTGGATTCAAATACAAAATTGAATCTAGTCTTCTCGGTTTGTAATTACTGGAATAGAGACTTGACATAATCCTTGGTGAGTTTAGGGCTTTTGATGCTCTGAGTAAAGGATACATTTTGAGGGAATAAACTCACGATGGGGGTTTAAATTAGGGTTTATGTTGCTCCATAATTTGGGGAGAAGTTAATTTCCGTCGTCGTATGTCAATTCCTCCGCTTTCGTTTAAATCGCTGTTTTCCTTTTTGTTTTTTTTTTTATTGGAAAATCGCTGATTTTTCAGAAACGTTATGCTATAAGTCTGCGGTCCTATAACGAGCTTGTTAATAACATTTCATTCATGCGCTATTCTTTTTTTTCAATTGAATTTTATTGTATTTTCATAAAAATAATGAATTGAGTACTTTTTCTTAGGGATGGATGTGAGGCGGGTTAAACCAAATACATATCATTGCCATTTTTCCCTAACTTCGAAACCCGTCCCGTACATGCATTTTTTGAATACGTTCTACCCCCTCATATTTAATTTCTTTTTTCGCTTTTTTTTAATTTGTCTTTCTAATTTAAATCCATTATTTTTTAAATACATATCGTTCTAAAAATAAAACATAAACTAGAATCATTAAATTAAAACAAACAAAAAATACATAATATCATAATCAATCTCACACAGTTAAAGAATAAAAAAGGACTACAGTTCTTTATTATTCATTAATAAAAGCATCCTCATCAAAATAAACATCTTATTATCTTGTTTTTTTCTTTAAAGTATTGTTATCTTATTAAACTACTATTGCATTATTACTTAATACATTTAATATATCTTTTATATATGAGTAATGATATAGAAGCCATTATCGGTTTTTTATGGAACCGTATTAATGGACGTGTCATAAACAATTCCCAAACCATGAACCATAAACCCTAAATCATGAACCATTGAGGCGGGGTTAGGCCGGCGAATTTGGTGCGGGCAGAATAAAAAAATGTAATTTTTTTTACGATTTTTTTTTTTTTCGATTCAATTCAATTTTCTTTTTACCCGTCCAGGACCCAGGCGACTGAGTGGTTCATGGTTCGCCCGATCCTAATGGTTCATGATTTAGGGTTTATGGTTCATGGTTTTGAGAATAGTTGGCATGTGCGTCATTAATCGTGTCTGCCAAAAAAGTTGGATAGTTGGTTTCGTATATATATATATATATATATATATATATATATATATATACGAATGTCGGATTATGGGGTGGGTTTTTTTTAATACCATGACCCATACGTTATCCGGCGGAGTTTTTACGTTCAATTTTGACGGTTTTAACATACATGTTTCGGGTTGGCTTGGGTTTAACACTTGCGGAAATTAGATGCCAGGGTTGGGTTAAAACACCGCCCATTGTCATCACAACTTTTGCCCGTCTCCGTTTAAATTTTTCTTTTTCTTTTTTCTTTAAAAATTTTTAGGTGGTCAGAAGCTATCTTGTTGAGGAATTAAAAGCAATTATAGGAGAAAATAATGGAAGGCTACTGGAATTAAGGAACAACTTGATTTGGTTATCTGGGTTCGTGGGGAATGACTACGTCTGAAACCTTCCAAGCTTGGAGATCTCTTATATCGTATAAGATAGTCTCAGTAGTCTGCGAGAATCTGATAGAGTCGCGGGTTATTTATACAAAAAACCGGCGGGAAATCACAAAACCTTAGATTTGACCCATCCTGGCGAAACCCTATTTCCGCTCGGACCTCGGGCCGCCCACCTGGTGCAGTGGCGGTTACGCTTCGATCCAAATACATTGCTCGGCGCCCGCCATTGGCGGTAGATAGAGGCTTCGCTCGACCCGAGCACGCTTTCGACCTCGGGCGGTCCGACTGGCCTCTTTAGCGCCCCCATCGTTTCCTCGGGCTCAGCTAACCAACCAATCTCCCACTTTTTGGCGAACACGGAGGCCCGGCCCGACGGAGGCGGAGGTCTGCGGCCTCAACTAAGTCGAGCGTCTTGTCTACTGGACTCATTTGAGCGTCTTATCCTCGCGGACTCATTCCGCCTTTCGGACTTCAACAATCCCAACAATCTCCCACGCGCAGTGACTCCAGCGTAGCTTCGTCTTCTCGATCTCTCTGCGTCGGTAAACCGCTTGGCTTGAGCAATGTCCCTCAGCGTTTAAACTTGAATCCCACACTTGATCTAAGCAAGCGATCCCACAACATCGCTTTCTCGAACTGCCATCAACTGCGGCCCTGAAGCCAGCAACCTAGACACAGCGTCCATTCGATCCAAGCAATGCCCTCAACCTTTTTTTGATTCGCACGAGTAACCAAACAACGTCCCACAACATTCCCTTGAATCATTCGCCACCGATTCCAAGTACGATCACCGTGCACGGTCTAACGCCCATCTTGATCTTCCATCCAACCGATACAACGATCTGACCCGCGTGTCAACGCCCATCTTGATCTTGCATGAACTTGATACAACGATCGCGGCGCGGTGTAACGCCCATCTTGATCTTGCATCTAACCTCGATACAACGATCTTCCGACCACGGTCAACGCCCATCTTGATCTTCAGATTCAACCACTTACCTCTAACGCCCATACTCCATGAATCGCCTCACGGAATCTTCGCGGACCGCCGCCGACCAACCAAACTTTTTCGGCGCGCATCCGCGATCTCGGGCGTTGATTGGTTGTGCCGACGCATCTGCGAAGACAAATCCGAAATCCGATTCCCATCAAGCTTCTCGGCTTGGCGATTTCCTCGACCATCATAATTGCTCTTTCCTTGGATCCTTGAGCGCGATGCTTTCCGATACCGGTTGTTAGGAATTAAGCGAAGCGATTATGTAGAAAATAATGGAACAACGAATTAAACAAACAATTTGGTTACCCGATTTAAGTGAGGAATGACTCTTATGGAACCTTACAAAGCGGGAGAGATCTATTATATAAGTATAAGATAGTCACCAGTAGTCTGAATACAATGGAAGTCGGGGGTTATTGCTCAAAAATCAAATCAAAGTGACGGGCCAAAACCACGAATTTGGCCCACGTCGCATTCGAAACCCTATTTCCGGCGTCGAGGGCCTCCGGAACAGCTCAACCTCAGCCCCCTTGGTCGGCGATTACGCTCCCCAATCACATACATTGCTCAGCGCCTCATGTTATTTGGATAAGAGGCTCTCCAAAACCTGTTCGGCTTTCAGCTTTGCCCGGGTCGGCACTCCTGCCCTGCATCCCGTTGCACGCTTCATTCATAACTTCAGCGTCTTCAACTTGACTCCGATGGCAAAATATGGAATTATTATAATAGTATACAAGTAAGTATAATGAAGTTTTTCCTTTAAAAAAAATGTATAATGAAGTTTTCTTGTCCAAAACCATAAATGTTGATAAATTTTTCAAAAGCAATAAAAGATGTAGTTAAATAATACCCCACGAAATTCAATGTTTGGAATCTCTTTTAATGATGCATTAAAAATAAATAAATAGTCATATGTTCTACTTCTTGATGCAAGAAAACTGTGAATTTTTAAATATTTAATAATTTACAATTAATATATATGGGTATTAAAATATACAATAAAATATGAAAATAGAATGGATATTTTATCAACTCAATTCTCAAACATCAAATACCACCCCCATATCCATCATTTTGGGTGCAAAAGGAAGAAAGAGAATAAAATTAACCAGAAACATGGGAACAACTAATTAAAAAAGTAAGAAAAGACAGTATCAATCATGAGTTTAGGAGTTGAATAACTATAATTATTATAGGTAGTTCGAACCACCCCACTTTATCTTAATCTCTGCCTTTCCTAAAATCATCATTAATCAAAAACTAAAAAAGAAAAGTGGAGGTGTTTGTCATTTTGTTTTTGTTATCATTGAGATTATTATTAGTTTGACGTTTAGTTTTTGGTATACAACGTTTGTATAATTTACAAGACAATATCTAATATGTTGGTTGTCCTTACATAGCTATATTTGATTGAATCAAATTCTATCCAACCGGTGGGTTAAATGCGAGATTTTTAAGCTCCAAACTGAAATCGAGAACACAGATTAATGGACGGTGGGTTCTACTTTGATACCAAGTTATAAATTAAAAAATTCTATCTAACCCAAAATAATACCATAACCAACAGTGGGTGGTCATGTAAATTCAATCCAAAACTCTCAAGTTAGGACCATGCATAAATATACAATAGACTAAAAACCATTATAAGATAAAATGATTTCTAAAATCATCCACATGCACCACCGGCCCTTATCAATATATGTATGGCAATGGCACAAAACAATGACGCCCAAAAAAATTATATTAATACAAGAGGTTAATTTCAAATATTATTATTAGGAACACTTGAGTTATAGTAATACAAAAGGTTAATATAGAAAAAAAGATATTTATAATTATAATTAGAAAAGCTCAAATAGAAAAAGTAGTGGTTGATGGGGATTGTGATCCGAGAAAGTTTCATTATCGTGTCTAAAAATGAATATTTATTGTGGTAGTGTGTGTTGTCACTTGTTGCATTGCATTGAATCCTATAAATGTGTCGGTGGATCACGAATACACACATACATACATCCAACCGCCTCGTTTCACATGGGATTGTAATGGAACACGAAGAATATTCATGTAACCAACGGCACATGTAAACTATCATTTATTGTATGCAAAAATTTTTTTATTGTTTAAAAAATATAAAACATTTTTTAAGCGGTGATTGTTTTTTATACAATAAGGTGATAGTTTTTTATACATGCGCGGTGATAATTTTTATATATAACGGTGATCTTAAATAAGCGGGTTAAATGGCATGAAGCAGTATACATCTGGTTTTGTCATGAAATATCGCATGCTAGCATATCAGGATCAGGCCCTCCTCTATATCACCATATTAATATGCTTATTTACCCTACATTTTCATTGAATGACCAATTTATGGATGTAATTACTTTTAAAAATATTTGAACTTTGAACATGGATATAAGTTAAAAATTTTGATACTATAAAAAATTCATCTCATCTAAAAATGTAAAAATCAATTAGTTATATTATTTTCTAGTAAATATATATTATACATAATGAACGATAAAGTATCAAAAACATTAAATACAATGTATTTTTTTTTGGACCATAATTAAAAAAAAAAAGGGAGAAAAAAGCCACTTAAGTACATTTTGGAAAAGCAAAGACATATGATGTGTTATTTAAAAGTCGAATATTTTTTTAAGCGGTGACACTTCATATGTATACTTATTCTTTAAACGCCGTTTCTGTAAACGATTAATTACAATTAGAAGAGTTGGTTTGGTGCAACTACAATATCAAAATTAGGACAATGTCGTGGGTGATATAAGACATGCCCTACAATATAATTATTAGTTATTGCATAAACAATACACCAATATTCATTTTTAAAGTTTACACCCCCACAAGTATACAACCCACGGAATTAAATAAATATGAAGTAAAAAGGGCAGAAAAGTTGAATTGGGGATATGGCTTTTGTGAGGTGGATAAATGCTTTGATATTTAGCAATGTTACAGTGTCTTTTGATAGAATAATTGATGAGCTAAAAGTTAATATAAACTTTTTTTTATGGATGTCTTAAATATATAAAATTATTTTTAAATAAAGTAACTTTTTCTAATTAATTTACTAATATAACATTATGCATTAATTATGTTAGAAACTATAAAAAATAATTAAATAGAAGTATAATAGAAATTTGACTTGTTTAATTAAATAATTTTTTTTGTCATGTATAATTTTGACTAATTTTAATCTTGTTCATATTAATGTCGGTTTTTTTTCTTTGTCCTAAAACGTAAGTTTCTGAAAATTTGATATTTTTGTCTTATCGTAATTTGAGTTACCTCTGATAGCGGTGTGAAGATTAAAATAATAAATTTATAAAGTTCTATGTCAAGATAAAAAATTATAAATTAGTAGAATCAAGATAAAAATAAATAAAAATTACAGAATAAAAAATCAATTTCCTCTATCAAAATGAGTGCAAGTTATCGACAGAAAAATCAAATTTTCCTAAAAAATAAACCATTATATAAAATAAATATATTTTTTTTGGAATATAAACGGCATCTTATGTTTACTTAAAAGTAAATTCCTTTTTGAAGTTGTGAAAAAGGAAAGTTAAATCTACAGAATTAAACATGATAAATACGGTGATACATTGTGTTTTGTTTTAAAATCTTAAAAACAACTTCTAAAACACTTATTTTTTAAAGTTATATCTCCATGATTTTTAAAATAAATATTTCTATAAATTGTTTTTAGAGTTTAAAAAAAACGCCCCATAGTAACATCGAAAGCGACTGTATAGCTACAGCTCTACAACTGCTGCATTATACCCCCATGGCCATATGTATATTATTTTAAGTATTTCTCCATTTCTATGCTGCCAGAAGAGAGAGAGCATATTTATCAAAACAGTGAAGAAAAAAAAAACTCTGTAGTGAGTGAGTAGAGAGGGAAGGAGGGGTCCATTTTGGCTGCCATGGGCGCATGAAACTAATTCACGAGGGTATGGGCCTATTCCTGCATTTATCTCCATGTTTTTACTTCCATCTCAATCAATCTTTTTCAATTTCAAATTTCTCAAAAACAAGCATTTATTTTTTTTTTTTTTTTGGTAAAGTTTTTTTTTATTATAATCATAAATTGGGCCTATCTCTTTCTTTTTCGGATTTGTGGGTTGTTCAAGGAATGTGTAGCTTTGGATCTTGAGTTGAAAGAAGTAAAGAACCCTTCTTAAATTCAGGTTTGGGGTAGGCTAGATCTGAGCCGCATTGCGCAAAAAAACCCTCTTCAGTTTCAGTAGTTTTTCAGCTTCTTTTGCTGGTTTTTGCTATTTTCTGTGTATTCTGTTGCAGATCTTGCTAATTTTTTGCTTGATGGGGTCTTTTTTTGTTTTGCTACTTCTTTTCTCTCATCCTCATTTATCTTCATCTTCTTTTGAATTTCCTTAGGATCTTTGGTAGGAAAACTGTGTGAATTCTGAACTTGAATGGCAGGTGGACTTATTGGGGATAATAATCTGATTTTCCTGTTTTTTTTTTAATTTAGGAATGTCCTCAAACTTTGGTTCCTTTCAATTTCAGTATGTTAGTTCCATTTCCTAATTAAGACGGTCATTGTTTTAGAACATTACTTTTCTGTTGGGCGATAGAATTAGGCCTCTGCTTCTCTATTTTATTCTTTACAATTATATTGTGCTTAATGTTACTCATATTTTTTTGGAAATTTGCAGGGATTGAATTGAATTACCATTGTCTCTATTAGTAGACTGCAATGGGGAAATCTGCAGGAAAAATGGATCAAGACTGTACTCTTTGGAAAAAAAAGAATTCTAAGTCTAATTATTCCAAAGTAAGAATTCTGTTGGTTATGCACTAAGATTTAGTTTATATCATAGTAATTTCTGTTTAATTCTGTAAAAAAAGTATTATGCTGATTACGATTACAATTGTGTATGAAGCATGTTACAACTGATAAAAAAAGAACGGTGCAAAGACACCAATCGAGGATCTGGGTAGAGATTCATCTGTCATATCAGATCCCTGTCAGTTGACTGAGAGAGGTACTGAGAGCTTGGAACTTGAGAATGGAATATCTGGATCTCAATGTGATGCTATTGCTGTAACTCATGTGGATCAAGGTATAGATTCTCAACAGGTAATGATGGGCTGATTCCAGTGAGTGATGATGAGATGAGAAGGCAAGATCAAGCTGCAACAAAAAAACTCAAGCTGTCTTTGGGGGCTACTTGGTAACATTCTCTTGAATTTGATAATAATTGCTATTTCATGAACAACTGGAACCTGATAGGGCTTTGACAATTTCATTGAGTAAATTTTATTCTGTGTGAGTGCTGAGAATATGTTTTGTTTCCATTGTCAACGGAAAAAAAATTAATTTTTGCAGGTTTACACTTTTGTTATAAGATGATCTCTTCAAGAATGTCACAATCATGATAACTTCTATTTTTTGTTCATGTCTCTTAGTATTATCTCAAACCTGAATGGTCTAGTGATGTGTTTGAGGGACTCTTGGGTGAGATGGTCTCATGTATGAGACGGAGCTCACTTTAGTATTAAAACTATCACTTTACTAATTTGCTTTGAAAAAAGCGATTCCGAGTAGGATCATAAGCCCGTGTCACAAAAAATATAAGTGATGGGAACCTGTCTCATGTAGAGACCATCTCATATAAGTTTCTGTCGATGTGTTTCCATAGTTAGAAATCTAACTGAATTTGTGAAACATCATAATGTTTTTCAGTATATAGGTTTTAGTATATGCTTGTGCACCAGGCCGTGTTTTTTTTTCTGATTGAATACTGTACATATTCCGTCCATTCATAATTCAAAAATACTGGCTGCATCCATCAATCATGAATATTTAATCTTCATAGATCTTACCCCTCAAAAAAAAAAAAATCTTCATAGATCTTATATAAAGTGTATGTCCCGCCAATGTCCATGCATGTGTCTTCCTTGGTTTGTAGCATCCTTTAATTTGTGGTCTACATTGCCATGACACTGTTCAGCGGTCTCTACATGTATTTTGAATGTGGACAGGCTAAATGGTGCTTTTTTAGGGCTCTCAAGGGTATCATAAGGCTACAAGCTCTTATTCGTGGACATCTCGTTAGGAGACAGGCTGTTGCCACTTTGCGTTGCATGCATGCAATTGTTAAGCTCCAGGCTGTGGCTCGTGGAACAAAGGTTAGGCTGTCAGATGGCATACCTGAATTCAGAAAAAAACTCAATATGGCAGAACTTCAGGTAAACTTGATTTTCTTCTTCTTTAAGTGTTTTGGGAACTTGAAAATCAACATTGAGATGTAACTTCTTGCTGTACCTACACTTCTTTGTTGATTTAATCATTTTCTTCTCCTTTTGGCTCATTATTTAATGTGGTGACTTCTGTTTATTTAACCCTTTGTCTAATTACTAAGTTCATGGTCCGTAAATCTCATCAGTATAATTGGTTTGCATATACATCTTTTTTATAAAAAGAAGTACTTTTCCCTTAAAGCTTTCAAGAAATTACTTGAAATATCTTGCATATTGAAATCATTTCCTGATTTCATTTTTTATTTCATATTCCGTTCAGTGATCTGATATACTTTGATTCCTGTGCCTTTTCTGATATTAAATTACACAGGTAGCTGTTGGTGGGCACTCAAGCTTATTTTTGGGTCCAGAAATTCTAGCAGTACATCCCTTTATCCACAAGGTTGGATTTTATTGTCGGACATCTTTTAACTGCCAAATGCTCTGCTCTTATACATGATTGGAACAGTGAACCATTAACTTCTCATTCCTATTTGACTCGAGATTTTAATGCTTCATTTGAATAAGAATCTTACATATGTACTCTCTTGCTTCTTTAGCTTGTTATCACATTGCCAAATGCCATACCTCTGAGTCTTCAATACGATCAGACCGAACCAAATTCAGCTTCCAACTGGCTTGAACTTTGGTCTGCATCTCACTTTTGGGAACCACCTCCACGGACCAAAAAAGTTACAAAGGCAAAGCCTCAGAGGAAGCAGGGTGGCTCGCAGATTGGTGATTCTGAAGCTGGAAAATCGAAAAGGACTATCCGGAAGGTTCCAACTGCAGGGCATGGAGAAATTGGTAATTCAGCATCTTCTGAAATGGATAAGCCCAAACGCAACCCAAGGAAAGTCACAAGTAGCCAAACACAAACAGAGGTGGTGCAAGAGCAGTCTGTGAGTGAACTTGAGAGGGTTAAACGCAGCTTGAGAAAGGTTTCTGCATCTGCAGCAGAAAAACAAGAACCAGAAACCGATAAACCACAGCCACTTCCGAGTGTGGAGATAGTTATGAATACTGCACCTCTTAATGTTTCTGAGCAAGAAGTGGTAACATCTTCTGGAAACCTAGGGAACTCAGATGCTGTAGTTGATAAACTTGATCCAATCGAGTCTCCTCTAGAGACAGCAAAGGATGATCAGACTGTTGATATGCAACACGATATTCATCCAGCTATTGAGATTAATAATTCCTTGGAAAATGATGCCAAAATAGAGAGTGCTGTATCTATGGATGATGAGTCGGGCACCAAGGAAGAACAGATTCCAAAGGAGAATAGCAAAATCAGGAAGAGGAGATCCCTTCCTGCTAAGCAAGAGTATACTGAAAATATATCACAGAATTCCCTTGAGTGTGCTTAAGCTATATGGCAGCCACCGAATCTGCTAAGGCCAAGCTTAGGGCTCAAGGAGCTTTGAAATTCAGTGAAGATGTGGCTGTAGCAGTGCCTGCTCCCGATTATGGTAATGCTCGGCCGTCATTCTCTTCCGGCTTCTACCAACGGCAAACTAAGCTTCGTTGTCACTGAGGGTACAGAAACCAGTGCAGGCTAACGGCAAGGAGGCAGTAAAACTAACAAATCATTGACGCCCTCTAAAGATGGTAAGCATATTACTCTTTGTCTCATTTGAATTTTTCTTTCTAGAGAAGATTTTCTAAGTTTGTGTTTTAAACTAATCTTGGAGAATTAAGTATCATATCGACTTTGCCCTTCTACTTGTTTTTTGTGATAGTATGCATTAACTAAGCAAATTTACTCCATGCAGTTAAAGAAAAGGGTAAAATGCCTTATTACACATGTATTTAATGCTATTTAATGACCTTCTTAATTCGTGTGAAACATCCTTAAATGACCGTTAAAATGGGCTGGAGGGAGTATTTCTACGATTACAGCATGCTCACTTATTGAATCTTTTCCAGTGGTGATCCTTTTTTCTAACTCTACTTAGTAATACATAACCAAATACTTGCATATTAATGATCCTCTGCTCTTATTTTTTTGGCATTGCTAGGATTAAATTAGTGAAAAGATGCAAGATCTAACTTACTAGGGTTCTGATAAGTGTTTCTTTTTTCATGGAGATTCATATTTTAGTTTAAAGTTCTACTTGAAAAGGTCTGATCTAGACATTCCTATTTATGCTCATATTCTTCTTTTCTGTTTTGCGTGTTTATAAATTTGGATTCACCACATTTTCAGATAAGGTGGTTCAGCCTGGGTGGAGGAGATGATGGTCGTGGCAGTTTGCTTAAATCGGCATTGCATGACAATGTAGCAGCGGAGTTTGATTTGGTTCTTGTGTAGAGCACTACGTAATGAATTGAACTTGGTGCATCTTAGTTGGTTGATTTTAATGTGGTATTTGCTTGTGTTTCCTTTGCATTTGAGGGGATGTGTATAGTCGAGATGAAGAGTCTGTTTGACTAATTTGAATTTTACTTATGTGCTTTATACTCCTATTTTATTTATTTGTTTTTCTTAAACATTGTAAACTAATTGTTGATGTCTCTTTTGTGTTTCCCTAAATTCAGTAGCAAAGGAAGTGTTTTTATTTTTTATTTTCTCATGAAATTCCGGAAATGGGGATTATATAGTCTTTTTTTAAGCAAATGGGGATTAGAATCTACAACTTGAGATTTTCGCAAGGGGTGTCAATGGGCTGGGTAAGACCCGACCCGTCATAAATCCTTCCAATGGGGGCTGATCGAGTCCAATTATTAGGCCCAATAACTCTATCTCAGCCCGACAATCTTGTCCATTTGTTTGTATTTAAAACAATTCAGCAAACAATTGTAATTTACTATTTCATTCACATAAATAAAAGAAATCTTTTATACTTCATTTTGTGTTGTCTTTTTGACTCGAAACTAAACTCAAACGTCCAAAAATATAAAAAAACTCATTTCGTGCTGTGAATAGATTTTATTCAGTCCCATCCATTTCCACCCCTCTATAAATATAAATACAAGCAGAGTGTTTGATGAAATTCCTGAACGAGCCAAAAGTGACCCAAATCATTATTCTTAGACATAAAACTAGACATTACAAACCTGAAACCACATAATCAATCATGCATCAGTAAGTCTTTTTATTCAGAAGTGGAGATATTCATAATCACAAATTCTATCCTATCCAACGCAGAAGCAGAAAAGGGAAGTCCCTGAGGTGAACAAAGGATTAGTAGCTCCCAATCCTACACCATATCCACTTCAACGTACACACACCCTTTGCTGACAGACAGCCCTCCATAAACAGTGGCTCCAGTTTCATACGACCAAAGTATTGCCCCATTTTCAGCATCAATGGCATACGGGCCCCCGTTCGATCACGTTGAGCCAGCAAACACCACGCCGTTGGCAACGGTCACAGGGTTTGATATGGCCTGGTTTGGGACGGCGGTGGACCATAGTATACGGCCGGTGGGAGCGTCCATTGCCACCCAACCGCCGCCGGTTGTGATGTTGTTTGAGGGGAGGAGAGTGAAGTTAAGGTTGTTGGCATTGCCTATGTTTGTGTACACTCTTTTTTGGTCAGTTGCTGCTCCCCATAGGCCGCCTCCACTGAAACTTCCTGGTCCTGCTTCCTACATAAATATGGCATGTTAGAATTAAATCAGATTTATACCTTTCAATTGAACACTACTCGACCAATGAAATTTCATCGATTAGGAAATCTTGGTAAGGTTTGAAGTAGGGGTGAATTTGAGTTGAGCCGCCTCACGAACTACTTGTGCTCGATTCGAGAAAAAAAAATCGGAATATGCTCGAATATAATCGAATTGAGCTTGAAATGGATTGGAATTTAATCGAGCTCAAGCTATTCGAATAGTTCTCAAGTTCAAGCTGAAAAATATTCGGCTGTCAGGCTCGCCAGCCCAATTCAGTTTAATCGAGCTCACCTAATTTTCTATTATATCCATAATATGTTAATTATAATATTCTCTATCATATCGAGTCGAGCTCGAATTCAAAAGAGTTTGAGCTTTGATTGAGCTCGAATCAAGTTTCAAACTTCAAGATTTTTAGTTGGGTCAAATTCGAATTTGACACTACTCGACCGGGCTCATTTACACCTCTAGGTATGTGGAACTGAAACCTCTGTTATGCATAACAGAGGACTCAAATTCGACATAACGAAAAAACGAGCAAAAAAAGGCCAGGATTGAGCTTACCGTAAACCAAGCAATGTCTCCGTTATCCCGATCCAACGTCCAAGCAAATCCACTCTTCTGAACAGCCGTAACAACATCCTGCCTGAATCCATTTCCATAAACACTCAACATCATGGGCGCCTCCCCGAACTCAGAAAATGGGGTGGGGGCAGACGGGCAGCTCGAATTCGACGAAATCACCACAGGCTAAGAACCAGACATTGTACCCTCCAAGATGCTGGTACCACTTAATGTCACCAGTGTCCATATCCAGGGCAAAAATGGAGCTCGAATGATCATTCGGATCGGTACAATTGTCCGAATGTGATGGAAAAGTCTGATTATTCTGTATATTCTGACAGTCTTGAATTGGCTGAGGAACAGAGTTGATAATGCCTGTGGCGATGTAGACGTAGTTTCTGTGCGTATCGATTGAAGGGCTGCTGCCCCATACTGCTGCCCCGCCGTATCCGCCCTGTAAGCCGCCGTTTTCAGGGAGCATGTAAGTTTGCCATATTATGGCCCCTGTCTTTGTGTCAAGCTTCGCGAAGCTTCCGCGGAATGTGCAGCAGTTTTCGGGTAGGAAGCTTCTTTGGAATGAAGATGTTCCTACATAAAATCCTCTGCAGTAATGACACATAAAAGTATTTACTTAGTCCTATATGATATATCTCTGTCCTGTATTGATCAATTCTAATTAAGCAAGCAGGATTTCATGAAACATGTGCAATTAATTTAAAGATTGATGTCTGAAAAAAAAAATGTCAACTTGAAGGCATTAGTTATAAGTTTGAATGGTAGATTGGAATATTACTTAAAATTCAAGTTTCTATTACAATAATAATACCATTGGCTTTAATTGAAATATTCTAGTATGTGGTTCTGATCATATTTACAAAGTATACAATGTTTTCATTATAGCTATACAAATCCAGCTGACTTTAATTTTTTTAAGTTCTGTATATACTCCCCCGTCTCAAATATATAAGCTTGTTTGACTTTTTACAAAGATTAAGAAATTGTATTAAAAAAGTAAATTAAAGAAGCAAAATTTTATTATATCCTTATTTAATGATTGTAATAGTTTCCAACATAATTACTGCATAAGGTTATATTAATAAATTAATTAAAAAAGCCTATATATTTAGAACGTCCGTAAATGAAAAAGAAGTCTATATAATTGGGATGGAGGGAGTATAACATATCGTGACATTCTTGTATAGTTAATTTTTTTGAAGTAATTCATTTACATATGCACCCAAAAATATACTTAGAAATAAAAAAAAATGGAAAGAAGACAAGCATTTAAATTGAGGACTATAATTTTACAAAAAAAGCAATATATAAAATAAACCGGAAAAAACTAAAAATCAGTTGAGAAAGCGAACCGTTAGTAACAAGTTCCGGACATGGTAATAGCAGCAGCCGGATGGGCATCCAACTGCCTTATCCAAACGAGTTGACCCGTTCCGAGTTCCATCGCAACAACATAAGCCGGTCCATAAACCGTGACAAAGAGCTTATTATCAGCTACAGTCGGTGTAGCTACAGAAACAAGCGCCGTCACATTTGTGACAGTAACCGTCAGATTAATGCCTGTCAGCTGCTGCAGTTTCTGTTTCCAAACTAATGTTCCGTCAACTGCTTTAACGGCGTAAATGTACCCGTTCCAGCTCGGAAAGTAGACGATCCCGCCTGATATCGCGGGCGTTGCGCTGATGTCTTTCCCGGCGTTGAACTCCCACTTGAGGCTTAGGTTAGACGCCGTTGACGGGCTGATCTTGGTTTCTCCTTCGGCGTGCCTGCGGTTGTGGATTGCCCCGCCGTGGTTTATCCATTCCCCTGTCGATCTCTGAGATAAATTTCGTACCATGAAAGTGATACCATTATGTTTATAAACTGATACTGTTACTCATATGAACTAATACTCATAGCATTTAATCAAATGTAGCTAGAGTGGGAATTAATGAGGGAACTTACATGTGGAATAGATGTTGCAGCTATGAATAAGCATGAAATGAATATGTAAAGAAGGAGAGTTTTATGATAGGTATGGAGGTTTTCCATTGTAGAGAATTTGGAGAAGATAATATTATGTAACTAGATATTGAGCTATATATAAATCTCAAGTTTTTCGTTGTGCGTTACATGACTGATCATTTTTTTAATTTTACGTATATATTGGACAAAACCCTTAGTCATGTTAGATATAATAAATTATAAACACTTGGCCTAAAGGAATTAAATGTAGTCATTCTTTTGAAGTAAGATGATCAATTTGTTTTTAATTTGTTAAATCATTGATGTCCCGCTAAGAGTGGATCTCACAATATGCCTGCCTGCAAACCAGCTGAGTGTTCCCACCCTCAAGCAACAGTTCACTGGAGTTATTGGTATCTATCTAATAAATGTCAACTCTTTATTGTATAATTTACAATTCAGTTTCATTCCTCATGTATATAAGTATATTATAAAGGATATGGAGGAAAATAAGTATTTCAAGAAACAAGACTATTAAAATCTTCAAAATCCAAGCATTAATTAAATATGAGTTGACTAATTAAATAAGCTCTTGCTAAAATTTTAAAATTGAAGTAAATGAAAAATGGCTGCTTATAGAATGTAACGGGCATGACTTCAACCTCTTAATAAGAACAACCCTAAAAATGCTGCTAGATTGTAAACTTCAAGTTGCTTTTACGTTGATGGAAGTTCTAAACTTTCTGGTAGTGTACATAGATAGTTCACCTGCAAGTTCTTAATTGAAATTTGAACATATATCAATTTGGAACTCATAATTATTTTAGACTCCATTCTTTATTTATTATCATTAACATTTAACAATCTGAACTACAGGTGTGGTAAGGATCCAATTAATATTAGGTGCTACAAGATTTACTTATCTTGTAAATGATTAAGCAACTAATTTTATGAACAAAGAAAGTCCCTTTTATTTGAACGGAAGGTCCGAATTCTACTGCAGTTACTTCATTCAATCAATACAGAACGCAAAGAGCGATGTCCCTGCAGTAAAAAACGGAATCAACCGATATCCATGGCCCACATATGCGCACCCTTCGCTCACGGAGAAGCCCCCGTAAACAGAGGCCCCTGTCTCGTACGACCAAAGTATTTCACCAGATGCAGAATTTATCGCGCAAACGGGCCCTGTCCTGTACGTGGACCCAGCAAACACCACCCCGTTCGCAACGGTAACAGGATTGGTGGTCGCATTGTAAGGAACCGCAGTGGACCACAGGATCCGACCCGTTCAGCATCCATCGACACCCACCCCCTCCGGTCGTAGAGTGAAATTCCGTGCATTGCTGTTGGCAATGTTGGTGTACACGCGCCACGTGTCGGTTGCTGCACCCCACGTGCCGCCGCCTTGTGTGCCCCCTGGACCAGCTTCAGTGGACCAGAGTATCTTTCCGTTATTTCTGTTAAGCGCCCAGGCGTAACCGCTTTTCTGGACAGCTGCCACAATGTCTATTTTACCCTTGTTCTGTTTTACAGTGAGCATCATTGGTGCTTCGCCGAAATCTGCGTCTGGGTTCGGGCGGGGAGGGCAGTTTGGGGGGGGATATGAAACAGGCTAACAACCACACGTCGTATCCCCGAGCTGTCTGGACCATTTGATCTGCCCGATTTCAAATCCAGGGCGAGAATTGAGTCGAAATGGATATCGGGCCCTATGCATTGCTCTGGATGGATCGGGACCGTCTGATTGTACTGTTTTTCTTGACATTCTTGGACGGTTTTAGGTGCGGAGTACAGGTTTCCAGTGCCAATGTAGACGTGGTTTCTTGATTTGTCGATCGAAGGGCTGCTTCCCCACATCGGGCACCAGCATATCCTCCGCGGAGATTATGGTTATCCGGGATCATAAAGTTTGCCATAAAATCGCCCTGTTTGGAAGTCTAACTTGGCGAAACTCCCACGAAACGTGCAGCAGTTCTCAATGGTGTTAGCCGATTCTAGTGAAGATACTCCGACGTAAAATGCTCTGTGTATATTGATGATGTCATATGTAAGGAGCGGATTTAGAAATTAATAATGAGGTGTGCTATGATATAAAAGTTTTGGTACAATGAAATTTCAAGAAAGCTGATTTTCTAGGGACCAAGATGGTTTTTTTTTGTTAATGGGGATAAAATTGATTTTTTACTGAGTTTAAACAATTAAAAATCCAAAAAAAAACCTGTTTTGAATTTAGTTGGATTAGGCTAAACTAGGCTTGGCAGTGGGGCAGGGAATGAAAAGTGATGGACATGGTAACAAGAGACGAAAACGAGGCAAAAGTGAGGCTTACTTATTATAGTACGTCCCGGACATGGTAACAAGAGACGACGGATGCTTATCCAGTCGTGTTTTCCAAACGAGCTGTCCTGTGGAGCGTTTCACAGCAATAACATAAGCAGGTCCATAAACCGCTATGATGAGTTTATCATCAGCTATAGTTGGAGTTGCTCTAGATACTGTGACATTGACATTTATGATAGCTGAGGTTGAGTTAAGGGGCTTAACCCCAGTTAGTTCTTCCAGGTTCTTTTGCCACACAAGGGAGCCGTCTGCTGCTCTAACGGCGTAGATGTTTCCGTTCCAGCTCGGGAAGTAAAGGATTCCGTCGAAGATTGATGGTGTTGCACTTATGTCGTGCCCTGCGTTGAACTTCCACTTGAGACGGAGGCGTGACGCCGTTGAAGGGCTAATTGTTGTTTCTCGTTCCGCGTATCTGCGGTTGTTCAGATCACCGCCGTGGTTTATCCAGTTTGCGGAGCGATGGGATTGTGTTTCGGGTCCCTGCAATTGATCATGAAATGTATGTGAAATTTGTTGATTTTTTGAATAATTCTTGCAACTATGATAGAGAGACTTACTGGTGAGATGGATGTAGAACATTGTATTAGGCAAAATATTGATATGAGTAGGAGATTTTTTCTGCAGGTGTGAGTGTGATCGTGTTCCATGGTAATGGAAGGTGATAATAAGCTGGAAATTGTGTAACTTTTAAATAGGAATTGCGAGATTTGATATATTGTTGACTAGCAAAATTAATTGCAGACCTAAAAGTTAGAAAGCCGTCATCTAACATAATTCACAAAGTATAAGGCCAACAAAAAGTATTTGAAATTGGTTAAGGAGTGTGATTTATATTATTAAAGGATATTAATTGTAATAACTGAAGGGTGTAAACTTTTGCTATAAAGTATATTACGCATAACACACTGAAGGGTGTGACTTATATTATAACAGGGGGTATTAGTAATAATAACTGAATTGTGTGATTTATATTATAATAGGGTATTAGTCGTGATATAACTGAAAAATCATGCTTATAAAAATGGAATGAGTTTCACGGTGAACAAATTTCAAATATACAACTTAACATAATTAACAAAGTATTAGCGACTGCTTTGATTAATCTAGCAAAAATTATCTAAAATAGGAACGTATTATCAGCACCGTCATAATTGCTCGACTTTATTATAATAAATACTTTAATGCCGTTGCTTGTAGGAATTAGTTAGTGGTTAATAATTCGTGTAGTACTTATTTGTCAAAGTCAGAGATCAGCACAAGGTAGAAGCTTCTCTTGGCCACTAGAAACATTTAATCTCATAATATCTCTAACTCTGGGGATTTGTAATTTAAATCACTAGAAACAAACAAAAAATCAGGACAATATTGGCTTGGAGATTTTCCAATTCAATTACAGAATTTGGTTACAAGCGTTTATTTAATAAATGTCACGCGAATTAAATGTTACTCCCTGCATCCTATACTTGTTTTCCTGTATTTCATTTTAAGCGTCTCATTCTTGTTTTCCTATTTCCTTGAATGAAAATTTCTACTTTATCACTTTATCACATAAAATACTAATAAATAACATTTTTTAACCCCAACTACCCATCACTTTATCACCTTATCATATAAAATATTAATAAACAATACTTTCTATCCCAACACTTTATCACGTTATCATTTTTTCTTAAAACCAGAGCACACAGTAAACAGTAAAACAAAAATGGGACTGAGGGAGTATTATTAATCGAGGCAAAATGAAAAAAGGGAATTTCCTGAGGTGAAATTAAGCAAAGCTCCCAAATTTACACCGTAACCACTTCCAACGTACACGCATCCTTGGCTCACAGAAAAGCTTCCATAAACACTGGCTCCAGTTTCATAAGACCATAGTATTTCTCCATTTTTAGCATCAATTGCGTAAACGGGCCCCGTTGGATACGTTGAACCCGCGAAGAGGACACCGTTCGCGACTGTCACTGGATTTGTCGTGGCTCCATTTGGAACGGCGGTGGACCATAATATAGTACCGGTTTTAGCATCCATGGCGACCCATCCGCCGCCGGTGGTTACTTTATTTGATGGCAAAAGAGTGAAGTTTTCCATGTTACTGTTGGCAATGTTGGTGTAGATTCTTCTTGTGTCTGTTGCCGCTCCCCACGTGCCTCCGCCCCCAGCACCACCTGGCCCCACCTCCTGATTAATGCATTCAAAACAAGAGGTACACTCGCATGAGACGGTCTCACGGTGAGACGAGATATAAGTTAGGCATTGACGCTTTAACACCTTGCAAGAGGTGGGTATGATTTGTGCTAAGTTGGTATTGTCGATCCGAATAATAAATATCAACTACTTCTACAAATGAGAAAACAACCACTTTTGATTTTAAAACCTACACTACACTTTTAGATATCTGTACCTTTTAAGATTGTTTCTGGACATATTTTAAGATCGTCTCATGATTTTTTTTCCGTGAGGCGAGACGAGTGTATATTTGACCAATATGGGGCTCAAATCAAGTCAACTTATTACTTAGCAATATTGGCACGGGAATCAATTTTTTTGGAAAATTAATTATATAGGTAATTCTTTTTTTTTTTTTTGTAACAAAGAATCAATTTAAAGTAGGTGAGTATGATTAAGTGAATCAATTTGGTGTGGAAATTTAGCATCAAGTCTCGTTAATCGAACCAAATAGTAACAACAATTGTAAATTATGATTTACAGTAGACCAAACAAGGTTGCCATTAGTTCGATCTAGCGCCCAAGCGTAGCCACTTTTCTGAACCGCCACAACCATATCCACCTTACTCCCATTAACATCCACGCTCACCAACATCGGCGCCTCCCCGAAATCCGCATCCAGGTTCGTGCCGGGCGGGCAATTTGGAGCCGTCGAATTATTGCACGCAAAAAACCAAACATCGTATCCCCCAAGCTGTCTATACCACTTGATCTCTCCAGACTCCAAATCCAGTGGACATCTGGATCCACGCACTCTTCTTGATGAATCGGGACATGTTAAGAAAATAATATAAACGAATTAATTCCATAACCTTTTATATAAGTTGTGACGTTTAGATGAGATGAAATTATTTCAGGACCGTCTAGTTTTGTTGCCTTTCTTGGCATTGTTCGATTTCACGAGGTACAGAGTAGAGGTTCCCTGTTGCGATGTAGACGTGGTTTCTGCGTGCGTCGATGGAAGGGCTGCTGCCCCACACGGCGGCGCCGGCGTAGCCTCCGGTGGTGGCGTTGTTGTCGGGGATCATGTAGGTTTGCCAGAGGATTGCCCCTGTCTGAATGTCTAACTTGGCGAAGCTGCCACGGAATGTGCAGCAGTTTTCAATGCTTGCAGTTTCTTCTAGAGAAGATACTCCAATGTACAAACCTCTGTATATACCATTGAAACATTCATATTGTTAATTTTAGACGCTACGTTTTTCATTGTTCCAACTATCGGACTATTCCTGTGAATTTTAAAATTTCTTATTTGATGGAGTATTAAGTTTTATGAAAAGCTTGTATAAATCAATTTCATCATGCAATTGGCTTGTATTTTTGTGTGTTACTTCCCCCGTCTCAATCTTAAATACACTGTTTCCTTTTTGGGCGTTCCAATCTTGATTACATTTTTCCTTTAATGGAAATACACACTTTAACTCACACCCTTCAAACACCCACTTATTTACCATATGTCACTTTCTCATACACTCAATACTTTATCACCTTTAATAAATATTATTATATTCTTCAATAAAGTTGAATTTTTTTTTTCTACCCCAACACTTTATCACATAAAATACTAATAAATAATTTTTTCTTAAACTCCAAGCACACAGTAATGTAGTAGTCAAGATTGAGACGGAGTAAGTATTTTTTAACATTATTAGCAAATAGTTTTATTAAAAAGTACTTGTAAAGTATTAATTCCAAAATATGTACATGGTAAAACTAATTTACACAAATCCAACTTATTTTTAAGAAGCTCGACCCCAAATAAGAAATATACATAATTAGTACGTTAATTATTTTATCTTTTTTCTTTTTATGAGGAACATTTTGTGGGCGGTTGTCGTTCGGTTTCGTGGCCGTGGATTAATTGGCTCTGTAAATTAAGTAGGCTGATTATTGAAATTAAGAGGAGGGCGATATGGGTTTGAAATTTCGCCATGGCATGCATATGTGCATATGGAACTGAAGCCTGAGATATATAAATTTTGAGATTTAATAGGATAAAATTATGTGAATGTGTAAACTTTAGTTATGTTAATTGGATTAAAATTGTATTCGTGCACGTATAAAATCTTGCCATTATATTAATAGAAAACTGAACGGGGCTTTTCCAAGTTGTTGTGACAAATTCAGGAAATGTTGCAATCATAATTCTATCTTCTGATAGTGCCACGGGTGAAACAAAAATTACAATTGGCTAGTGCCTTTACTCAATGAAAGACTGAAAGTGAAAAGGACTAAATATAACCACTTTCATAATTAAAAAAAAAAAGAAAAAAAGATAAATATCCACTTCTCTTTTCTTTTCTTTTTTTCCCAAAAAAAAAGTACCCACCACACATTTTAAGACATAAATACCATCAAAGTGATAGTGGATCTCGGCCATGTTGAAATTGGGGATATTGAGATTGTTGGTAATTTGTGCAAGTTATACGCTCTCCTTGAGAAAATAACTGCAGTAATTGTGTTATGAGTGAATTTTTCTAACGAAAAATGGTTGTCTTCTATTTATTTATCTTAAATTTAGATATGCATCTTTAATTTGGATTCCAGTATTGTGAGGAGTGTGAGTAGTGAGTAGTGAGTAGTGAGTAGTGAGTAGTTTAATTACTTGTATGGTTGTATCACCGCAATTCGTAACCTGTGTTACTGGGAAAAACATGGTACGTGTAGTTTTAACGAGTAGAAATATGTCTTGTCTTTGACTAGCTTTATCTACTGCTAATTATTACTGTTATCAAAAAGTTAATAATAATTATGAATTATATCAATTGATGAAACATAATATAGTTATTTTGATGAGCCGAAAATATTTTCAAGAATTCGACATGAACATATTCATCAACATATGCACAAAAACATGCATGTGTTCATGCATATTATCATTAGTTGATGAACCTATACATCTTCAAATGATCCATATATTCATCTTCTTTCTCTTCCATCCACCAAAATTCAGATCTATAAAATCTTTTAAAAAATCTATACTTATCTTCTTCCTATTTCATCCACCAAATTTCAAATCTAGAACGTCTAAAAAATAATTTCACAGATTTGTAAATTTAAAAAAATACAAATCTGTATGAATCTTTAAAAATCACGCCCAAATTGGATCCATAATTTTTTGAATTGTAGAAATCTTAAAAAATACAGGCCAAATCTACAAATCTAAAATCCCAAATCTAAAAGACAACTTCAAAATCTGCAAAATCTCAAATCTAAAACAACTTTCAAAATCTACAAAATCCCAAATCTAGAAAAACTTCAAAATTTGCAAAAATCTGTCGCAGGTATGAAATTTTCAAAATCTGAAGAACGAAATCTGCAAAAATCTTTAAATCAAATTTTCGATCGTTCAAAATCCACAAAAAAAGCCTCAAACTGTTTGCGTCTTCGCGTCCACCGCTGCCGCCTCTGACTACTTGATGGAGATTGGATCGCGAGATCCAATTTCCGTCATTAGATTATATGATAATGATAATCAATGCTTATAGTTATTTACGACAGTATAATAAATCTCATTAAGTACTCTTGATATGTTTTTCCAATTTATCAAGATATGAGTTTTGAGAATATTTCCTTTCATTGTCCAACTTGGCCACCAAGTAGTACTTGGGCCCAAAGTCTTGTATTTTCCATTTTTACGTTTCCTAGAGTATTATAAACACGTGCTCCAGTTTCATTGTGAGGACACGTTGAATTATTGAATTATAAAGTATTTCCAGGTTATTTCTGAGTATCCCGAGACGCTGTCTCAACCCATTGTAGAGCGTATAACGCCCTACATCACTACTCCTCCATCGACGTCGTCGTAGGAGTCACGTTTGCGTCGGCAGCGGCTTCATCGCCTTCGTCTGCACAAGCCATCGGTGGTGGTGGTGTAAGGATTTTGGGAGAGTGATGAGAAAGCTAGGAGGAGAAATAGAGAGAATGGAAATGAGAGAGAAATGAAAAAGGTAACGACTGATTGATTGAGAAGAAATGAAAAAAGACTTTGTACTATTATTAAGAGGTGTGAGGGTATTAGGGGAATTTCAACTCTATTTGTGGACCTAGGAGTTATAAAAAAAAAGTCTTGGTCTTGTTAGTTATTGGGCTTCCATTCTTGGACCTAAGAGCTATTAATTTGATTTATAGAGCAATTAATGTCAACGGGGTCTCATTTTAAATTGAAATTATGTCACAATTTATTATTAATTTTTTTTTACTAAAACTCGTATGAGAAGGAGTACATTCTAGCATAAATTTACACTCACACCTCCCAAAGTGTTAAAGCGTCTGCCCAAATTATGCTCTTCTAACCTCAAGACCGTCTAATACAAGTGTCTCTCGCAGAAGTTTGGCCTAATTAACAAAAAGTTCAATATGTCTTGAAGATTAACAATACCATTTATCTCGAATATCGATCTTATGTGTTTCCATCTCATTATCAGATAATCACTTACCACGAATTTTATGTGGAGTAAATATTTATTTATTTTCTGTGCACATATTAGGCATTCATTATAGAGTTGGTATACTGTGAAAGTTCACCGTGAAATTGATTTTTTTACATGCATCTTTCTTTTAGTAATATAAAGTCACACCCTTTAGTAATATAAGTTACACCCTTCAGTTATCACTACGATACCCTCTGCTATAATATAAGTCACACCCTTCACTTTTATGAGTAATACCCTTTATAGTAAAAAAGTCAAACTCTTTATAGTAAAAAAAATCACACTCTTTAGTAATATAAAGTCACTTTCTTACTTAGGTTCACCATTTAAACTTGTTTTCACTCTATACTTTGCCTTCATTATAATTTAAAACCATAATTCGACTAACTTGTCCAGTTTACCCTACGTTAAAACACAAGTATTTGGGACCAGATTCCGATAAATGTATATTTTGGGCCTCATTTTATCCAACAGCGATAAGTAACTTTAAGGCCCATTTATTTATAAGATTGTTAGGGATATATAGACCGTGATTAACAATTTAATCCTCACATAATCAATTGTTTGGTTTGTGGTATGAGGGTTTCACGATAAATTTTCATTGCGTAAAAAAATGTGTGTGATCCCTATATGGAGGAATATGTCTATATTGGGGTTATACGTGAAAGTATATTTTTACTTTGTATAACATACTGAATTTTGCACTTATTTACTGGGAATAAATTCTTTGATACTACCATTTTACCCAACAACGACAAGTAACCTTGACTGGATTGGGCTTGATGCGACTGGATTTACATTTAGGGCCCTAAAGTGGGCCGCATCATTCTAATTAGTCCAGTTTTGTTGTGAACATCAATTAAAGCAAAAAATATAATAAAATTTGAAAGAAAAAAAAAAGGACAAAAAAAAAAACACGCTGGCAGAGCTTATATATGAACTTTTTGATAGATGAGATGAATTGCACGAATGTTGTAATTTTTTGACATCACTAAAAATTATATTGGTGTAGGGTTAATATAAATGAGCTATTACGTATTTAGCATAATTATAAAAGTGGATTGTCTGCTATTTTTGAACAACGAAGGCATAATTTGTGATTCACCCAAAAGGTCGAGATCCATGGATGGGTCCCATGCCTAAGTGCCCATGTGATGTATCATAATAATATTCATATGAAAGTCCACTATTCACATTCCCCATATTAAACCTGCAAAAAATTATGCAAACTTTCAAAAAGAAAACGTTGGAATTTTTTGTAGTGCTTGTATATTTTTAATTAGGTCAATGCACTTAAAAATATTGCTTTTTTATATGCTTAATTTACGTCAAGATTAAGCTCATATGACTTAATTGATAAAATTGGGTCATTGAACTTTCACTTCTTTTTTTTTTTCATTCTTTTTAGTTACAAAGCTTTAATATTTGACTATTTTAAAATAGACGTGTGTAATGTCAGATAATATGTGCAGCAGGTCCAAATTTTATTCACTTATCTAAATAGTTGTAACAATTTAAATAAAATTGAAAAGTATTTGAACAGTATTGCTTACACGTTTCAAGTTTACTAAATGTATCGTGTGATCCTCTACTCCTCTTTTTATTTTATTTTTAAGCAATAAAGAACGGTTTCACAGCCAAATTTGATTCCACGTGAGTTTGCAGTATCAACAGAATAAAGAAACTAAAAGAAGTATACATAAATTTATGAAAAGAAAATAAAACTGAGCCAATTTATGTGCTACTAATAGCTTGAAAGAAGAACCCGGCCAGCATTAGCAACAAGAACATTTTTTTTAAACTGATGAATAATAGTCAACAAGTCAAATCTACCGGCTATTTCTTCATTAAAGAAATGTCTCCCAATTAAGGAGAAATAATTAAAGAAAACAACACAAACTTTGTCATATCTGGATTAATTGCTTGACTTTTTCTCTCAATTCCAACTCAATCATTGTTATTTTAAATAGATTATGATTTAAAAATCATGACAAAGTTTACATAAGAAATTTTGAATTCGCATTACTGAGAAATTTATTTAATTTTACAGTGCAATTAATTTATATTTTATGCATATCACAAATAGTGTTAATAACTTAAATAAAAAATCATATTAATTATTTAATAAAAATGACAAACTCAATATATTAATGGTGGGCCATCAAACGGATAACTTTTGGGCTTTTGGACACACAGCTTTATAAAAAGCCGAAGCTTTCAATCAAGATTCTCGAAAGCTTGAAAAGCAGCAGCATATCTCCAAAATGCCCAAGGTTTCTATACTATTGTGTTTCATCATTTTGGTGTTTGCAGTTTGTGCAAATTGTTCAAAAACAGAAGTTGGAATATATGAGATCAAGAAAGGCGATTTCTCTGTCAAAGTCACAAACTACGGTGCAAGAATCATATCCGTTATTCTTCCCGACAAAAATGGTGAGATTTTCTATAATTGATCCACTTTCTGAACTAATTACATTTTGTTTTTAAGAAGTGTTTTAGTGTCTAAAAATAAACTTTTATTGTTTTTTCCAGGAAAATTAGGTGATGTTGTTCTTGGTTACGATACAATCAAGGAATATGTGGTATGTTTTTAACCTTTTCCGTTTCATAATTTCATTATGTATCATTTCTCAGTTCAGATTTTGTTTGAATGCTTATTTTCTGGGTTTATTTATTTATTTAAATCTTGATTGTTTGATCTAAAACGATGACGAACAATTCGATGTTATTCGTATATGCTCTTTAATTTAATCTTGTCCCCACTTGCTGCATTTGTCGTACCCCACGACTCGCGTTTTCAAAATTGAAAACGACTTCTGGACGAATGTGGACTAATTGTAATAGGATAAGGTCTACAAAATTGCTGTGCATAAATTGTACCCTTGAATTTGTTAAATCATTTATTATTTCCATTTATAATTTTGTTCTGAATCTTGTGATTGATTGTATATTTTAATTTAGGCTTAATTGGAGTAATTGTCAATATGGGAAAAAAAAAGACATGTCCTCTCATACGTGGAGTAATAATATTCTCATACTTCTCTAATTTTCAATTTTTGATTCACCACAATATTTTTGTTCTAAATAATGGTAAAGACATTGGAAAAATGAGATTTGATTATGGTCAAAGATTATACAAGAAAATTAGGAAATGGTACTGACTATGAGTTTATCAAAGTGTCTTATTGAATCATGATTAAATAATTACATATGGGTCATGTGATGTATCATTGGGATAAGCAAATCAAGCTTTTTTTTTTTTGACAGCGATAAGCAAATCAAGCTACTTTTATGGGTCTTGTGTTTAAATTAAATTAAATAAAATTAAACTATGTATATTTACAGAACGATACATCGAGTTTTGGAGCCATTGTAGGAAGGGTTGCTAACCGCATTGCTGGCGCTAAATTTACGTTAAATGGAAAAGTCTACAAACTCTACGCTAACGATGGGAATAACACTCTTCATGGTAAATTGGTAATTTAATTATTACTCCTTAAATGAAATGTATATAGCTTGTCACTTAACTCATTTTTGTATACAGGTGGCAAGGTAGGATTCAGCCACGTGGCATGGAAGGTGAAGAAGCACGTGAAATATGGCTCATCTCCCTACATTACATTAACATATCACAGTTTCGATGGTGAAGAAGGTAACAGAATTGGCATGTTTTTTAAGTGATAATTACAATTATGTCCTTAACTATGTCGACCCTCTTCTCAAACCTTTCCAATAACAAGGTCAATCCTGTCATCCCACTTCCCAAATCACAGAAATCTCTCTCATTTTTTTTCTATAAATTATTTACTCCATATCTCAAAATGGTTTAATATGAGTTAATTAATTATTTCTCAAAATGGTGATTGTGCAATTTTATATTTTGAAGTTAACTAGTGAATAATTGGTCAGCACCTCTTCTGCTACGTCTCTCAAACCTTGAGATTTGACATGAAATATTGAAAAAAAAAAAAAAAGTTTCTACTTTGTATGCAAATACAGGACTAATTTAAGGGTGTTTTTTTTTTTAATGCAATCGTTTGTTACATATTTCATATTCTACTTTTTATCCATTTCATAGTACAAATGACACTGACAAATGAAATAATAAAAAATGTTCAACGTATTCTGACTACTAGAAAAAACGCTTTTAATATCATAATTATTTTGATACCAAAGATCAAATATTTGATACCATTGAGTTTTGGTATCAAATATATTTTTGATACACATCCGATACTTATAATCCCGATCCTAAAGGCCTGGTATCAAAAAATGAGTTATGACTCTAAAGGATTGAACTTTAGTATCAGAAAGACATTTAGTATCGGATAATGGTATCAAATCTTTTTGATATAATATTGTTCTTATAGTGTTTGAAACTCTTTTTCTGATACTAAAGGTTTGAACTCTTTAGTATCTGAAAGACATTTAGCATCGGATGATGGTATCAACATTTTTTGATACAACATTGTATTTATAATTTCTGAAAATTTTCTTGATACTAAATATATAATATCAATATATATTTTCTGATAATATAAGATCAAACTTTTTGTATTAGAAAAATATTTAATATTGGATTAAATTTCAATAAAATTTTGATACTAATATTTGTGTTTATATATAAAAACAAATCAAATTTTAATTTCATTTTCAAGAATAATCATTTTACAAATGGTAATCTTCGCATTCTAAACATCAAAATGAGTCAAATAAAGTTATTGTAATTATACAACTAAAGGATGGGTCAAATTAAACACTGAAAAATCCTAACGTCTCATCCTCTACTGAAAGTGATCATATACATGTTAAAGATCAATAGAATAGAGCACCAAATGAAATTTTTTTTTTTAAAAAAAAGTGGGAAAGAGGAATATATTTAGATATTTTTATGGTTATCTTTAATTTTATTCCCGTTTATTTGTGTAGAAAACTGAAAACATGAATTTTATGTGATTCTTCTCGGAATCACTGGTCAGTGATACTTGATATACTAAACAGTATTACTTTGTAACTTAATCTTGTGCAATCTGGAACAGGTTTTCCAGGCAAGGTTCTGGTGTCCGTAACATACGCCCTCCTGAAACCATACAAACTAAGCGTAACAATGAAGGCGAAACCTGTGAAGAAAGCCACCCCAATCAACCTGGCTCAACACACCTACTGGAACCTGGGCAACCACAACAGCGGCAACATCCTCTCCCAAACCCTCCAAATCTCCGCCTCACACATCACCCCAGTAGACCAACACCTCATCCCAACCGGCAAATTCGCCCCCGTCAAAAACACGCCTTTCGACTTCCTCCACCCCCGCCTCATAAAAGGCCCCATCCACCGCCTCCCCAACGGCTCGACTGGCTACGACATCAACTACGTGGTAGACGGAAAGGGGACAAAGATGAGGCCTGTTGCCGTCGTTTACGACAGCAAGTCCGGAAGGAAAATGAAACTGTGGGCAAATGCGCCCGGCGTGCAGCTCTACACGGCCAATCATTTGAAGGATGTGAAGGGGAAAAAGGGGAGTGTGTATCAGTCTCATGCGGCTTTGTGTTTGGAGACTCAGGGGTTTCCGGATGCTGTGAATCAACCCACGTTTCCTTCGGTGATTGTGAATCCGGGGGAGGTGTATAAGCATTTTATGCTCTTTGAGTTTTCCACCAACAAATGATGGAAGACATGCTAATGTTTATTTCTTCCTTTTATGCACAATAGCATGCTTCAATAAGTGAGTGTTGCAGGGGACTGTTTTCAACTTTTTGATGTGGGATTGGGAAATTAAATCCTTTGGCTTCAAATAAGATGGATTGTATTGAATCTCTCTTTACTTATGTTGTTATGCAGCTGTACACAAAAAGAAATAGCAATAATCATACTAAACTCCTAATATAACAAAAAGAAATAGTAATAAAAGAAACAAATAATATATATAGCAAAGGAAATAAATATTTGCATCCAAATTACAGAACAATATGATTTTGGTGTGAATACTCAAAGCTTATGTCCATTAATAGCCTTCAATGTTTCAACACAGTATATGCACATTGGAAAATCCAAACAGATATAAGAAATTAATGCAATAATCCTGAACATAATCATATGCAATATATCTCTTGATTCAGCCCTCATTATATATGAAAGTATGAAGAAACTTGAATTCACCAAATTAGTTTAATCCAAACAAAAAAATGAATATATTTCTAGTCATTTTCCTTGTTTTTTTTCTTCTTCTCACCAATATGTATGAGTATGAATGCTTCTTCATATGATCATTTTCAATTCGTGTTGACATGGCCCAACACATTCTGTCCAAAAATGCGTCGTGTAGAACTCCAGTGCCTCAGGATTTCCGGGTGCATGGCCTTTGGCCTGCTGGTACTACCGGAGTTTGTGCAACATATGACAACATATCTTGGGCTGTAAGTACATTTTACTTTTGCCCCTTTGGGTTTTTTCTATGCTATACCGATGTGCCTTAAAGTGTGTTGTACTATCTGCATAATATGTTGTACAGTACAACATAGTAAAGTATCGATGGGCACTGTCCAGCAGGGTAGCATAGAAAAAATTCCATTCTGGTTCCAACATTCCATTTTGATATTTCATTATGTTGTTCATATTTCACACGCGTCGCCTGGACAGCTGGACAAGTACGAGAAACAGCTGGCAGCAGCTTGGCCGACAACCGTTCAGACATTACAAACAGGCAGTTCTGGCAGCACCAATGGAACAAGCACGGAAATTGTGTGGTGTCAAGAATGAATGTTATGCAATACTTGCAGCTGATCATTTCCCTGAAAAGCAGATTCCATCTGCTGCATACTCTTGTAGCTAACAATATCAATCCCGACGATTCTTCTTACAAGAGATCCAAAGTCGACGATGCTATTGCGATAGAAACAGAAGGAGAACACTTCTACATTTCATGCCTTAATTTCGGAAAACATACACTCATCAAAGAAGTTCATATCTGTTTGGACATGAATGGACAGAACATTGTATCTTGTCCTTCCAACAGCCTTGACACAAGAGCATGTAGTGCCAATAAGGATCTCGTCTTCCCTTCTGCTGCCTCCAAAAAAAAGGGAGACGATTTTCGGGGTTTAACTCATTCCTGTTTAATAAAAGTATTCCAACTTCATATTACAAGAAATGTCCCATGTACTTCTTATGGTAATTACATTTATAATGGGTTGAAAGAAACATTTAAATTTCCAAACTTGAGCGTTATACCAGATTAATGCACTATACTAGATTTATAATGAGTAATTCCTGATGGGATTGATAATTTGATATCATATACATCTTTAAAAACAAATTCGGCATACACAGAAGTTATGACATGTGAATGAAACATGATGAAATATAAATGTTATACAATGAAAGGTTCAAATTAAGTGACAGTTTTCCAAAATTTAGAGACCCTTCAATAAATGGAAGAGGCTAATTAACATATAATGCAAATGCAAGTAGAAACCACCTTCTTAAATACTTCACTAAATTAACACCATTTATAAGTCAGTTTCAAACATACATTAATTTATCTGATGGTTTAGAACCAAAGTCCATACATATATATATAACATACCTAAATGACTCACCCAGACATAAATTTCTCCATCACGCTCTCAATTAGACATTAAAATCATGTCAAATACGAAGCTATTGTTTACCATTTTTGCTGTTGCTTTAGCAACACTCACTGTTCGAGCAAGTGACTCAGAGGATCGCGATACAGAACGCATTAGATTCTACGAGCTTAAGAAAGGGAATCTACTCGTAAATCTCACCAATTTTAGCGCCAGAATTGTGTCCATCAACGTTCCTGATAAATTCGGTATCCTTTTATTTTAATGTCATCGATCATTTAACACATTCGGCATATGTTGATAGTGTTGAAAAATAGTATAAAATACTTGTATGATTTATTTCTACAGGAAATGTAGCAGATATAGTTCTTGGATATGATTCAGTTGATGCTTATCAGGTTGGCAAATTATGGACATTTTGATCTTAACTAATTTTTTATTACATGAATGTAAACGAAAATCAAATGCAACTCCTGATTATGATATACATATGTTTTGAACATATAGGAGGATAAATATTCCTTTGGTGCAATTGTTGGGAGGACTGCGAACAAATTAGACAAGAAGGATGACAATGGTATATATAGTACTTCGATCGATTTCTTTAATTCAACTTTTTTAAGGATGTAATGTTAATTTAAAGTACACATTCAAATTCCATTTTATTTTATTTTTCTCTTAACACAGGAGGGACAGAAGGTCTTAGTAATGTCATTTGGAAGGTATTAAAGCACGATAAAGCTGGGGAAATCCCTTTCATCACATTCCAATACGACAGCCACGGCGACGACGATGAAGAAGGTCCTAGAATATTCTAGATCAATAAACTCAATTTTCCTTTCAAAAATCAATGACTCCTTCTTGAAAAAACTACAAAATTGTAAAAAAGACTCAATTTTGCAAAATTTGTGGACAAAACTCACATCTTTGTCCTCAAATCACACAAAATTGGGAATAGTTTGTACTAAATTATCACCACTTGAATACTGCAAACCAAAAACATGAAGATCAAGATTTCAATTTTCACATTTAACAACTTAACTTATTTTGCTAATCTGTTTTCCAGGATTCCCTGGAAACCGAAACCTGATTGTCACCGCGACGTACCTCCTCCGCGCCAAAAACAAACTGCAACTAACCATATACGCGGAGGCAAAAAGCGAGGCCACATCACTTAATCTGGGACAGAACACTTTCTGGAACTTAGGAGGCCACAACAGCTCAGGAAACATACTCCATGACCATCTCCGTGTCCTTGCATCCAACTACAGAAAACTCGACGACAGATTCATCCCAACAGGCAGGACCCTGCCTGTTAACAACACCCCTTACGATTTCCAGCGGTACCACCCGATTCAGAGCAGGTTTCAGAAACTGAAAAATGGGTACCACGTAGAATACGTGCTTGATCATGGAGCTAAGAGAAATGTGAAGGATGGCGTGGAATTGGCGGCCGTTTTACGCGACAAGAAGTCCGGGAGAGTGATGAAGATGTGGAGTGATGAGGGGTTTGTAAAGTTTTGGACAGGTGATGAGGTCAGAAATGTGAGGGGGAAAGCAGGAGTTTTGTATCAGAGAAATTCGGGCTTAGTTTTGTCGGCTCATGGGTATTATGAATCTCAAGATTCTGGAGATAATGAGGGTGATTTTCGTTCACTGATTATTGCTAAAGGGAAGCCGTACAACCAAACAACAGTGTTCCAATTCTTGGTCAAGAAAAGATTATCATAATGTTGATGTTTAATTAATTTCTTAGAGATTTGATCTAATTTTTATATGTTTTTCCTTTAAAAATTTTGAACTTGGTATTTTTATGCAATGCAAATTGCAATGCCAATATAAATGGCAATATTGTCTCTTTCTAGTTTCTACACCAGTTAAATACTTCTTGAACTGGTTTATATCAAGATTAAATTAGACCTTGGCCAAGAAAAAATCTATTTTTTTGATAGCCAAACTGAGCCTTCAAGTTTTTGGATTATTGAGAAAGACAGAAAAAAAAAAAACTCAAAAGCGTGAAATGAGAAATGCGACTCTAAGTAAAAATTTGATAGTAGACCATGGAACGGCGGAAAGTAGTTAACAAGGTTCGGCCATGGCTGCACTCTTACATTCACCTTCTCTGCTCCAATTAACCACCAAAGGTCCGTTTTTTTGTTCCTTCTTGCATACATTTCCGAGTTATCTTCAAATAATTCGACGTGGGCTATGCTCAAATTTCCAATTTTCGTGACAAATTAACCATCTTTGTAACATTCGTAGGCAAATTGGGAAGTTGCAGATTGACCCATATTTCACTTCACAATAACAAGAGAAGCTGAGTTCAGTGTGTTGTAAGATCAATGTGTTGTTCAAAGAAGCAAGTATGGATATGGACGGAGAAGAAGGAGGTGATGACCGCCGCCGTGGAGAGTGGCTGGGATACTTTCATCTTCCACTCCCAATCTCAATCCCCTGAACTCGCGGCTGAGTGGAGCTGTAAGCACACATTCTCCATTCTAGTGTTTTTGGATCAATTGTGTTCATATTTCATATTTATATCAATTAGGTCAATATTTCATATTTAGATCTTAGTCTACTTGTATGTGGCCTGTATTGCAATTCAATGTTCTTTGTATACTTATCTTCTTTTTGTATGTGTGGTTATTGTACACATTTGTAGCAAGAAGAGTATGAGTTGATTGAGTGTTGTGAAGGGGGGGTTTTGGGGTTTAAGGTAGGGGTAAATCAGCTACAGATATTATGGCATTTGTTATGTTTATGAATCTTGCAGCTATTGCATTGTTACGTCCTCTTTATATCGACGAAGGAGAGCTCTTTGACGATGATTGCAAGAAAGTTGCCACTTTCATTGAGGCTTCGTCACCTGAGGAACTTGAGAATCTCCAATCATTGAATGACCAAACGGAGAATATTGTTGTTAATCTGCTGGACTGGCAGGTACATAAATCGCGTAATCTGAGAATCCTATAGTCGCATTTGAATTGAAGCCATTGTTTGTAGTTTTGCAACCAAACAAAGAAGTTTAATGTGTCCCACGTTTGACTCTTATATGTGTCTTCCAGGTGATTCCTGCAGAGAATATTGTTGCAGCAATTCAAGGCACCAATAAGATAGTCTTTGCCATCTCAAAGACATCATCTGAAGCTCAATTATTCTTTGAGGTTGTTTCTATGTTTTACAAGTTTCTTTAGACATTGTCTGGGATTGGATGTACATCTTGCTTACTTGAGATATCTAGTGTAGTAGGCCTTAGAGCAGGGTTTGGGTGGCGTGGTTTTGAAAACAGAGAATGTCGAAGCCATCTTTGAGCTGAAGGTAATACCTCGGGTTTATGTTTCTTTTGTTAAATTGAAGACAGGACCTTATGGTGTACATTTCTTTAGGATTATCTTGACAGAAGAAACAAAGAGGGCAGCATATTGGAATTGACAAAAGCCGTAGTAACTAATATTCAAAGGGTTGGAATGGGGGATCGTGTCTGTGTTGATCTCTGTAGCCTAATGCGACCTGGTGAAGGCCTTCTGGTTTCGCTTCCCCGTCTCTTCTTTTACAAGCCTAGCGTAGATGTTTTCTAATCATATGCAAACAACTTATAAGTGCTTTTCTGCAAGGTTGGATCCTTTGCAAGAGGGCTTTTTCTTGTTCATTCAGAATGCCTCGAGTCAAATTACATTTCTAGCCGGCCTTTTAGGGTCAACGCGGTAGCTTTTTTTGCCTTGCCTTGTAAATTTGTTCGTTATAGTTTTTCTCGAAAGGGTAAGAGTGTCCTTTGGATTTACATACATGCAGGGTCCAGTGCATGCTTATGTTGGTGTTCCTGGTGGGAAGACTGGCTACCTTTCTGAATTAAAAGCAGGGAAAGAGGTACTCATTGTCGACCAAAATGGGATGCAGCGAACAGCCATCGTTGGTCGTGTGAAGATAGAGACGAGACCCTTAATCCTCGTTGAGGCAAAGGTTCACACGCTCTTTAGTAAAACAATCAATACATAATGTTCTCCCTTGTTTTCACCAAGTTCTGTCAGTAAGTTTATTTTTAAGATCTTATAAGCTGTTAAAATGAGGCAGAACTTCAAGTTCACATTTCTATAATCCCATTGATCAATTTCTGCCATTTACTTATAAACTCTATTATGTAATAATAGATCTTAAGATTTGATTTGTGAGCTTCTTTATATTCATATACAGATAAATGAGGATAACCAAACTTGTTACAGCATCCTTTTGCAAAACGCTGAAACTGTTGCTTTAGTCGCATTCCCTAGAGGTAATTTCTTCTGTTCATGCTATATATTTTGTTGAAAATGTCTTGGCTTTCGTTGCATTGCATGATCATTGATATTGTAAGCAGAGGGACATGAAAATCGAGCTATTCCCGTGAGCTCACTGAAACTTGGAGACGAGATTTTGCTGAGAGTTCATCGTTGAGAAATGACGCCAGGAGTTTATTAGTTCAAGGCTAGATTCTGTTGTAGATCTTGCATTATACAGTTGCTGGTGAATCATTCATGTATTTTAATGGGTAATAAGATGCAAGTTCACTATTTTAGCATTGATTTGGACAACATATACTTTGTGTTTGGATAATTGCATTTCTAAGCAATGTCTCAATTGCAATTAAGATGCTAAAGTCGTGATTTTTATGGTATCATCTAAAAGTTTGGTTAAAAATCAAAGATCGTGTTTTTTTGGTGGCAATTAGGCATTATTTGTAATAATGCGTTCGGAGCAATGCTCATACAACTTCAACTGCACATTATTGTTGCATGTTTTAGGTTCTACATTATTAAATTTTGGTATTGTAAATTAAATCTGCTAGAAATACTCAAATTTATTATAAATATCTAAAAATTCAGCGCATATGCAAAATAATTAAAAGCACTTCCAACTACTAAAAAACAACAATTGGAATTTAAAATTTTAATTTTAGGTATGCGATAGGGTATCAAACTAAAAATTGTAAAGAAAACGGATTAATTTGATTTGAAAGTAAAGGAGGAAAACAAACTGTCAACACAAACAGATCTTTACAGCACATTTTGTCAAAAAAGTAAAAAGAAAAAAACACCAAAGAACTTTGTGGATATTTTGAAATATGTTATGAAAGATCTAACAGGGATAGATCACAGATCCCAGGTCAAATTCTTGCCAAAAAGCCATTCTTCTTCTCAAGAAATTCATGTTCAAAACTACACAAAATGAGACTCAGATAACCATCTTTCTCATTCTCGGAAAATCGAGAAAAAAGGATCAAGATTTTTGGAGAAGAATGAACAGTTAAAACCATACCAACTACCAAAACCAACAATTCCACCAGTTATTGCTTGTTAGCTACTGGTGATTGCAACGGTTGAATATACCGTTGATGTGGCATGGAAGGGCTCCTCGTTGGGTGCCCGTTTCTCACCTGCAACCTACCATTCGTACTGGCAGCAGCACGGGCAACACTCATCGCCTGAAAATACGACGTTGAACTTGCCATGTCCTTTAGGGTTGGCAATGGCTCGAGGGCTTCAACCACCTCGCTCATTGCAGGTCTCGACTTGGCCTCTCGGTTCAGGCAACGTGCAGCCAATTGTACCGCCTGTTGGGCCCCTTTGATTGAGAACCGCCCCTCCAGACGATGGTCGATCAGCCTGTAGAACCTCCTTCGCTCTGCTAGGTACGGCCGTGCCCATTCCACCAAGTTTTGATCACCTTGAGGTCTGCTCTTGTCCATGGATCTTCGTCCCGTTAAAATTTCGAGCAGGACCACACCGAAACTATAAACGTCGCTCTTAGCTGTCAGATGACCTGGCATGACATGTATATATATGATTATGAATTAGAAATATAAAGAGGAAACAACATTTCAAGAAATAAATTATGATGAGCGACGAAAAATAAATATATTATTTTTTATAATTTTATTGCTAGAACTACAATTTATACAAGTCTCATAGAGGAAATCACAAATAGCTAGATTAACTAGGGCTGCAAATTAAACCAAAATATTTGACATTCTATTCGAGATTGTTTAGTAAAAGCACGTTTGAGATCGGTTTGATATTGATATCAAACAACTTGAACATACTTATATATTCGGTAAAGTCTGAAGCTCGGTTCGAGCTCAACAAATACAAAAAAAAATGATTAAACAAGTAAAAAACGATAAAATAAGCTTGAACATTTACATACCTGTCATGACATATTCAGGTGCAGCATAGCCGTATGTTCCCATCACACGAGTTGAAACGTGAGTCTTGTCCCCCTCGGGTCCATCCTTGGCAAGTCCAAAATCGGAAAGCTTTGCGCTATATTCCTAGAACAAAAGATTTAAATGGAAGGTTTTCAGACTAAAGTAACACGTAAAAAGGAAAATTATACCGTGTTGTAGGATTTAAAGCATCGTACCAAATCTAGCAAGATGTTAGAAGTTTTAAAATCTCGATATATAACTGGTCTTTCTGCTTCTTCATGAAGAAAAGCAAGACCTTTTGCTGCATTCAGCGCAACTTTCATTCTTATAGGCCATGGAAGAGGCAGGGATCCTGTAAAATGCACTAAATCGTTAACATTATATTAACCTCATGGCAAAAAGATCGTTAGCCATGCAGAAAACGACAAAAGGAATTCATTACCGAAATAACACATGTAAAAATCGTGCATGTATAAGAGTGGCACTTATTATTAAAAGGCAAGGCAAGCCCGCTCCTAGTTAAATGACAAGCTTTAGCGTATTCCCATCTTATCTCACATATATACACATAGAAAAAGCACAACAAAACGTATATATATACATTCAAACAAGCCTTAATGTTACATACTCTTAAACAAGTGATTCTCCAAGCTGCCCTTAGGCATGAATTCATAGACAAGGAGCCTTTGGTTATCCTCTATGCAATAGCCAATCAGTTTAACCAAATTCGGATGGATTAGCTCACCAAGATAATATACTTCAGCCTGAAATACGATAGAGTCATAAGTAAACGAAAAGGAATAAAAACTCAAAAACAAAGGCCGAAGGGAAGAAGCCTCGTACTAGCCACTCTCTGTGGCCTTGAAGACCATCATGATTAAGTGTTTTCACAGCAACAGTGAGCCCTGTGCCCGGTTTCACTGGAGTGCTGCCAAACTCATTAATCCAACCCTTGAAAACACAGCCAAACCCACCCTCCCCAAGGAGACTATCAGGCCTAAAAGTCCTTGTAGCCAATTTCAATTCATTATAACTGAACTTTCGAAGCTGAGAAGCTATCTTCAATTCCTCTTCTATTTTCGGAGTAGATGGAACACTTTCTGTGTTGCTCGTTGATGAAGATGACATAACTGGAGCTACTGGTTGGTCTCTGCTTGTATCATTCGTAGATTTACTTTCCGCTGATAAATAAACAAATTAAGTCATTAGATCATAGAAAGATCGGTGGTGCAATCATTACATCCATACGACACGTGAATCAACGTAATCGTCTTGCAATTAAAGTTTCATTCCAGACATAATGACAACATAATTGAATCTTGGGAACACATTAAATTACTTTAGACGAAAATTCTAGATTCATTTTAGAAAAGGACAAAAATAAAAGCAAAAGGGACTGGACCACATGATAACAGAATACAGTTCTTAATTACAAGTTATGTCCATGAATCATGGAACCAATTCAACTTGCACACAACGTAAATTTATCATATATCACTAAAATCTGTGAGAGGAACCTTGATAACATCAAACCCAAACCTCCATTTAAATATGAAAATTGCATACACAAATGAGAAAACATCATACATAAAGATCTAAGGAGACCACCTAAAGCAAGCAAAAAGATCTAACACAAAATAAAAATAAAAATTACTCATCAACCAACCAATTAAAAACACACACTAAACATCTCCTTATAGAACATTCTCCAACCAAACAATCAATTCACACCAATGCAGAAAGGCTAAATCAATTATTCCCACATTAACCATTCACATCAACATCCATAAATTGAAAATCAAAGCAGCATGAGAATAATTGCATAAAACAAGTTGCATCATTTGGAAAAGAATTCAGAGAAAGATGTAATTGAGTTTACCATATTGGATGCTTGAACCACTAATAGAGCTATCAACTTTTGCCCTTGTAGACAAGCAACCTCCAAAAAATCTGAATTTAATCCAACACCTGCTTTCCCCTGAAACATTTTCTTCATCATCATTGAGAATTTTTCTCCTTACCCTTGATTTTGAATTGCCCACATCCGTACCAACCTTATTCATAGCTTCAGGACCTAGCCCCATTATTCTCCAAACCCTAACTTTCAAATACCTTAAACAGCAAAATGGCATTCAATTCAGCAAAATCCCACCTTTATCCAATTTGCCCTTATCTAAAAGATTCTCTTTTTCTTGAAATTTTGTGTTTATTTTTATAGGTGAAGGCGGGATGCCTCCTAATCCAAAGATACCAAATTATTCAGATAAGACAAAGTGCCAGAAAAGAAATGTACAAACTCCTCATTACTCCTCGCTTTAACAAAATTTCCATTAAAAAATTTTAAAGAGACCACACCTTTAGTGGGAGGAAAAGGAAAATTCAAGAAACCCAAAAAAGGAACTCGAGCCCAAATAACAAAAAATTTGAATGTTGTTTCAAAAATCCAATCTTCGGATCATTTATATAAACGAATTGAACATGCAAAACGACAAATCAAAAACTAAAGATTAATGTAAGCATCAAAGCTTCAGACTTTCAACAGTCGCTCACTTCCCACACACAGCACACACTCAAAATTACAAAAAAGGAAAAAAAATTACTGTAAAATGAGCCCATTTTCAAGACCCAAAAACACCTCTTTTTTTTTTAAGAAAAATAAAAAAATTGAGAGAAACTCGAGGCCGAACACGGAACAAAGGAACAAAGTTAACTAAGGAGTGTGAGTGTGTGTGTTTTGAGAGAAAGAAGGAGGAGAGAGAAACGTGCGTTTTTGCGTGAAAAGATGTGAGAGAATGGACGTGGATTATAGAGACAAAGGAGAGGGAAAACTAACTCGCAAATGGCTGTGACGGAGAATTATGAAGTTGCAATATAATTGGGCTTCAAGTTGAGCATGTGGGCCCTCTAGGAACGGATTTCGCGTCTCATTGGGCCGTGAGATTGTGAGACATTAGTAGAACGAAACTAGAGAATTGTCCTTTCTCTTTCTGGAATTACCTCCTATTGGCCTATAATTCGCCCTTTCTGAACAATGGTCGTAGACTTTCTTATATTTTGTAATCTTTACGTGCAATTAATTCAATGTAGAATGTTTCTTTTTTTTTTGATTTACTAGTATATCACACTTCCGTTCACGGTTTGTGAGTATAAAATAAATATAATATGAAAATTATTTATTTTTATGTTAAATAAATTATAAAAAAATATTTTACTTATAATAATAAGAAGAATCTTTTTTTCATTTTTTAATATAATATTTTATCTTTTTTTTTCGATGCAACGCACGATTGATGAACATATTTTGCTTTTGTAATCAGGCATGTGAAATGGATAGCGTTCCAACTGCTTAAAAAATTTACATTGTTAAATAATGCAATTTTAAAGGTATTTTTTTCTTGCAATTTTAAATTATTTCCTTCTAAATCACTTTGATTGTCATCTATTATCGTCTTCTCAATTCCCATTGCATGTCAAAATTTTCAAATTATCTCCTCTAGTTACTTTGAATATGATAACATATAACTACTCATGATTGAAATTGACCTCCTTAAGAAAGTCAAATGTTTTAATAATTGTCTATAATTCTTATTAATGGTCACACCATAAGATATCATTAGTCAAAATTATCTTTCTAAGATGTTAAAGAGAGTCTATTATCTGATGAAGTCAGTATCATTCATGAAATCAACACTCTTTGTCCTAAGTTAGTCTCGATTAGTATTTTCTTTTAAAAATGTGGGTACTGAGGTTCATCACAACCAACCCAGTATCTTTTTACAATCCAATATATAATATCAATTGTACATGCAACTAATTCATAGTAATTTGACTCAATGATGGACCTACATGTCCTATATCGGGATCACATGCCCCCATAATTTTTTTAAGTAATATATAATGGCTTAAATGAGTTTTTACCGGTGTTATAATTAGTTAATCATGCAAATATTTCATTTAAAAGAATTTGTAGATCTGTTATGTATATGCACCATCACTATTTAAAAAATTAAATATTTTTTAAGATAATGATAGTATATATGCATAATTGTGGCACTAAAAAAATAAAATTCACGTGAATTCGAGTTCACAGGAAAATCTACTTTTTATATTATTTATTATTTTGCCCCATCATGAAAGTTTTTTGGATCTGTCCATGATTGGACTAATCAATTTAACAATTATATCCTGTAAAAGAATTATACAAATAAGTAAACAAATCGAGCTTTATCACAACCAATTTCTAGTATCATTTGACAATTCAACTAATAACGTCAACTAATAATTTAATTAAAAATTATCCAACTAATAATTTAAGTATAATGTCAATAGCTCATGCAACTAATTCATGATAATTGAACTAATCAATTCAAATTCAATATCATGTAATATTATCATGCAAATAAGTATATAAATTATACATTTATATATATATATATAATACTCCTCGTCTTTTTTAGATTGCTCAAAATCCAAAAAGTCCATCTTTTATTACATACTCAAAATAGCAATAAAATAACTATAAAGTTCATGCTACCCCTTACAAACATCACTAAATTACATCACATGTCACTAATAATTATATACAAAAGTAACTTATTTTTTTTATCTTATTCACTAAAATTGCCAAAATATCCTTATCAAAAAGCTGATTTATTATCTTCATTCATTAAAACCCATGTCAAAATCAAGTGAGCAATCTAAAAAAAGATGGAAGGAGTAACAATTTTTTTTTAAAAATATATTCATATCAACTACAAAATATAACATTTTATATTATTAATCATTAATGTGCCACTTTTAAAATTTTATGATAAATTTATAATAATTTTTTTGTTGAATTTTTTCTTTTTTGGTATAACATTTTGTTATTATATTTGTATAAATAGATTTAATTCAAAAACTTGTAATAATTATTTTGTTGAATTTTTTTCTTTTCTGGTATAATATTTTGTTATTATATATATATATATATATATATAAATAGATCAAGTTCAAAAAATTTAAAAATAATATTAATAATTTAGAAATTATTCAAAAAATAATTAGTATATATATATATATGGTAGATCTGATGAATTGAACCTTGTACCTCTTGCATACAAAGAAGATAAAAAATATTTGTTATATCATTTGAACTACATCAAATTTGTTAAGATGTTTAAAGTTTTATTATAAAATTATAACAATTTTTTGCCCATTATCTGGCCCAACATTTTGTTATTAGATATGTATAAATTTTTTAAATTTCCTTTCTTAGCTGGATTTATCAATTATTATGAGAGTTGGTAGGCTGTGAAACTTGTTCATCAAACTGATTTTTTTTTTTACAGACATACTCTTTAGTAATATAAGTCACACCCTTTAGTAATATAAGTCACACCCTTCAGTTATCACTGCGATACTCTTTGTTATAATATAAGTCACACTCTTCACTTTTATGAGTAATACTCTTTATAGTAAAATGTCACACCATTTACAGTAAAAAGTCACACTCTTTAGTAATAAAAGTCACACTCCTTAACCAGTTTCACTGTGAAACTTGTTCGCACTATATATACTTTGCCTTATTATGAAGTACCGATAAAAAAAAAATCAATTATTATGAAGCTTATGACCATTAAAAATTTAAGACAAATTTGTGTATGAACTATACTTTTTTTAATATTAATAATAACAATTACTACTATCATTGTTATGTATAAAAATTATTTTAAAAATATGATAATTTATTTTTATTTTTTTAAAAACAAAAATATGATAATTTCTATTCATGATAATAATAATTTTTATGCATGATAAAATCTACATGTAGATTTAGTTTATAAGAGTGTTACTCTAAATTTAAAGACACGTGTAATACATGGTGCCACATTATGATACAAACCACAACATATCGTTAATTTATTATTAACACTCTATTGTTTAAAAAAATTATTCTGGCATATTATAATAATGAATTTATTAAAAATGGTAAACTTAATTGATTTCAATACAATCCCTATGTTCCACAAAGTTAATATTTATATGTGTCATAAAAATAAATTAGTTACTATATTAATGTATCATTAATTATTTTCATTTTTATCCTTATTCCTATTTAATATATTTTATTTTATTTCAAATTAAAATATAGGTTACACTCTCAACTCTTTCTTTACATCATATTTTTTCTCATGTTTTAGCGATCGAGTTGTTTATTAGTATTTAAAATAATAAAATGATTTTTAATAAGGGGTATGATAGATCTATCTCTTTTTTATTATATGTCTTCTTAAAAACTACTTTATCATTTCAAATACTAATAAAAAACTCGTTCGCTAAAATACGAGAAAATAGTAATTATGAACAGAGAGTTGGGATTGAGGTACTAATAATTATATTGAGAAGCGAGGAAAAAACAAAGTAAAAATTTCATGTTCTATCTATAATGTTTCATCCAACTCAAAATGATTAGTGTCAAATATCTAAAATACCGTTATTTATTCAAAAAATGAACTAAACCTATCTCTCTCCTAAATGAAACTTGTTTATAATATGAAATTTATATTATTATACTTATAAATTAATATCATTATGTTTATCAATTGATATTATTATATTTATAAATTGAGATCGTAAAAATAAATATTATATATATTAATTTATAAGAGTAGTGTTATCAATTTATAAGTGTAATGTTATGAATTTCACGCTATAAACAAATTTTGTACGAGAGTTTGTGTATCTTATTAAAAGTGGGTGTATCTACTAATAATGGAGGTACGACCGTACGAATAACAAAGCTTGTGGACGTGGTTTAGTTTTGTTGGGCCTCTTGATTCTAATCAGAGATCTTAGTGGGCTTTTAGTTTTAACTACCAACAACAATTATGGGTTTTCCACAGAAATGGGCCCAACCATTTGGGCTCAACTATTGGCCACTAACTATCCAAATAAACGAACCCTACGAAAGATATATCTTTTCAAATTAAAAAGAAATTAAATATGTGTTGGTAAATATGAATAATAAAAAAAATACAAATAAAAATGATAAAATTAATTTAAATTTTATGCTATCTTTTAAAAAGAATCGACAGATTTAGACTTGAACTCCTTAAATAATTAAAAACCCTAAGAGTACATACAGTATACAGAATCCCTGCTAGGAAAGGATGAATACACAAATTATGCAAAAACTAAAATTAGGAAAATTCAAATTAGTAAACTAAAATTAGGTAAATCAATAAGCAATCAATCATGCTGGAAATTTTGTGCTAATTTGAGTCAAAATACCAACGCAGAGTCGCAGACCACGCGATAAATAAATCTATCACGTATTAAAAAACACAATGAAATACAACAAATAATAGTATAATTACATTTTGCAAAAGCAAAATTCCTATAATATTGAGAAATATATTTACATACTATATAGTATACAAACAAAAACTACAATTCTGTACTGTACAAACGTGGGATTCACATGACTGAAAATTGGAGCAGAGTTCCTTTTTAATTTCTCGAATTGTTGACTGAGAGTTGCAATCTATACCTCACAAAAGGAAAATAAAATAAAATAAAAATAAAAACGACGCAATCATAAATCATAATCACAGAGAACCATTCCCAAGCAAAATTTCTGATTTTGTTTTCTTCCCTTTTCCATCTCTTTGGCTTCTTCTCTCTTGGAATTTGTGCTTCGATTCTCTATTCTTTTGTTTTTTTTCAATTTTTTATTTTTTTTTAAACATATGGTTGAGGAATATCTACACCTTCATAGGAACCTTCTCATACGACATTTCTTAATCAAAAAAATATTATCCCAATTCATTAATTTATTAATTTTTACTATTAAAGAAAGTGATGACTCCACAAAATTCGACAATTGGAAAGTTGAATTGCTGGGAATCTTGTTTTTCTATGCTCAACTATGGCCCATGACAGAGTAGGAGTCCCACTCTGCTTGATTTCTTATTTGCATGTAACATGGATCTTTGTTTACTACTAATAAATAACTAATCTAATTATAATACTATATACGCACTACAAATATATACACAATTAATAGAAATTTTAAAAAACAAATAGACATCAAATCTACTTTAACATGCCTAAAATTATTGCAAGCATAAATTAGATCAAGATAAATACATCCAGCCTCTAGTCATCGCTATGGATTCACGAATAATCAAAAAACACGACTCAATGTTGAATGGATGCTTCTATGTATTTCGTCTCTTTGTTTAATGGTGCATCAGATTATATGAAAAGTGAAATTAGGTACATTTAACTGTAAAATTTTATCACCATCACATAAATGAACAAATCCAAAATTTGTGTGATTTAAGAATCTTTAATTGATGTGATTAATGGATTACATGTATCAATCATTTTCTTAAAATAATAAAAACATGTGGAACAAATCAATAATCATTTCTATATAATTATTTACAATATACGGACAAAATCAATTATTGTCTTTATATTGATTTATTCAATTATAAAGATAATTAATTACTACACACAATACTCACAATTGCAATCAATATTCAATCACAATTGCAATCAATATTTTATATTTTACTCCCGTGCTAATAATCATTCATTTTAATAGGAAATGAAACATCGAATATGCCTTGAATATTTTGTGGGATTCCGAAAATTATATATGGATTGAAATAATAAAAAACAGTTTGAATTATATATCTATGGGATGTTTAATTTCAAGAAAAATAAACAGAAGGGAAAGAAAAAGGGGGGGAAAATGAAAAATAAATATATGTGGCATTTTAGGCAATTCACTTTGTTGGATGCCTGTTTGCATTTGCATCGCACATGCCTGTCTGTAACGTAGGAAAAGGGAAGAAGTTTCGATTTTTCCTGTTGGGATTATTGGAAATTCTGCTGTTCGGGCCAAGGCCAAAACTCCGGGCTTTCTTCTATCGATCCGAACATGTTGAAGCACTCAGTGGGGCCCGTGAGATTGTGATCGGGCCTGTGGGCTAGATGTGTTAGAGTAGTGGCGGATGAAGGCCCGATTGGTGTCGGAAATATTGCGGCGTGTTTGTTGCGTTGATGTGGGAATAATGAGCTTTCTGTTGATGTTGTTTTGAGATTGATTTCGCAGCTGTTTTCGCTTACGTTGCTCCATGAACCTTCGTTTTCTTTGTTCAGATTAATCGGGCCGGATCCCGTTGAATCTCTTGTTTTCAGAGACAGCAGCTGTATTAATCATGATACAATTACGGTCACTATTATGGGGCCCGAAATTGATAAATATTCCCATCATTGGAATTTCGGCGTTAAATTTCATTTGTTTTCAATGAAATTGAAAGTATCATGGGAAACTGATTTTTTTCTACCGTTTCACCAAATTCTATTATTTGTTTTCACTAAATAGTATTATCTGTTTCAATATAAAATTGGTGTGAGTACAAGGGATATGGTTCATCGAAAACGGCTAATACAATTTAGTAAAAATAAGTAATACTTATTGCTTAGTGAAAATAGGTGATATGATTTAGTAAAAACTGTGAACAAATTTCACATGATACTTCGTTTTCGATGATTAGTCTTTGTCATACTGAATATTAATTAACTAATTACTACGAGTGATTGGTTATAAATTTTAAAAAAAAAATCAAAATCGTGGATGATTAATTATCACGTAAAACCCGAATTTCTTGATGAAATTAAATTTAATACTACTAGGAAACGTAATTTAGAGATTGATCAAGTAATTAAATATTATACCTGAGTGTGAAGCTTCTTATTCTGGGATTTAAGGCCTTCGTTATCAGCTTTAAGCGCTTCAAACTGTCTCTTTAAAACGTTGTAATCCTTTTCCAATTGCTTGGTCTTCCATCGGGCCCGCCTGTTCTGAAACCATATAGCAATTTGCCGCGGCTGCAGGCCCAAAGCCCGAGCCAGCTGCATTTTTCTCTGGGGCTCCAGTTTGTTGCCCAATTCAAAGCTCTTTTCCAGGGCCTTAACTTGCTCCAAATTCAATCTCCGTTTCTTTTCACCCAGCATTTGCGACCCGTCGTACGAATTGTCATCATCAGCCTGAAATTCTTCGGCCCGGTCCATACCCGAAAACGACATGGATCTCCTCATCAAGAAATCAGAAACACCTGCACCGTTAATTAATTAGTACAAAATTGAAATTGATCATAAATTGAAAAAATTAAATTTTTTTTGTTAATTTTTTTGTGACAATATTAGATTACCGTGGAAATCTTGAGGTGCACCACAAGGTGATGATGTGGGATAATGAGAAGAATCTTCATGGTTTCGGAACATAGATTCTGGGACATAGGACATATTGATTCTAAAATTGTTGAAATTAATTTGATGTGTTTGAGTGTGAAATTTGATGGTGAATTAATTTGATGGGTGGCAAGACTGGAAGCCAGCGATACTCACTGTTGAGACAGAAAGGGAGAGAGAAATATCATCTCTTATTTATTTGCTCACATTCTAGCTTAATTTGTTACCCATTTTTTTAATTTTTTATATGATATATACTCCCTTCCGTCTACTGATTACTGCAACATTTCCAAAATAAAAATAAATATAATATTAATACACTCATAATATCCTTATTTTATTCCACTAAAACCCATTTTACTTGGTTTGCAATCCATTTTTTGTGTTGCAATAATCCTAGAACGGAGGGAGTATTTAATATTTTTTGTATTTTATCTAACTAATGTAAATTGTATATGATGAACACAATCAAAATAGTGAAATGCAAAGCACGGCAAAGAGTGGGTCTCTTGGGCATTAAATGCATCGTTCAACTCTAGTGCATTTAAATATTTGTTTTAACATAAACATGCAAATAATGTTTACCGTAACACTTGCATATTTCGTTAAGAGAATTTGTATGTTCAGAAATTAACTTGAATTGCATGGTGCATTTAATGTGTATAAAACTTTGCCCATATAGTGTCATACAAGGTTCGATAATAATAAAATAAAATTAAGGCCATCAATATAATTACTTAGTTGGATAATATGGTCAAGTAAAGAAAATAAAAATTATCAAAACATGATAAAGTATTATGTGAACCTTGTGTACAATGTACTATTTTTTTTTTTATAGAAATTAATATATTATAAGTAAATATTAAATTTTACAAATAATAATAATAGTGGTGAGGGTTTAAAAAAAACATAATATGGAGAATTTCTGAATTTGGTGAACCAATTTACAATGGTATGTACCAAAGAGGTTTTTTCTTTTCATTTCATTTTTCCTCTGAAAAATATTTTATGGATGACTGATCGATATCTTTAGTTTCCTGGTAGTGTTTTTTTATCTTTTTTTCGCAACTCTTTTTAGTTTTATTCTCGTAAATTATTAATTAAATCATTAAAGAATGCACTTGTTTCGATTTCAAGCACCTTTCAACATCAACGTCGACTATAGTTGTTTTTATTATTTTTATCAGTATTATTGACCTTTAAGTTATATTTGTGAAATAATTGAAGAAATACAAAGGAAGGCCTAAAATTGACAACTCTACCTCATTAATATTTTTATTGGTTATTTTTTTTGGGATTGGGGTTTGTTTTTCTTTTGTAGTCGTAATCAACCGAGTAAATATTTTTATGCATAATTCAAATTTTTAAATAATACTCCATTAATTAGTTAATTAATTAGTTTTATTAAATAACTAGTAATTATTTTTATTGACAATATCAGTTGCGCATTAATTACACCATACAGTTGATGCATTCGAATATTACTCTTAAAAAAATAATTAATATTCTTTAAAAATTATATTATTTAATTATTTACACATTTTTAGATAAAATGAATTTTTTGGTGTCAGCCGTGAGCGTGAGTTAAATGATTTAATATCATGAGAGAATGTCGCCTCATCTAAAAATTCGAACTTATACAAAGATATGTAATCAATTCTTTATTTAGTTTCCTAATATTCAACAAAATTTCCAATATTTTTATCCTTAATTGTATATATCTAGTCCGTGATAAATAAAATTTGCGAATTTTAACAAATTTGACATTTACATATTTTTTTTTTCGAAACAATTGTCGATAAACTAATGTAATTTAAACCTAAAGTATCATCATTGACGAGAATTTAAAAAACCTCAATCTTATCTACATGGACAAGGCCTTATTAAATATACGGTTTAATCACAAAAATAGTGTGAATTATACCGCAAAATGTCTGCTTCCCCATATTGCTACCATTTAAATTTCATTAATTTATGACAAGACGTTAAATAAAGAAATATTGTTAGGCAAAGATAGTGAAGTCGAAAATAATAAAGAATTTCAATGTTAACAAAACAAAGCATTCCATATGGATACGAACCTATAAAAGTTGGGTGAAAACCTCAAGCACCCAAAATTAGAATTGAAATTGCACTAAATGAATAGTGACCACAAATGTCCCTCTCCTGCGTTAATTCTTTTGTTTATATACTGAAATTTATGGTTTTGCAGATAAATTTAATGAGCGGAAAAATGGTCTGTTGCCTACTATTCAAAATAGGCAAAATATATGTTATTTTAAATGAATCACATATACAAAGAAAATAATTAATTTTATTTTTATATTCTTAAATATTTATCTTTCTCAGTAAAAGACATTTATCTAAATATTGAAATGATTTTAGGGATATATTTGGAAAAAATACAATAAGATTACACTAAAAAAATGCAAAACGCCGTCTAATTTACAAAAATAAAATAAAAAAAATGAAAGATTAAAAAAAATCACTTAATTTGAACAAGAGGGAGTAGAATTAGTAGACCTTTCTATTAAAAGATTTACTAAATGAAAAGGCGACTAGAAAAAAATTGTACGATTACCTTGAATATTTTCATTCTACACCACACCTAGCATTGTTAATCCGGGCCGGGCTAAACGGGCCGGCCCGTTTAAACCTATTATATGCAGGGTTAGGGCCGAGCAATGGGAGGCCCGTTTAAAATCGGGCCTTTTTGGCCCGGACCAATTAGCTCGCGGGCTAACCGGGCCAACCCGTTTAGCCCGTTTATATTTATATATACTCAATTTTTTTATTTTTTTATTTTTTTTCTAATTTTTTAATTAATTTTTTTAAAAGTTTTTTCACAAATTTAAATAAGGCAAAAATCAATTATGGCCAATCAATTACAAATTAAATATTTTTATTTGATTTAGTTAATTAATAATTAATCCTCTCCAATTCAATATTTTTTAACAATTTTGAATTTCTATTGAATTGAATAAATAAGTAAAATATTAATCCAATATAAAATAATAATATAATATTTTTATAAATTTTATTATGAAATTTGTTCATAATATGAAACTGATATCATTATAATTATAAATTAATATTATGGTATTAATTTATAAATGTGATGATACAAATTTTATATTATTAACTAATTTCATGGGAACTTTGCTCAATTATGTTATTAAAGATGATGGGAACTAATTTTATATTTTGAACATTTGTTATTAAAGATGATGGGGCAGTTTGGATCGAAATTTTTGTCATTATGTAATATTAATGTTTGAACATTTGTTTTTTTAATTTTTTTATGAGCCCGTTAGGTGGCCCGTTTAGCCCGCAACCCGCTAGGGTTAGGGTTAGGTCTCAACTATTAGAGGCCCGTTTAAAATGAACCGCTTAATGCCCGGGACCGTTTGACCCGTAGCCCTGTAGAGCTGGCCCTAATGGGTTAGGGCCGACCCGTTTAACAATACTAACCACACCCACTATTTTGTTAATTTTAATTGCAGCGAAAAATAATATATACATTGTCAATGTAAATTCAATAGTTATCTCAATAATTTATTTAGTAGGAAATGCATCTAATCGTAGCATTCTATTTCCAATTCGCTAATTAGAGCTATAACATAGTGCAAGATCAACTTAATCAATGATTTCGATCATCGATTAATACACAAATATTTAATACATAAAACATGTTTTTAGCAAATAGCACATTTTTCGTCTCATCTAAAAGTTTGAACTTATAGAGAAGTGCGAAATTAATTCATTTATTTAATTTAATTCAATTTAAATGGGTGAAGTGTTTTCCACACTCCCCTCACTCGTGGGTCGAATCATCGTCTCTGCCCTCTGGGGAGGAGGCCCAACGAGTGGACAATTTAAATGGGTGGAGTGCTTTCCACATGAATCGAACCCAGTATCTGGGCGAACCTAAACTCTGATACCATGAAAAAATTTCGTCTCATCTAAAAATTCGAACTTGTAGAGAGGCGCGTAATTAATTCGTTTATTTAATTTCTCACAAGTACAATTTTTATTTTTATTTTTGGGAAACAATACATAAGCACATACATATGTAGTATAATTGTGTAATATTTTTTAATTGTATTGTGTGAAATTAAGCAGCAGCTACACCTGGTTATAGCCTAAAAATAAGCAAAAATCACATGGGATCCTTAGTTGGAATGTCTTGTGCTCACCTTGGGATCCCTCGTGTCTCCCTATTTTCTCTCACATGCTTCTCTCTTCCCATGTGCTTCTTCCCAATTTATTGTTTTCTTTTCTTATTTTTTTTCTTCTTCTTACCTTTCAACCAATGATATGTGTATGTTTCTCTCCATTAATTGGAAACGTCAAAATAATATAAAAATATATAATGATTGGATTATTTAATTATAATTTGAAGTTCTTAAAAAGGGGGAAGAAAAGAAGTAGAGCTTGTAATAATCATCTACATGTTTCATTTTAAAGATCGATTTATGTATAATTAAAGATTTTATGCGATTATGAAGGACGGAGTTTAACAGGTCAACGTATTGCAAGTCTCCTCCTTGATTCAATTTTAAATTCTTGAACTTAGAATTCGAGTTTAGAATTGAAAGTGGACATGCATGAAAAAAAATATCTTAAAAGTTGAGAATCCTCAATTTTGTTCTAAATTATCACCATTTTCGTTATTTTCACTAATTTCTTTCCAATTTGCACTTATCCAAAAATCTATTTTTTTTAATTAGAGAAATAGTTTATTAACTATTCATCTCTAATATCATTTTTGCTATGACATATATTATTCTTACCTAATTCTTCAATTGAAAAGATAAAAATTGATTAATTGTAAAATTATCTAAATTTTTAAAAGGCACAGTTACGTGAGACGACGCATAATGTGGACATTGACGATTTAACACTTTGAAAGGGATGGATGTTAGTTTATATTAGGTTGTACTCTATCTCATGAATGAGATCGTCTCATGTTAATTTTAAATTTTTTAACTTTCTTTCGTATATAGCTAAAAGAATATTTATTGTGGTGCAGTGGAGTATATTCTTTTGTTTCCCACAATTTTTTTTTATGTGGTGAAGGGATATATTTATGCCCGTTATTGTTTGGGCCTAAATAAAGTGCAATTAAACACCTTAGCACAAAGAAAACTAACCATCGTCTTTTGAAGATATAGATCCAGCTTCCTCGGTTTGCCGAGTCACGATATTTGAAAGCCCAACTTCGTAGTGGGCTGAGCATGATATATTATAAAAACTCACTTCCTAAGTGGGCTTCCTAAATGGTCATGATATCAGCCCAATTTCCTTAATGGGCCCAGACATGATATTAGGCCCGCTAATTCATAGCCCCTGGGTAAATAACAAGTTTGATTAACTCGAAATTAAACATTCAAAGCCCATTAAATAGCAAGTTTGATTACTATCTACATTTGTTAAGAGGTAATGAATACTAATAAACTAAGCTCGATCCGATTAGTAAAAAAATTGAGGCTAAAATTTTGGCTTAGTTTTTAGTTATTTTGATAAGGGATAGGCACGTAGCCATTATCTAAGAATGCATAGATAAATACAAACCTTACGAAGTAGTTTTTAAATTACACGAGAAAAATAAACTAGACTAGAGAAGCTCTATATAAATGGTTCGAACAATGTTTTCATAACCGAACCGGTGATCGAACCGGACAGTCCACCGTTCGACCAAGAAAGTAGTTACATTTTGGTTTATATTTATAGCAGGCTCACCAACTCACTAAATCATTCGTGGATACATATTTTTATTTGAAGTAAAAACTTTGTTAAATCTTCTTTGTTTGTTAATGGGCCAAGAACCATAAATGGATTGGGTTGGACAGCCATTTATACCTGTTTGTTTTTTGCAGTTAATGCATATATTAATTAATTTTCAATAACTCATTTAATACTCATCCATAATCATTACCTTTGTTGGATTTGGATCAATAATATAATGCAGCACAACACTATGCTATACAATTTAAAAATACACTAAAAATTCATATGAATGTGCACAAAACGTCGGAATCCAAATCCGTTTAAGTGTTCTTTCGAAATTTAAAAAATAAAAGAACGTTCCATCATTCTTTCTCACTTCTTTCTTGTTTTTTCCTCCCCTTATTTCCTTATAGATTAAATAATTTATAATATATTAAATACATATGGGATAATTATAGAATTAAAAGTACGAGATGAAGAATAAAAAAATTTACTTAACTTAGAAATACTAAAAGATCTTCTGGGTGGGATGAACTATGAAGAAAAAAAAATTAAAAATTATAAATAATTACTAATAAAATTTAGAATCTAAACAACACTTATCTCAAATGTTGTCAAGATAAGATAATTTATTGTAAAACTACATTTGATGGGCCATAACCAAATTTATACGGAGCCCACAGCATGTTAAGGCCGTTGGTTTAATCATAACTATAAAATTGTTCAAGAGGCCACATATTTACAAATTGTTAATAAGCATTTAGTAATGTGGGCTATATTCACCTTAACACTCATACACCTTCTCCATCCTCATTTATAAGTGCACCAGATATTTTATATGGAATATGTCTTTTTCAAATAAAAATATATACCAATAGATGTTACTCCCTCCGTCCCATAATTATTATCCGGTTTACTGTGTGATCGATTTTTAAGAAAAATTGATAAAGTGTTAAAGTGTAATGGGTAGAATTGGTAAATCAACTTTATTGTAAAGTGAAAAAAGTGATAAAGTGTTAAAGTGTAAGGGGTTAAATGAGTGACAATTGAGTGTAATTTATATGTATTGTGAAGGGTGTTTATATTGATGAAACTTTCCATTTTAGGAAAATTGACAAAAATTGTGGGACGCCCAAATAGAATATTAGACAATAATTATGGGACGGAGGGAGTATTTTTTTTCCAAAAAAAAATAAAAAATTATTGTAAATCAATGACAGAAAAATCTAATTTTATATTTTATATTTTTCATCATGTCCCTATTTAATATGTATAAAACCTTCCATTGTCAATAAGAAAGTAGTTTAAGCAATGTGAGTTTTTAAATAACATCTTTGTAAAAGTTGATCGGAGTCAATTTATATATAATTAAAAAATCTAAATACTATCAATTTAATTAGACGTTCAAAAGGGCACTTTCAGGGGGTGTTTGTAAAAACTTATAATTTTAAAGAAGTGATTAAAATTGATGATTATGAAAAAAATGATTAATAATAAAAGTTGATAGTGTTTGTAAGAAAAAAAAAAAAAAATAGTATTTACAAAAAAAATTAAAAAACTTTAAAAAGATTAATAAACTACTAAAATCACTCTCTTTAAAGCTTATAACTTATAACTTATAACTCATGAGAGCTTATTTAAGCTACTAAATGGATAACTGAGTATGGTCTAACATTTGATTCCCATTTGTATTTCAAAAAGATATCTTTTGGGTGTCACAAAATGGATACTCGAGTATGGTCTACATTTTATTACCATTTTCTATTTGTAGCAAGTTGCGAATATATATTTATCGACCTGGCTATATACCCTCGAGTAAACAAGCCACGTGACATCACGTGAATGGTGATAAATTTGTAGGGCAAAAAGGATAAGCTGCAGAAAAGAACAGCGTGCACCAATCGCGATGGTCCACGTGTGGTCCTTGCTGTAATAAAGTTCTTCTCTCCGTACCATCCCTATGATTGCTTCCATATGTCAGAGCCACAATTTTGGAAATTTAAAGCATTTTCGCATTTTGTTTTATTTTTACATCCTATTTAATTGCTATTTAAATTGGTTCTGCAGTTCAAAAAATGTTTTAACTATGCTTGAAGCAAGGATGCAATTATGCACGACAAATTATTTATCTGTTGAGTGCTTATAAAGACTAATTAATGTAATTAATTGAGTCATTCTTCAAAGTAAATCTATTGATGAAATCATTTAATATGATGCAAAAAAATTGTCATTAGTTATATTTGTTTGATTTAAAATCCTATCGTAAATAACTATTGTTTTAGCTTTTAGGAGAAAAAATAATTAATTATTATTTTAGTAATTTTTCTCCCGTTCTTCCTCCTTTACCCCATACCCAAATCCCATAATCTTTCACTAAAATTAAGGAATATGAATTTGATAAATAAATACTCCATCAAATTGTATTTATCAATCTAATGTGGCCTCTAATCCTACCGAATGGAGTATAATTATTTATGTGTCACGTAACGCTAAAGCTAGCATATTATGATTGTAGCATAACTAGAAATGCTACCCCGGCCCCTATAAATTATGACAAAAGTAAAAGCCTCTTTGTAAGGTTGTATTTTATGTAATAAATTTATACTCCCTCATTTTTTTTAATAGATGTAATTCTAAAATTTTTAAGATAAATTAAGGATATATTTTTTTAAAATTAACCTTAATCAATATTATTTAAATATTCTTAATAATAAATAGTATTGATTGAAAAATTAAACACACAACACATAGAAAATTTAAAATTTATAATTACAACATTAAAATTAAATATAAGATAAAAGGAGATAAAATAATAGAACGATATCTATTTTATAAATAATTTAAAAACCTAAAACAACATATAAATAAAAAACGAGGGAGTATTAAAGAATTGTTTGTAGTCCACATTTGATCATATTAATTCATATTTATATTTCTATATATAAAATTTGAGACTTTCTAACTTCATGTCAGTAATCAACGCGCTGAGATGTCGCTAATTTGAAACCTTCTATTTTAATTTTAATATTTTCCAGTATCACGAGCCTTCGCATCATTATACGGATACCAAACAGTGTTTTATTTTAAAATCAACAGCACCAATTCAACAATCAACGTCAGCATTTATTTTAGAAGACCTAGTTTTAATGTGGGCGAATAAATTAAAAAACAAATAATGTTTTCATCCACTTACCATTTGTCTCAGAGTGGCGAACAATGATACTTCGAAATTTAATTATCTTTTAATGTGAATTTATTATTTTTGTTTCTTCTACTTGAAGCTTTCATATATTTATGTTCTTATTTGGACTTTATTATTGTTTCCATTATTTCCACGTAGGACGGACGCTTGACTTTTGATTAGATTTCGAAAAATTGATTACCACATAATTTCAAAGGTTAATTTTGCAAAAAAAAGTAATAAGAGTTGATACGCGGTGAAATTTGTTTATCATGAAATTAATTTTTTTTTATAGACATGCTCTATAGTAATATAAATCATACCACTTTAGTATATAAATCATATCATTTAATTATCACTACAATACACTCTACTATAATATAAGTCACACCCTTCACTTTTAAGTAATACACTTTATAATAAAAACACACTATTTAGTAATATAAATCACACTCCTTAATCAATTTCACGTAAATTTTGTTCACCCTATACTTTGTCAAGAAATAATATACTCTCTCATATTCAAAATATAAGATATTTTGGCATTTTGCACGTTTATTAAGAAAGAAAAATTATACCAAAATTAACCTTATTTAATGATAAATTATCTTTAATGACATGATAGGGAGTAAAAGAAGAAAGGAAAGAAAGTATATTAAATAAGGGCAATGTAGGGAAAAAAAATCAAAACATCAAATAAAAAGTAAATAATGCAATAAACCAAAATATCTTATATTTTGAATAGGTGGGAGTATTTGATTGAATTATACAAGTTATAATTGTTGTGCCCATGTCGCCAAATAGTGACCCGTGGACAATAAAAATGGCGTAGTCATCAGGTGACCAAAATTCTAAATAGACAGAGTATTTAATATTGTTAGACTCATACTCACGTCCTGAATTCAATTTTCGATAAAACACCTCAATCCATATTAAATTACCCATTCGATGAGTTTCCTCCTAATGTTGGAGTAAGATAATTCAGCCTACGAGTGAGAAGGAGTGTTAGGAAAATTAAAAAAACGAATTATTTCACACTTTTCTACAAGTTTAGATGAGATGTATTAATGGTCGCGGAAGCGACAATCTTGAGACGACCAACCAATGTCCAAAGTTCGACGCCCAGATGCATTTAGAAGGCAACCAGCCGAACCCAAATTGCCTACAAGACAAGTTGAAAGAAGGACGATGTGAAGTGGGAAAGACTCTGTAAATTTAGAAAATAACCTTAAACATGTCGTCGAAGCAAAGACAAACTGCATATTAAGAAGTAGGGATCAAGGCACGATGGTCGCGGCGATTAATCAAGGGCGCGACAACCTTGTGCACTCAATGAAGACTGATTTCAAGAGCTTAATAAATTCTCCATTAGTGATTGTAATTAATGTCTTGTTAACTTATAAATATGGATTTAATCCACAGTGAAATTGTGGAACTTTTAGATCATAAAAGACTTAAGTGCAAACCAATCTTATTTTCTTGAGCATTCATTTTTATGATATCTTTAATTATTACTTGGTGTCGTGGGCGTAAATTCTAGATACTACCAACAACGATATAGCAAGTGATTTAGAAGCTATGATTTGCTTTTAAAAAAATCTCCTGTTTTTATATATGTGCTAAATAATGGGTTATGCGCTGACATATTGAATATATTGTTTCATTTTGTATATAAAAATTTCATATCGATGTTATACCAATATTTCAAGATATTTAATTTTGGTGTATGAGAAATACATACAGATATAGTATTTAAGTTTAAGTATACCAAAATTTGAATTCATATAATTTGTTTTATACTGAAGTTGCGATATACCGAAATTATATATAATATAATTATGCAGCAATGTCAATTTTTCTAGTTTCAATACAAAAACTAAATTTAACAAAAATAATTTAACAAAAACTAATCTAATCTAATCATGTAAATATTTGCATTCTTCAAATTACCTACATATTTTTCATATAGAATTAGAAAAACTAAATTATTACATCAATTACTATTTACAAAAAAATATTTACAGGTTTATTGGATCGAGCGTCATCTCAATCACATTTTATAGATAAATATGATATAAATACTGAATTATAAATTCATCTCATTTGTGAGACGGTCTCTTAGTGAGACACGACTCCATTTTAAAATTTGATACACAAAATACAAGTATATGAGATCGTAGAAGTTTCTATCCAATATTTTGATAGATCTTGCAGACTAAACCTTTATATGTAAATAATATACTCCGTATTATACCTTGATTGACATGACATGCACGTACAAAATCCGAACACAACCAAATAAGTAAATAAAATTGAAAAAACTCTTGTAAGGTTGTATTTTATGTAAATAAATTGAACTCGAAGTTCACTAAAATTGTTAAGATAAAAAAACTCGATTCATTTAATCATTAGAAAATTATGTATAAAAAATTTAATTTGTTATGCATAAAAATTATTACTGTTATGCACAAATATAATCATTGTTTTGAAAATACTTTATGTTTTTAAACAATAAAAGTTTTTGTGCATAACAATAATATTTTTTACCCATAAGAGTGATAGAGTTCATGCATAGACATACGTCAACGAGAGTGTTACTCAATAAAATTTGCATTTTATATGTACTACTCTTAAATTCCTAACACTATCTATTTTCACTTGATTGCTTCACCTAGATTTTAGTTAATAAAAAATATTTCATTCGTTCTAATTTTGATTATTCGTTTTTCATAAATAATCGTTCTAATTTTATTTATTTATTTTTAAATAAGACAATAAAATAACATTCAATATTATTTAATACTATTATTTATCTCCACCAAATCCATTTTACACCATTTAATATTATTATTTTCCTCCATCAAACTCTCTTTATCCACTTTACATCATTTAATATTATTATCTCTTATTTTTTTCTTAATCCCTGTATCTACAGTAAATGAATAATAAAAAATAGGACGGAGGAATATATAATAAAAATTAATAGTGTGTTAACAAATTTAAAATAAAGTAAGAGCGAGGAATGCAATAATAATATAATGAATCTAGTGCGCATACATGTCGCGGAGTTTGAGCCATTCAAGCCATAACCCCCGCGTATTCCGTCTCCTTCCAATATTTTCTTTAATCATCACAATACTAAAAAATAATAACACCGCAATACAAAATATTACTCCCTTCGTCTCAATTTTTAAAGTTTTTTTTCTATTTTTTTTTCATCTCAATATTTAAGGTTTCTTTCCTAAAATGGAAATACACTTTATCACTTTATCACATAAAATACTAATAAACAATTTCTTTCACAACTACCCATCACTTTATCACTTAATCACATAAAATACTAATAAACAACTCTTTCTACCCCCAACTACCCATCACTTTATCACTTTATCACATAAAATACTAATAAACAACTCTTTCTAATCACTATTCCCATAAATCCTTATGAACAGTCAAAAAGTCTTAAAGAACGGGACGGAGGTAATATTACTCACCTGTATAAAAAGCGAACATTCCATATTCTATTAAATTTTTAATTTCTCATTTGTTGTACACCACTCACCGTTCACCTTGCTGTGGGGTATTTTCGATTTTTTCTCCAGTCTCCCGTTTATCTTCGTTCTAGAGAGAGAAAGAAGAAGTTTACGGGGTCTTCTCTTTTCATTCATCTTTTTCATAAAAAAATAGAGCCACCTTATTTATATCGATTGTCGTCTTTTCGAGATTTCTTGTCGGTTTGTTAATCAAACCGTTCTTCTTTTATCTGAAATTTTAGAGGGGCGTTATCTATCATCTCCCCCTGAATGCATCATCCAGTGCCATGGTTTTCTTGAGAATTTTTGGTTCAATTTTCTCTCTCTCTTTCTTGGAGATTGTTTTATTCGTTTTTTTTCTTAATCTCTCAATTGGAGGCACAAAAATCCCAGTTTCCTCGTGTTTTCCGATGAATTTAAGCCTAGAATGTTGGAATCTCTAAATAAATCCAGCTCATTCAAATGAGAATGTTCCTTGACTCGATCCCCCAATCCATTCACATGAACAACTCTGCATAAAGCAGAGGAATTCTTTTTTATTCTTTAATTGATTATTTCCATTAATGGGTTGCGCAACTTCGAAAGAGAAGATATGCCGGAACTGCCAGACGCCTTATTCTCCGGTGCGGCGGAGCCACTCAATGCACCACCACCCACCTAAAAAAACAGGGGATATCCATCATTCGGTATCACTCACTTCATCCACATTGGGTTCTTTAAAGCTCGATCCACCAATTCAAAATCACACCGAAAACAAAGACAGCAGCGATCCCCCATCGAATCAAAATCAAAGCCCTGAAGAAAAAATTAGGGCTCCGACCGAAATTGGGGAAAAAATCGAGCGGAAAAAATCGTCGGCCAAAGAGGAATTCGAATTGGGCATGATTGAAGCCAAAACATGGTCCACAATGATCAACGACAAAATCCCCAAACCTTGCCCTAAAACTCCGATCAGAACGCCGCCGGGCGAGCCGGAGACGATCGACGTCTCCGAGATGATGGAAGGCCTTGAAGACATAAGCCCTATCCGGCCCAACCGATTTCGCAGCTTTTCGTTTCACATGAGCAGCCACACCAGTTTTTCCCATCTTGACGATCAAGATCACCTTACACCAAGAGTTAAGGAAAGCGGTAACGCATCGCCTAAGCAAATGTGGTTGGATTTAGCCGATAGCGATTCGAATTCGAATTCAAACGACACGTCCATAGTGTCCGAATTCGACCCTGAGGTTACAGCCACGTATCGTCGAGCTCTGGAGGAGCTCCCGTCCGCTAATCCGTTCCACCTCAAGGGCGAAAAACAGGCCGATGAGAGCGACATTGTAGCAAAGATTGGGACGGAAAAGTTGGTTGTGTATTTTACGAGTCTTAGAGGAGTTAGAAAGACTTACGAGGATTGTTGCCATGTTCGGGTTATATTAAAAGGGCTCGGAGTTAGGGTTGACGAGCGGGACGTGTCGATGCATTCGGGGTTTAAGGAGGAATTGAAGGGGCTATTGGGGGAGGGGTTCGTCGGCCTTGGTTTGCCGCGTGTTTTTTTGGAGAACAAGTGTATCGGTGGAGCTGATGAGATACGAAGATTGAACGAGGAGGGGAAGCTCGAGAAGCTCGTTGAAAATTGCGAAACTGTTGATGATGGTGGGGAAGGAGGGGGTGGGAATGGGAATGTGTGTGAAGCATGCGGCGATCTTAGATTCGTCCCGTGTGACACGTGCTCGGGGAGCTGTAAGATATACTACGAAGAAGACGAGGAAGAAGGGTGTGATGAGAGTGATCATGAGTATGGGTTTCATAGATGCCCTGATTGCAATGAAAATGGGATTATAAGATGCCCCATTTGTTGTGATTAAATTTTTTGGGATTTGGTTTTTTTTGTGAGGTGTTTGTTGTACAGTGATGAGCAGTTTTGATAGTTTGGATATGAGATTGTGGTGGATGGTTCCTGCTATATATCTCTTGTTGTTTTGAGCACACATGTAATATTATCATACCATGTTTTCCAGGGAATATGAGAAGCATGTATACTTGTTTTTCCACTGGAGAAACATTTTTTTTCTGTTCACCTGTTTGATTGATGTATAATGTTCTATAGTTCTACTATTTCTTTAGATACAATCCTACTTTAAAATCTACTGTTTTACCTTTCTGTAATGCTCACTGGACTCTTTCTTTACTTGCAAAGTATGTTTTTTAGTCTCAAATTTTATTTCACCACCGTTACATGTAAAGCTTTTAATAACATGAGGTGTATTTGATAACCAGGAATTCTGCAATGCTGTTAGGGTGAGCGACAGTTGATCCATTATCGAACTGAACTATAAAAACGGAACAAATTGATAAATTTAAACTGAAATCAAACCGGATTGTATAAAAATTGAACTACAAAACCAAAAATTTCAACTTTTTTGAAATCAATAACCCCTCAATGCGAAATAAAAATAACCGAACCAAATTAATAAACTCGATTCAATTTGATCGGTTTAATAGATTTTATCCGAATTATGCACATCCTTAATACTATCATGTTTGGAGCATAGGATGGAAGCCTTGGTGGTGGAACATACTAGAAAGAAGAGGTTGTATGAAAAGGTGTGAGTAGCATGTCAAAGTGGAAGAAAGGCCTAAGTGGGAAAGCATGAAATTCTGGTTGTTTAAAACAAGAATCTTTAGTGAGACTCTTTCAATTATTTATACACCATTTTTCCAGTTTAGGACGGCGGATTCATTCTTTGACGGTGTTGTCGAATCTGGTGCCCGACCCCTTTTATTATTATTATTATTATTGTTTCCAAATTCATTATCAAATTAATGAAATATAATATCTACTGAATTTTCAAAGAAAATAGTAGGGTCTTCCAGATTAGGTGGAATTTTCGGGTCAGAGTCACCGAAGATTGTGAGACTAATAAAATATGATGTTTGCAGACTGCAGTCAATCCGATTTTTCTGGAATGGAAATAAAGATTTTCCCCTTTTTCCTCTTTTTTTTAGAAGTTAAAAATCATCTGCAAAAAGTATTCTCTATTTTCATTCTTAATTTCAATATCATATGCAAAAGTATTCTCTGTTTCAGAATTAGAAGATTTTAATGAGACTTATCTGTCGAATTAAATTGAAAACCGCAGCATTGAAAAAGTGAGGACTAAGTTTGATATCTATTGGTAGGCCGGAGGGGTGCATTGAAGCTGGATGTTACAGCAAACGGTTCTTCAAAAATTAAGAAGCTGGATGTTACAGCAAACGGTTCTTAAAAAATTATTGAATATTATAAGTATAATGTTAGTTACCTGAATTGATTGATCGTCTATCTGATGCATATATTACACCTACAAAACATATAAACCATTCCAAGAATACTACAAATTATGTGTGACAAATTTGTGGGGTCTTTTACATAATCAATTAGATAATCTATTTTATGTATAAGTTCTTCTAAAAATCACTTTTAAACTCATAAAACTCTTCCACAAAAAATTACCCGTATTTTAAAATTACCCGGAGTATATTTTAATAATACCAATTATACGTATAGAGTTGGTATATCATAAACTTATTCAAGTAAACCGATTTTTTTTTTTATGTACATACACTTTTTAAGTAATATAAATCACACAATTTTTAGTAATATAATTCTGTAACTTGATTATCACTACTGATTACTCTTTTGCTATAATATAAGTCACACCTTTCATTTTTATGAGTAATACACTTTATAGTAAAAAGTTACATACTTTACAGTAAAAAAATCACACACTTTAGTAATATAAGTCACACTCCTTAACCAGTTTCACCGTAAAATTTGTTCACACTATACTTTGTCAAATGTATATCATTGGTAATAAATGAACCTACCAAGCTGAACTAATCTACTTCAATTCGGTGTTTTATGGAGTAATAAATTGAAGAACATGAGTCTCTATTTAGTATTTAATCATATAAAAAAAAGGTGTCTCTATTTCATAATTTTTTTGACGGGATTTCACAAATAGCCGTCACAATTGAATTTATTCAATAAAGTAAAAAGATAAATATAAATAGATTGAGTCTAGAATATTGTTTCGGTTCCCCATTTTTTTTTTCGGACAAGAAGTCCCCATTATTTTTATTTCTTCATTCTACATCCCTTTACTAAAAAAAGAAAGAGAGATCTCTAACATCATTAATCCCCTATTTTGAAGAGAAAAATGTGCTAAATTGTTCAAAGATCAAGACCATGTGGAGATTCTTGAATCTGAGAAAAGGCACAAGAATATATTTACAAATGGGGTTGACTTATGACCAATAATGTTGCTATTTCTTATCAAATTTATGTGGCCTTTAGTTTTCAACAAAGATGCCCCATTGAAGCTTCTGATAATGCAATTTTTCCTATATAGTTTTAAAGATTTGCAACACCACCTATTATTAGATCCATAACATTACTACTATCCAATCACAGTATCTAAAACAACAGAACATATAATAGGTGGTGAAAAACTCAACAAATCTACCAACCTTCTTGATATTCATTTATTCAGTATTATTATACATTCATCCATAGCAAAGGCACTATGGAACTGAGAGTTATTACTTGCAACAATTGTACACCAATAATGACAGATAACGCGCGACGAAAAATCAGACAACAGTCATCATTTTTGAATGTTTCTGTTACCTAAGTCGGAAGCAGCCTTAGACGCGCGATCTAAAACATCCGAAACCCAGAGCGCCCCTTTGGCGAAATAACTGCTGTTAACCACAGCAGTTGCAGCAGCCACGGCTGTTTTACCCGTGTATGTGGCTGCTGTCTTTGTCATATCATAAACGTGGAACCTTTCGTCGAAAGCTTTGGCTTTCGACACTGCATCTTTACTCAACACGTAGCCCTTCGAGATCATGGTCTGCACAACTTGTTGCACCACCGTCACAGCTTCCACGGGGTTAGAAACAAAAGGGTCGGAGCGTGTAGCCTATAAGGAAACAACAATTCTTACATGTATCATATATGACAAAAAATTGTATAAACTTGATTCACAAAGCCCAACAAATTCTAAATGGATACTATTAAACCCGTTTTCGTAAATGAATCAAGAATGGGATGGAGTTCACGCGAACCAAGTTCACGGAAGTATTGCTCAATGTATTATGTATGTACTATTTCAGTGAGTAATAATGCATACCACTGAGTAAGTTGCAGTACTATATGGTTCCGAAATTTCAAAGAGATATGGAGACGGATCAACATTGTACGTTCCACAACTGTATATTGATACTGGCTGATCAGTAATCTCAGATCCCTGCAATCACATGAACAAAAAGAAAACTAATTTAGCAACAAAAAAGGCTAAGGGAGCTCTTGGTTCAAAATTCTTCAACGGGAGAACGAGTATAACGTAATTGTGGTAATAAATGAGAATAAAAGATGATCAATTCACATTCATCATACTTTGTACGTGGTGTGAAACTCAAAATAAGTTAATCATTCTTCCCTCCTATAATCATTCTCCTCGATCAATTCACTGTTCCTCAACCAACAATCATTTTTTATCCTCACTTATTCCGAGATTAGAAGAAAAAACCTAATAATGCAACCATCATACTCATTGTAAATCTGTAATTCACTATCCAATGATTCACATTGAAGAATTTGACTCAAGCGCCCCTTAAGTTTTGCAATACTCTATAATATGTTGAGCAGGCGTCTACAGTCTTGAGATTTATCACGTAAAGACGATTAACATTCAATTCTTATATGCGGAGGAGCAGATGATTGTGCTTTTTGAGAAATGATTTAAATTGATTTTTGTAGTAAAATCAATTGTATGTGGTGTTTGCAAATGAGGTGTTTTTATGTTTTATGAAAACTGGCTAGTGAATGCAAAAGAATCACCTTTATATAACAAAATATATCAAGAATCAAAAGCTGGACTATGTTTGCTTCTCAGAATCAGCTTAAAAGTGATTAGTTATATATGCGGTGATGTCGGATCCCCGATTGTCTCATAACCAATAAATGCAGAACAAAGAAAGAATCATATATAATTAAGAGGGCATAAAAGAGACTTACGGTGAGAAAGAGAGCGATTTTGACAGAATAAGCGTCCGCAAATTCAACATGTGCAATAGACATATCAGCACTCATTCTGCCATCAAATTTGCCATCTTTTAGTACCAAAGTTATAGTTACTTGTGATCACTGAAGCAATTGCAATCTATTTAAACATACAAATTTCCAAGTCAAATTAAGTAGCTCCAACCTGGTGATATCTAAGTTCTTAATAGTGCCACAGTTGATAAAGAACTGGTAGACGTCGTCCCATTGTGCACTTGGCGAAAGGCCAAGGACTTCTACCATATATCGACCCTTCTCGTCCTCCATTTAAACTACACACATGCTTTTTTCTTCAGAAACTCAATATAGCTATTACAATACTAATGCATCATAATAATTGTACAAGCATATATTTACTTAGCTTCTCATTATCTGAAAATTAAACCATATTTGCCCATTAATGGTTCCAATCAAACAACTGCCAATTCGAAGATAAATTCATTTATCTATTTACACTCATTCTTATGTCGGTGCAATTCTTAATCCAAAATTGACATAGTGTCACAACAACCCAGATGAAATAATCGTGTGAGCTGGAGTTAGGTCTTTATGTGATTTGATACAAGCAATTAAATCCACATAAACATAACACTTCATTCAAATTTCAAACAGGGCTATAACTTACACGAAACACCCAATAATAGGTAATTAAATTTGCTCTGAAATTCTAGTTAAAGATTAAAACAAGTTCACAGGAATTTGAAAACGGAGAATTATAAAGAAGCTGGTACCTAGGAAGAACTGAAATGGCTGGGAATTGCAGATTACAGTTGCAACGACGGAAACGATCACTCAATCAGCAGTTACTGTTGATTCTTGATATCATTCGAACCAACGGTTTATATGCACAAAGATCACGGACGCCGCACGTGACGCTGCTCGTTTTTCGACCAATCAGATTGGTTCGCATATCAAGGTCACTAAAGCGGGTCGGGTCGGGTCTTGTGGTGTGAGATAATCAAATAATTAGTGGTGTGTGGTATATAGAAAATTTTGATAGAGATCGATATTAATATTTAATTTAGATATTTATGTTTAGGAAGATTTATTTTAATTTGATTATATTAACACAATTCGCTTGTGAAACTAATTATAAAGTGATACAAATACTCTTATAAAATAGTAATATCTATAATATTTAATGTTATGATCTCAAATTACAAGTGTAATGTTATTAATTGATAAATATTGTGGTATATATTTCATGTTATTAACAAGTTTCATCGGAGACCTACTTTTATAATGAAGACTAGTTTAGTGCCCGCGTGTTACTCGGTTTCTAATTAAAAATTGTAATATTTTCAATAAATATTATATTTAATAATTAAAAATATAAATATGTGCATAAATACACTAAATATGAATTAATAATTATTTTTAATAAATATTATATTTAATAATTAAAAATATAAATATGTGCATAAATACACTAAATATGAATTAATAATTTTTTAAAGTGTATATTAATATTTTTTTTTAAACCTTGGAATAAGATTATTGTGTCAAATATTATTTATCCATTTTAATATGAAATTGAAACCTACAAATCAAAACAAAATAAATCGACTAAGAAAAGACTAATAAATAAATTAATTAATATGTAATAATGAAAAAAAATTTAAAAGAGAATGAATTGTAATATAAAATACTTTTGCGACATAAAATATGTTAAGATATACATAAGAGCAATTATAAAATAAAATTATTTATTAAAAAATTAATAATTGAATATAATTCACACTAAGATAAAATATATTTAGAATGAATATTTTATTTATCTTAAATTATATACATATAATGTATATACACATATATCATAAAATTCAATATCTTAACCAATATTGCACAAGATTATAAAATAAATGCATGTTCCATTAAATTTATTATTTTAGAATAATAAATGATACTTAAGAAATGATTAAGCAGTTTCTTTTTATGTCATTACGTATCAAAATGAACTTGTAGCTTAATGGTAAATTACTTCTTTAACATAGCATTTTGTCCATGGTTCAAATCATGTTAAGGTATTTTTATCCCTCCTAATAAATTTTATGTTTAAAAAAAAATATAAAAAACACCCGGTTCACTGGGTCAACCGGTTAACCCCATTTTTAACCGGTTCGTTGTCCGGCAAGTATACACTAAAAATTGGACCAGTGTTTTGTGGGTTTCGATTAAACCGATCGAGCCGGTCGGTCCGGTCCAATTTTAAAAACACTAGTATTTATTTGAGCATTGTTTATAAGAAAAAATAGATAAACACATTTTCGATGAACAGAAAATGAGGGAAGCGAACACACTTTGTGAGGAAGGGAAGGGAAGAGTATTAGAATAAAGCCCGATATACAAAAATCAGGCCCAACATACTAAAAGGACCCAACATATTATTTAATGAGTTCCACTTATAAGGCCCAAATACCTTAAGTGTTTAAGATAAGAGGCTTGTTGAGATGAAGGAATGATTTGATTGGGTCCACCTATAAAGGCACATTTTGGGCCTAAAGTTGATGAACATCAATTAATTGTGTGTGTGTGTTCGGACCATTAAATTAATTAATATGAAGGCATATTCTAATTGTAATTGTGTTGAGCCCATAAACAATTACTAACCCACAAGATTTTTTTTTTTTTAAAACCTAGTTACACACAAGCTCTTTTTTTTTTTTTTTTTTAGGGAAAACACCAGCTCAAAAAGGACAATCAAGAGCTGGTCGAGATCCAGGACGGAATATCTTCCCCAACCCAATCTTGAGGGTGGGTAGAAAGAGAGCCAATTTTTGCTTGGGATTGTGGGTTATTGTGTTGATGCATGAAGAATAACGAGAGATCCCTTTCACTTTAGGGTCTTGAATTCTAAGGCGAAGATCATGGATGATGTCACCTTCCTGGCCCCTGTGTATTGAGAGCTTCCCAAGACCGCATTAATAACATCTTTCGAGTCAGGAGGAGGTTGAAAAGGGAAGGTGAAGCTTGCGGACCAAATGAAAAAATCCCTCGTCAATGGCATGGAGTTCGGTGCCGCCAACACCGAGCTGGGGGGGTTAATACGATGACAACCGCCGCAATGATATTACCAAAGTGATTAAAGGCGTAAACCGACTCGAACTCAAATTTTTCATCATTAAAGGCAAAGATCCACAAAGATAAAGGGAAGGGAGGAGTTGGAATCTGGCGTAAAACCTGTTGGGACTGAAAACCGTGCGTGGGGGTTGGAAGATCGGGCGATTTCGCCTTACGATAGTTAACAAGGTGAGCTCTAGTCCATTCAGATTGATAATTTTAGCGGCATCCCCGGACTTGTTTTTTTTGAGTTTTTTTCTTGGAGAAGGTTCAGACCGCTCTTTCCAAATCCCCGACATGAGACATAATTCTTCCAAATTCCCACCAAACGAGGCCTCTTAATGCCTACAAGAAGATCGGGAATGGGGACAAATCGACATTCTTAAGAAAAAGGCCACCGGTTCAGATTCTTCCACGCTTGTTTGGAAACCCGACAAAAAGAAAAGAGCATGTTTAGTATCCGCCCAATGAAAAAACCAAAAAGCGCTGGAGTCGCCAGGAATGTGATGGGCATAAAGATTAGCCTCGGTAGGGATGATGTCATGAGAAATTTTCCAAACAAAGATTTTGACTTTCGGAGGAATGTTCAGTTTCCAAATTTTCTTCCACCACCGGAGAAATGATTTGAAGAGGGGCCACTAGAAAGACCATCTTTAGAAGGACCCATCCGACATCCGAATTTATACCCAGATTTAACAGAATAGAGCCCCTTTTTCTCAAACTTCCAGAACCTGGAATCAATCGAAGAGCTCCGAGAGATTGGGACCCTCTTAATGGCTTCGACCTCGAAAGGAAGAAACACTTCTTGAAGCTTTTGGGCATCCCACTGCTTTGAGGGCAAAATGAATTTGTCAACTTGGTTGTTGCTATCATAGGAAACACTGGAAGAAATACGCCCACTGGCCAGACCGGGGATCCAAGCTTCCTTACGAGCTCTGATATTTTTCCCCGACCCCACTTTCCACAGGAGTCCAGCGTTAAGAACGTCTTTGCACCAACATAGGGATCTCCATGTATACGAGGGGTTAGAGCCAACAGAAGCTTCCATGATATCGGTGTGTTTGAAATACCGGGCCTTGAAGATTTTTGCCACAAGAGAGTTCGGATTGGAAATGTTTCTCCAAATTTGTTTGGCCAGGAGGGCTTTATTGAAATTGACCAGATCTCTGAAGTCCATGCCCCTCTCGCCTTTGGGCTTAGTAAGGGATTTCCAATCATTCCAATGGACTTTTCGTTCATTCGGTCTCGCACCCCACCAGAATTTAGCACACATGCTCTCAATTTCACCGCAAATAGAAGTAGGAATTCTAAAGCAAGACATCGCATAAGTCGGAACGACTTGAATAATAGCTTTGATGAGAACCTTTCTGCCCCCGTCCGAAAAGAATTTATTTTTCCAACTGTCTAATTTCTTAGCCACTCTGTCGCGAATGTACCCAAACTGAAGTCTCTTGCTTTTAATGGTAAAGGTGGGGAGACCAAGATAGATTTCGTGACCCTTAAAATTCTGAGGTTAAGGATATCTTTAGATGTTTGAATGCCAGAATGAGGAGTCTTATCACTGAAGGTAATGGCGGACTTGTCATAGTTGATAAGCTGACCGGAAGCTTTTTCATAAGAATGGAGGCATCTTTTGACGTTCTCACAAATCTCCTTAATGTTCTTGAAAAAGATAAGGTTATCATCGGCGAAGAAGAGGTGAGAAATAATGGGACTGCCTCTTGCAACTTGAACACCAACAATTTTCCTCTCATTCGAATACGAGGTCAGGATAGAGGAGAGCCCCTGAGAGCAAATGACAAAGAGGAAAGGAGAGAGAGGATCCCCTTGACGAAGGCCTCTCGAGGGCTTGATGTGTCCCACAATGCTACCATTGACTTTGAAGGAGTAAGAGACGGAGGAAACACATCGCATGATAAGATTAGTCCAACGGGGGTCAAAACCATCTTGCTCATAATTGCTCTAAGATAGCTCCACTCAACACGATCATAAGCTTTGCTCATATCGAGCTTGAGGGGCGCATAACCAGTTTTGTTATTGGAGTGTCGGAGTCAATGCATACATTTAAAACCAATGAGCACATTATCAGTGATGAGACGACCCGGAATAAAGGCACTCTGATTAGGGGTAATGACTTTTCCCAGCATCCCTCTGAGTCTGTTGGTGATAGCACAAGCAACAATTTTATAGCAAACATTACAAAGGCTGATCGGTCTATAATCACTTACCATAACTGGGTCCTTGACTTTTGGAATTAAAGATATGATAGTAGAGTTTTGAAAGGCCAAGTCGTCCCCGTTGTTGAGAAAATTCAGAACAGTTTTTGTGACTTCATCACCGACAATATCCCAGACATTTTGGTAGAAGAGGGCCGTAAAACCATCGGGGCCAGGAGCTTTTGAGGGACTCATATCAAAAAGAGCTTTTCTTACTTCATCTTTGGTGAAGGGTCTGCACAAATCTTGATTCATCTCAACGGAGACATTAGGAGAAACGTGATTGATGTTTTCATCAATATTCTCATGAGAAGGATTACTGGAGGTGAACAAATTAGAGAAATAATCTGTGATAATACGCTCCATTTCGGTCGGGGAAGAAAAGGTGAGACCCGAACCGTCTTTAAGCTTCATGATTTTATTTTTGGAGCGACGTTCAGAAGCCGAGTTGTGAAAAAATGAGGTATTTTTTTCACCAAACGCCAACCAGTTGTTTCTAGACCTCTGGTGCCAATGTAGCTCTTCCTGATAAAGCAATTTTTCCAGATGGGACTCAAGTTCACTGGAGGTTTGAGTAAAACTTGATTCATCTTCCGAATTGAGTAGCTTATTTAGCTCATTTCTTGTATTTTCAATTCTTTTCTTGAGCATGTTGATGTTAGAGGAAAGGGCCCAATTATGAAGCTGACTAGCAGTGCTTTTCAACTTATCTTGAAGATCAACACAAACCCTGCTATTGGACCATGCATCTTTGAGAGTCTCTTTTTAGTCCTCTTCCATCAACCACTTATTTTCAAAGGTGAGAATATTTTTACGTCTGCATGGCTGGGTTCGGAGATCCGCATATAAGAAATGATGACTGGGCGGTGATCAGAGCGGTAAAAATCCAGATTTCTGATTTCAGTATTTGGAAACATCCTCCTCCAGATTAGATTAGCGAGAAAACGATCCAATTTGACCCAAATGCAGTCCCTCCCTTTCCTTCTATTACTCCAAGTGTATTTCAGACCCTTAACATCTAGATCGTGAAGAGAAGTATCATCAGCAGCCGAACGGAAATTATTCATCTGCGAAAGAGATTTGGGAGCGCCTCCTTTCTTCTCATATTCATAAAAAATCTCGTTGAAGTCCCCTCCGACGAGCCAGCCCAACGACTCATCATTGTGACTTTTTGCGATTTTTCTAAGAAGCTCCCATGAAAGGTGCCTACGATGATGAATAGGGTTTCCATAGAAACCCGTGACGTACCAATTTTTGTTGTTAGCCGAGATGTAACAGTCAATGTGGCCCTTAGAGTACGACAACACCGAAACATTAATATTACTAGACCAAAACAAGAGCAATACACCACTACTACCAGTGGCTTCCACACAAAAACAACCAACATAATTCAAAAGCACACGCCATCTAGTGACTACAAGATTGAACACCTTAGACTCGGAAATAAAAAGAATATCGGGGTTATGGTCTTGAACAAGACGTTGGAGATTCGGAGCTCGTGTTTGCCCCCGAGCCCACGCGCGTTCCAAGCTATGTAACTCATGGTGCTCGGCAGGGTTGGACCTCGCCAACCACCGCCGACAAGAAATCGTAAAAAGGATGCAACCAAATGTGCAGAGGTTCGAGACCGGTGGCATATCGGGACAAAAGTTGCACAGCCTAGCAACGTTTTCACCGAGGAAAACATTGGGAGGAGGGAAGGAAGCGTATAATTAAAGCTGAAAAAGGGGAGGAAGAGAAGAACTCTCTCCTGCTTCACAATGTCTACTCAAAGATGCAGATTTCGATTCAAAACAGGATATGACAAAAAGGGGAATAATTAGTACAGAAAGGGGAAATTGGGGTGGGAGATTTGGAGAAAAAGACACAAATCTTATACAAAGATAAGATAAGGTCAGGGAGAAGATGCACAAGGCGGCGCAAGAAACTCAAGCCACAAGCCCTATCCCTAATTATAAAAAAGAAGAGAGTGCGGTGAGAGTATTTAGTTCAAATGTGGCAACTGAAGTTGATTGTCACAGTGTTGTTTCTCAAATTGATATTATTCTTCAGACCTTTCGAGAAGAAACAATCGAGAATTCAATTTCATCAATTTCAAGACCCTAGAAAAACCCATGCGGCAGGAAGAACCGCACGACGACGGCAGGATGATCCGCACGGCGGCGGCAGAGGAGATCTCACAAAGGAGCTGTTAAATCCATACAGAGGCGGGGGGAGATCCGCGACGGCGGGCGGCGGAGACCTCAAAAGGAGCAGAGTGGTGGATTATTGTTTTATTTCAAACGGTGACGAAAGTCGGAAAAGCCTGAAACTTCTTGAGATGAACCCACGGTATGGATCATCGACTTGGGGATGTTTGGGGATGTTTGTCGCCGTCGAGACCGCGTCGGAGGTAGGCTAGTGGGGGGAACCGCCGCGACGGAGGTAGGCTGGGTGGAGGAGCCGCGATTTGGGGGGTGGGGGAGGGTAGACACCGCGGCGGCATGGGGTGGGGCGGCGGATTCTGAAAGCAATTAAGATAGAGAGGGAGAGAAAAGAGAGTAGAGAGAGAGCACAGATATACTAATTTGGATGGAGTGGTGTTTCGTTGCTGTAGTTACACACAAGCTCAATCGTTGGTAGAATCCGTTAACCTCATGTTTTCTTCTTTCGTCACTTACATTTTGAGTAAATAATAATATCGTATTGTACTTTGTAGTAAATAACACATAAATTAAATTGGTGAATAAAGGATTTAGAGTGATCAAAATTCCACCTTGAATTTTTTTTATTGTAATGTGTATTCATTTAAATGCACACGTCGTTTTCATATTAATAACATTTGTATTATACATGTATGTGTAATTATTGAAATAAAATACAAGACAAACCAAACTGCAGTAGAAAATAGAAAGAGTAGGTTTAGTGTGAAAATTTTCATGTATGAAAATTTATAAAATTACCCTAAATTAAACATTTACACCCTAAATACTAAATAATGAACCATAAATAATGAACCATCTACACCATGAACCACTCAATTTTGTCTTACCTTCATCAATTACAAAATTTGGTTGTAAATTAAAGTTTTTTTATGTATGAAAATTTTCATCCTAGACTTTGTCAAATAGAAAACCCAAACTGAACAAAATAAAAAACATTAATAATTAAATGAGGATAGGAAGAAACGAAAAGGAAATTAACTAAATAATTGACCTAACTTTATTGCTAATTAAAAGCCCAGATCCAAATAATAATTGGCTGCAGACATGATTGATTGTCACGTTGAGAAATTGAATAATTTGGAGAAACTTAATTGAAAGATTTTAGGGATTTGGTGTTGGTGTTATATATAAAGGCAAGCAACACAATATATCGTACAGGGAAATGTTGAGTGGTCTTAATCAGAGGTTTAGTAGGGGAGTTATTGACCGCCTAATATCTTAATTATTAATTAAGGCAATTATAGTTGCCTTTTTTGATTAAGACATGAGTTTAATTTAGAAAGCCAATGTCCCTATCTATCCCCTGTTAGGGTGCCATTTTGTCTGCGATTATGCACTAATCTTTGTCAAATCCCAACAACTTAATTCCTAATTCGTTAATCAGTTCATAATTGCACGACAACGTACGTAGCTTTTATCGTCTTCATGTCACGTTTTGTTTGAAATCCCGTTTTTCTAGTTATTGGGAGAAATAAATGATTGCAGCTGGAAAGAAAGTAGTAACTGATTATATATAAAAATATTAATTGGTTGAAAAAAAATTAAATATTCTTTCACAGCTACCATCGTCTTCATGTCACGTTTTGTTCATAATCCCGTTTTTCTAGTTATTGGGAGAAATAAATGATTGCAAAGAAAAAATCATCGTCAATGACATGTAAACTCTTCCCTCTCTCATCATATTTATGGTCTCATTCACAACTTGGAGAAATTCCAATTTTGCAAAATTTTGAAAATACTAAAGAATCACGCCTTTCTCTCAAAAGTTAGGAAGTAAATGATGGAGAAATGAGATATTAACGGTGTTTGCAATTTCTACAAAATAAACATTAATTAATCTAGCTAGAAAACACAAAAATACATGGAAACTAAACATAGAATTAATGAAACAGAAATACATATGATATAATAATTCTAATGGCAACGTACTATGACTCCATTTAATTATTTAACACATCATAAGTAATTACAACATTGCATCCATTAATATATATGGACACACTCTTAACAATATCTCCAAATACTAATGCAGGTACTATTATAAATTAAACCCCCGAAAGCCACATATCCTATATAGAAGATAATAATAATAATAATTAATTAATCTAGCTGATTATACAGCTCAATTAACAACAATTTAATACTTAATCATTACTTAATAATTAGATTAAACTCCTAATAATTGCAGCCTCAGGACTATCTGCATCTATGGAAGATAGTAGCTGCGCTAGCCTCTCACTCAGATCATCCACCTCTTTGTGTAAGTTTCTAATGTAGTTGCAAGTCTCTTGAAGCACCTTATTTGCCGAAGCCTGTTAAATAAATTCATCAAAATTGTCAAATTAATATATATAAAAACATGCATGCAATTTTTTTTTTTTTTTTAATGAACATGGTGACAAAAAAAATTCATGAATTATTAATATAGACATCGGTGCAACTGTGTAACGACATGTCCATTAATTATTAGACGACACGAAGAACGTTACTTATTACGTCTCGTGTTACGGATAGAATTACGAGTCGAAATCGAAAATCGAAATGGGAAGCATCCTAGCTAAAAAAATTTTTGTATTATAAAATGTGATTGACAATAATAAATAAAGCTTTTATTTTTAATTCTTTTTGAAATAAAAATATTTTAAAAAATGTTATTTCTTTTTTTAATAGAAGATATAAAATTAATTTTTAGTAAAATTTGTTCATAATATTACTTGTTTAAATTAACTTGTTTAGATAGAAAATAACTTGTTTAAATAAAAGTATTACTTGTTTAAAAAAAAAAGTATTACTTGTTTAAATAAAAATATTACTTATTTAGATAGAAAAGTATTACTTGTTTAGAAGGAAAATTATTACAAGTTTAAATAGTAAAAAAAAAAAGTACAAGTTTAAAAATATAATTTTAATATAATTTAATTTAAATTTATATAAAAAAAAATTATTATATAAAAATGTGATTGAATTAATAAATAAGATAATTGAAATAAAAATTTTAAAAAAAAATTGTAAAAAAAACAATTTTAGAACATATAAAATTAATTTCATTAAATAAATTTGAAAAATATTCTTGTTTAGATGAAAAAGTATTCTTGTTTAAAAAAAAAAAAAGAATTCTTGTTTAAATAGAAAAGTATTATTAGGTCTTTTTTAAATAGAAAGATATAATTTGTTTAAAAAAAAATATATATATTCTTTTGTTTAGAAGAAAAATATTATTATATAAAAAAGTGTGATTGAATTAATAAATAAGATAATTGAAATAAAGAATTTAAAAAAAAAAAAAAAATTTGTGTTATAAATTAATTAAATTAAGAACGCAAAGAAAATTTAGTCTTTGGGGAATTGGTTGGATTCTTTAGGTGGGTAAGGTTCGTCCCATGGGAATAAAATCAATTAATTTTTTTTATATGAGATCTTGGTTGATTTTTTAAAAAAAAAAAAAATTTTTTTAAAAAAAGTGTTGAGAGGGTTAAAAACCATTTGTCCAATGTATATCTTGGGCAGTGGTTGATCTTTTGAATTGGGTCCGCGTCTTTTAAAAATCGATTTTTTTAAAAAAAAAGTGTTGAGAGAAAAAAAGTGTTGGAGGCGGTTAAAAACCATTGTCCAAGCCAGATATATTTGGACAGTGGTTGATCTTGGTGGATCGAGCTTTAAAAATCGATTTTTTAAAAAAAAAAAAAAAAGTGTTGGAGAGCGGTTAAAACCATTTGCCAGATATATCTTTGGGACAGTGGTTGAATACATCACTCTCACTTCTCTCTCTTATTTTTCCCTCTATGACTATGAGAGAGATGTAACAGTGACTTTGAAGCAAGAGACTTTAATGTGTTCTTGACTTCCAAACCCCAATCTTAACTTGGGTAAAATATCTTACACAAAAGAGGCGCCGTTAAGGTATTATAACACTCAACTTGCACTACATTGGTGAATAATGTAACAAAATTTGAACATCTTATACTTGGTTTATTTTCATCATGTAATTAAGAGTGTTACCTTGGAGGAACGTCGGCTGCCTCGAATTTCAGGGAGGAGTTGATGCAGTTTGGAGACAAGTTCAATAATCTGATCATCTGTGATTCTTGAAGTGGTGGATGGTTGCCTTGATCTTCTTCCTGACATTGTTGGAAATGTGTTGTGAAAAAATGTAGATTTAGGAGATGAAGAAGAAGAAGATTTGAAGAAGAGTGGTTTATATTTAGGGAGATATATAGAGTAGCTAGTAGCTATGGAAGATAAGAAAATGAAATGTAATGTAATGAGATGGTTATAAATTTATCACGAGAAAGAAAGAAATTAAGGGGGAGCCACAATTACGAAAGATAGTGATGTCGGATTGGAAGAAGACAACTGCATTGGCGAAAAGCAGTGGTGTAGGGCTTTTTATTGTTTTCGGATTAATTCAACCTAAATTTTATATGGATTAATTCCCAATTCTAACTTGGGAGGATTCTTCTACTATTTTATTTCGCATTTCATTTCATTATCATGATATATATCTATGCAACTTTTTATCATGATCTTTTTAGTATGAAATATTGAAGAAAGATGTGGGGAAAAGTGTTATTTATGCCCCCTTTTTTGTGCCCCCTTTTTTTTTGGGGCACGCATGTCATTATATTGTTCTGCTTATCATTTTATTGCAAAGTAATTTTAGTTTATGATTTTATTACTTATATAAGTAATTTCAGTTTTTACAAAGTATATATTCTTGTGATGAGGGAATGATCATAAGACAAAAATGGTGCAAAAGAAATTGAGTTGGGCCTTAGAAATCGAAGCAGAACAATGACAGTTACTTGAAATCAAACTTTAACGACTTTTGGCCCAAGATTTCGGCCTACGCTTATTTCTTCCTCTTATTTAAGGGTATTTAAAAGTATATACAAGGAGAAAAAAACTCTGAGGTGAAATTGTAAATTTGAAAAAATATTTATTTAGGAAAAAGATATATTGTCCTTGAATTTAAAATATGCACCAATTTTGTCGAGTGCGATAGGTCAGGTGGCTAGAGCTCCATTACCTAAAACCTCAAGATTTAAGTTTGAGATACGGAGAGAGAAAATTTATTTCCTTTTGTAGTGGTCCCTCGAGATCTTGGGTTCGTGACGAAAATTGGGAAAAATTATTCACTCTTTCGGTGGTCCCTCGAGATCTTGAGTTCGAGATGAAAATTTTATTCATTTCTTCTCTCCGAGATCTTGAGTTGAGAGAAAAAAATTTATTCATTTCTTGTGGTGGTAAGGTTAAGGTTAAGGTTGAGGTTCCTGCAGTTTTGGTCTCTTTGTGGGTGGTGTCCGGTGGTAGAAGGAAGTATTGTAATTGTTTACTAAAAAAAACACACACCCCAATTTTCATCCGACTGAAGTGAAATTTTCAATTATTGTACTTGTCGATCATAAATTATATTCAGCGTTTGACACGATTAGAATTAAATTGTCGGATAAGGTAAATATGTATGACAATTCAATCAAACTGAAAGCTCCATTAAAACCTAATTAATTTTCAAATTAAAATTAAAACCCTTTCTCGATCGTAAGTTGATGGTGAAAGGTTATAAATAGTATATGTGGTACATAAATGGCCTTTTTAATTAAAATAATTATGTGTGGGACTAGGATATATCTCAACTAGGGTTTAAAAGTTAATGTAGTGTGTTAGTTATTGTACTAACAAAGTGGGCCTTCATGTGCATGTCTCAATATACATGACCATGTGATCATTGGACACTTATCGCCTCTTATTAACTATTTATCTATGCAATCTTGTGACATATATATATTTAGATTATTAATTCATTTAGTTTCACCAGTCTTTATCATCTGTCAAATAACATCGTATTTTATATCAGTGTATTTACCATGCACAACATATCAATATTACATTACAATGTATATATTTACAAGCATCTTCATGTAATAATAAGATCTATATATCACACAGGAGCGTGAAAGAGCTATAAATTTTCACTACAAATTTAAGACTAATTTGTTTAAAGCAGTGCCTAGTTATTTAAAAATATTTCTCAAAATCACAATAAACAATATGTTAGATGAATTTATGTCTACAAAATGAAAGAATACAAGACGGATTAAGGTACTGTTTTGACCAAGTTTAAAAAAAAAAAAAAAACCATCTACCTTTTTAGTTGTATTTCAAAACACACACTTGCACTAAATAGCTAGGTGTTTGGCAAATCAAGATTAACTTGATTTGAAATTAAATATCTAGGGCTTTAATATTTTAAGACATGAAGTACCTTGATGATTGAATTACTTCATCTTGTGGAATTGAGAGCCCAAATTTGGATGCGGCGTAATGTACATATAAGACTACGTACAATGACCTCCTTATATAGATGTTTAAGCAAGTGATCACAAATTCTATGAATTAGTTATATGAGAATTATTTTAAAGAGATACATTATAAGGTTGAGTTTTGATTGTTTGACTTTTAATTCCCTATTCTTTCTTTCTATTTGTATTCTGATTTTTAATGACACAGGTGCTTGTATTAAATAAAAAATATAAACACTGCATACATCAATTTTAAAAAAAAAAAAATACAATTGTGCAACATGCAGAGAGCATAACTACTAGTACAAATTCTAAAAAAACTACAACAATGTCCAAGTACATAAAATTTAGAATTTAGTTGTGACAATATTGTCAATAGATCACATGATAAGCACATGAGGGTAGTCATGTCTATGTTGGGGTGGGGGTTAGTGATAGGAAGAGTAGGGTGGGGTTACCGCATAATCTCTCCGTTTCATATTATTTGTCGTTTTTTTACTTAAATTTTATTTCAAAATAATTGTCGTTTCTCTCATTTCTTCACAATTATCTCTAATTTACTCTTAGAAAATTATTTTTTTATATAAAAAATATATAATCACTCACACACCCTTCTCCTCTCTTTTCTTTTATTAGAACGTAGATCTGTCAAAAAATTATATTTCTTAATTTAGTATAAAGTTTAAAAAACGACAAATAATATGAAATGAATAGAGTGTGTCCAAAATTTTAAAATTAAATTTGAGAAACAAATATAGATGAAGTTTCTACCAAAAGTCTAGTCTCTCAATTAATTGTTTTCCTCCTTGTTAGAGACATAACCACGAGAGAGTGGCTAATTTCTTTGCCAAAAATCATGTCACATGCCTTTCCAACCCAGTCGCAGTACGACACGTGGCATTGTACATATATTATTAAGGAAATTGATTTTCTAAAACAGGCAAGAAATTTTAATAACCATGCTTTTGTCGACCCTTCGCACATGTCGGATTCAAAATTTGGGGGCCCATCAGCCACGTGGCCTCCCATCCCTCACTTGCCCCAGTCGCACATTTTCTTTTTCCAATTTATTTGGTTTTTTATTTTCTATTTATATTTCATTTATGGCATTTATGTTTTTATTATTGTTCACCATAAATACGAAAGCTTATATTATACTGCTTCATAAGTCTGCGAATTTCATTGATTTGACCTATAAACTCTAAATAAGCATACAAAATTTTGTTAAATTCATTTTGTAAATGAGTTCACGTAATTTACATGAACCCAGTTTTTTTTTTTCGACCAAATTTACATGAACCCAGTTAAATTACATGAACAAAATTTTGTTAAATTCATTTTGAAAAGGAGGTCAAATGGGGAAAAAAATATAATAATATAATTTCCTGCCTTTCTCATTCCATAAAGGTAAATTATTAAATTATATAAACAGATAATCCTCTAATCTAGAATATAATTAAGGACTAGATTTACGCATTACCATATATACAAGATTTGCATCATCACGAATAAATTTCAATTATTTAACTTGTTAATTTTTTAAAAGGTTAGTGAGAAAATTTAAAGGATTCAAAATGTATTCTGACATCAAATCAACGATATAATCCTTTTGGGGGCAAGATGTCCATAGCTTCGTTAGAAGTGATAGATTTGCTCTAATAATATCAATAAAAATAAGAAATTTGGGGACATAATAATTAATACACAGATATTATTTTGTCTTTCTTATATCACATGATTTACTATATATATTTTTCATATGTACCTAATTGACTACCCAATTTTGTCTCATGTGGGTCCATGTCCTATTTTTTTCTGAATTAGAAACATATAGTTTTCATCCATTTATGAAATCCTAGAAACTTTTCATGGTCATGACACAAAAATAATAAAAGAAGCCTCAAACGAAATATTAAAATATAATTTATCATCTCAATTCAACTCACGTTTTATGAGCAAAAACTAAAATGAAGCGGGCAAAAATAAAATAAAATGATATATCTGTGGTTGACTAAGTTTTGGGAGAATTCCGGATAAATTTTCAATATTCTTTTTTTAGGATGTTTTAAAATGTAATGTACAATAAGAAAATTTTGCAAAATAAAGAGAGGACAGGAAAAAATGAGATGAACTCCGAGATTTCACAATAAAAAAATTTATGGTAAAAACAATGTGTATATGAAAGGAATTTCACTAAGATCGATATTGCAAAGAAACTACCAAAAAGATAAATGACCAAAATTCTAAAATGAAAATTGTATATATACCAATTATGTTTTGTAGAAAATGTGGGGAGAAAATTTACTGAATACATATTTATCATATTTCATTTTTCGTGCATAAGCCATATATGGTACGAACATAATGATCACTATGTTATTATCTTGATTCGTTAGTTAATTCCAAATTAAGCTCAGATATGAATAGAAATTATAGAACTATAGAACTATTCATCAAATGATTGAAGAGCTCACGTGATTGGTTCAGGAATATTTCTTCAAAACAACAAAAGTAAATGTGAATATAAAACCGGATCCAATTACATTTTTCCAGCTCGCCACCATGAAGAAATTGGATCGGGCTCATCAACATAGGTCCATATTAGTTAGTACGGGCCAGGTTCATGGGGAGCCCAGGAGCATGGGCCAAATTTGTGTCAGTAACCAGGATTCAATTTTATGGGCCTAGAGTCCAATTAGTGTGGTATTAAAGGAAATGGTCCTGGAAGATGAAAGTTACTTATGGAAGCCCATCAACAGCCCATTAGGTGCAGCGGACTTCCTAGTTTATACGATATAAATTTAAATGGGCCGTATACCGTACGAAGCTTGATTTCAGTGGGCCGGGCTCTGCTAAATATAAGGCACCCGATTCATATGTATACTCTATATTTGAAATTGTTTAAATTATCAATTGAATTTGTCCATTATTTATTTTTATTTTTTTACATATTTTTAGACAAATTGCTTTTTGTTTTTACATTTGGAGATTTAATATTTTTAAATCAATTTTAGAAACGAATAATTTAAAACTTTACACATAATCAAGTGCTATTAATTTCCTATGATATAATTTTATTATATTTGACTGATTTTTTCCAAATATATTATTACTTTTTTTTTCTTTTTTCAGCTCCACACATATCCTATAGTAGTTAAAGATAGATATTACAACCAATAAAATTATTAAAAGAGCATCTCCAAAATCATCTTAGCTAAAACATGTTGTAAAATATGAGAATAACGATAAAGGAGAATGCAATAACACCAATTTGTTGACCCAGTTCGTCTAAAAGGACCACGTCTGGAGGCGACCAAGCCAGGAAGGTTTTCACTATAGTTCTCTGTAGACTCACTCTTCTGTTCTCTCCGTGAAATGACGGTACAATAGAATATGCCTATATATAATAGGTATTAGGCTTTAGCCCTAAAAGCCCTAACTCTAAGCCCACCACAATAAGTAATGTCCACTAATACTAATGTATTTACAACACTCCCCCTTGGACATTATGACGTAGTGTTCATGCCTAACAAAAATATTGCTAGAATAATCTAGAAAAAGAAACTTAGTAAAATAAGAAAAGATACAACTAATGGTCTACTAAATTCAATCTTCAAAACGCTCCCCCTGAAGACAACAGTCTTCCAAGCCTTTTGTATTATGCTTTCACACTCTTCTGGAGTTCATGCAGGTAAAAGAATATTAGGGATATATACTTTGTCAAGTTCCCTTTAGTATTCCTATTATTCATATGGGCAACAAAAGTTGCATTTTCCTCATAATGGATGATAGAAGATATATCATTATCACATGAATCATAAATGTATTTAAATCAATATATTGCAAACGTCGAAGATACTGAACATATGCTTTAATGTTTTCCAATGCCTCCTTATAGGAGAAGCATTAACTTGATCTTGCAAGCAAATTCAATATAATTTCAATATCGAATTTGGTGCAGTTCTTAAAACATAGTAATGCACTAAGGACACTCTCATAAGGAAATTCTTGTCCTAAAATGTCATATGTATCTTCTTTAGGTCCAAATTTTGTCTTTATCCACTTCAAGGGATCGAACAATTACTGGAGTGCTAAGTAGCTGAAATTTAAAATAAAATCACACCATTACCTTCTCCAAGTAAGTGGATTGGTATATAAAGATTCATTTTGCTTTAGGGAAATGCTCGATCTGCTGGTCGAGACAATACTTGATTTCACTTATTTCAAAATTCAATCTCTAAGATTAAATTAGCTTTCTTTGATTTACTTACTTGTACCAACAATATTTAGATTATCACCAGAAATCTAGATAATACAAACACCACCAAAAATAATTTCTTTGTAAACACGTAAGGAAATATTTCAATGTTTATTTATTCCATCCTCGGGAGGAATTAATTGAGTCGATCGTGGAATATTCGACCCAAATATTTTATGTCGTATAATGACCTTTATAATTTTAATGTCGTACATATTACGATTCTAACCATTCCTCATCAGAGGAATTTCATATAAATATTGACATCTATTGATCAATATAAGTATGCGATTACAATCAACTGCATTTCTAACTTTAATTTTGCTAACTGCCAGAGATATTAAGTAGCGAAACTTTATTTCATATATAACAGGAGTATATATTTAAAATCTATATCGGGTCTCTGCAAGAACCCATGAGCTTCTAATCTCGCTTTGTACCTCATTACATCATTATTCTCATTTTTTTTTCGTACAAATACATATTTATATCCAACAGGGATAACGTTTCGGGGTGTATGTACGATAAAGTCAAGAATATTAGCGAGTCGAGCTCTGCCTTAATTGCTTCTTCCTATTTTACCCAGTCAAAGCGCTTCCGGCTCAACTATTGATTTTTGGGTACTGGATCCAGATTTAATAGTGAGAGCAATTATGGCAACGAATAAGTTGTCGACAACATTGGTACATTTCTCTTGTATTTTTATAATTTCTGTATTTATATCAACCAGATCTTCATCATTCCCCATAATATTTTGATCTGGTCGTTCCGCAATTCTAGTATTTTTATTATTTTGTGCACGTGCTTCATTACTAGAATTTTCGTCTTCGAGACGAATCTCTTCAAGAGACTTCAAGAGTGACTGAATATATTTGCTAGTAATTACCGCAGATTTATGTCTTACATAATAAGGGGTCCTTTACGCTTCTGGCGTGTAGGGGCATTAACTTATATATTTTTCTAAAATTGGCACATTTACTCTTTGTGGTGCATTTACAAGAAGTATATATACCTTAGTCACTTCTTTATCATCAATAAATTAATATGGCAGATTACATGCTGAATATTGCAAGTTAATTTATCATTTGAACTTCCAGTTCATTTTGACTAGTGCGTGGATTTAAATATTGAAGATCTTTTTATATTCCACGAAATTTCTCGACATTCATTGAATTTTATATTCCTATCTCCCCCTAATGCCGAGAAATAATCTTCACCAAATGTGCAATTAGCCAACTGGGCTGTGAAGTGAGGTACACTGTGGTGGTGATATTGAAAAACAAATATTGCACATTCTAATATTTGCAGATGGGAAATATTTAGTTCTTACGCACTAGGTATAAAAGGGGAATAATCAAGATATGCAGTGGGTCGGATTTGAATTAGATTAGCACCATGTAAAATTTCATGCCCCCAACATGATATAACTAAGTTGGAATTCTTCATTAATAGTCTAGTAATTATTTTGATAAAATCTATTAGTAATTCAACTAAACCATTCTCGATGTGGACGAGATTAAATGCTCAATTTTAATTCTCAATGCCATATAATAATCATTAATGTTATCAAATCGACATTAACCATTCAAATGGATTTATTGGATAATCCAAAATTTTAAGTTCAATAATATTTGACAATAAATTTGCTTCAGACGAATTATATCAGTCCACAAGTATTTCATGACTCTATTCAAGAGAAATAAAATATACAATCCCAACTTTAGTACGAGAATGTCGTACTATAAAATTTTTCAATTTATGTCTTTGCATAAGCCTCACAAATAAATTAATTTGCATAAGGGATTACGTTATTTGACATACTATGTAAATAGAATTATTCAAAATCGACTTATCATATTTTGAACCACTCATGTCATAATTTTGATAAATTTTCTTCAGGCAAATTAGTACATCATTCAAAAATCATCATTTTCAATGTTCTTATTTGCTTCGGGCAAACTAGTACGACGAGATTCAATTTTGCTCATAATTATATAAGGACTTAACTTTAGTTGAAAAGTTTCCAGGTACAGTTTATACATTTTCGACTCAAAAAAGGTATAGCAGAATGAATCTCAATGTGGAGAGTTCAAGTCAACAAATAATTACAATTAAGAGCAAACTTGATAGATTTTCATTTATTAATACAAGATAATTTTTACTACAATTGTCCATAAGAAAAGCTTGATATGAACTTTTATATGTTGTTCAAATTAAATAAATTTTCACGAAACAATTAGCCGTAAAAATAAGTAATAATATGCAAATAAGGAATTTTCACAGAATTCCTAACTTCTACCGTAAATAATTCCCAAACCTATTCTGCGGCAAGCAGTTCTAATTGCAAAAATTTAAAAGGGATTAAGTTTTTTTACCAGAATGGAACCCTACGGTAAGGGTTCCTAACCGTCTAAAGAAAGACTTGACTTGCGTCCAGTGCAGGTTCACGTGTCTATTTTCTCGTCTCATATATAGGGTAATTTCGCCAGCCTTAGACTCGTCACCAACAGTATCGAGTCCAAAAGAAATACTCAACATTTAAAAACGTTAGACAACGAGATCATTGAATTAAAAAAACTTAATCATCAAGTTGATTCTATATAAATTGTTGTAAAATATTCACCAAAGATCAAAAGAAAAAATGCTTGAGGCATGCAACAACGCACTGTCCTTAAAGATTTACTCTTGGCAATCCCCCAGGGTTCAACAAGTCTTCTAGTGTGAACTAGGAGCAGGAGCAAACAAATAAAATATATCCAGCGCTTTTAGATGAAGAAGGAAAATTTGTTTCAGTAAAAAATCAGTGTTATTAATTTTCTGTACTTTTCTCAATTCACGTAGAATATATATACACATCTGGACGTTTCATGTATTACTAGGTGAAGAGACTTCTTCATGACTGAAAAATAGCAACGGTAGGATGTTAACAAATTTGACCAAGAAATAGGAATAAGGAATAAGAGGTTTCACCGAAAATTTTGGTTACTCAAAACCGATTTTGTGACTGCGTGAAAGATAAGCAACATATATAATTAATAATTTATTTGAAATACAAATTAAATAGTACAACAATCCCCACATATTTCAAATAAATTTTAAAACAAAAAATAATTTAATGCTGGGTATCTCAGGACTATATAATGCATCGTATTTGGTGTCTTTTGGACTATGAACCAAACCTAGAAAGATAAGGTATAAATTACTGAGTATCGGTGAAGCGTATAGCTTCTATGAACCAATGACTCATTCTTGTAATTTAAATTGCTTACCCATCACATTACATGTATTTATTTTGTTGCTCAATGCGGTTGTGCGCGAATAGGCCATGCGCGTGCCTGGTTATTCATGAGTGCTCTAGAGACGTAGCCAAGGTCTCATAGGAGCGACATCACTCCACACTCATATAGGTGAATTCATCAAGTATATTTTACAAATAATATACCACCCATAAGGGATATGAAACTCATTAAAAGCTTTTAGCTTACCCTCTCAATTTTGCAATAAAGCACCACACACACTTTAGCATTTTAGGAATGGACTTACTTTAAGCATAAATAGAGAATTAACAAGTGGCTTGTTATTACCCATATGAACCTTATTCATGGGATCTCCAATCACAAAGGTTGAGTTCCCACCACTGTTAATTTTCAATAGGCTTAAGTCCCATTCCTTTAGACGTCTCACATATTAATTTTCTACCTAAGGGTTTTGTCAGATGGTCTGCTAGATTCACTTCTGACTTCACATAATCAATGGAAATTATTCCATCTTTTTAACAAATTGTTTCACCACTTCATGTCTTAGATTTAATATGCCTATTTTTACCATTGAAAGTTTTGTTCTTAGCAATGGCTATTGTTGCTTGGCAATCACAATGCATTGAGACCGAGGGTGTCGGTTTCTCGCCAATAGGAATACTAGCTAAGAAATTTCTTAACCACTCAAACTTCATTACCGGCCTAATTCTAGAGCATAAAATTTCGATTCCATAGTGGATTTAGCAATTATAGTTTGTTTAGTGACTTCCATGTAATTGCACCTCCACCGAAAGTGTAAATACATATCCACTAGTGGATTTTATCTCATCCGAATCGAGATCCAATTAAAGCATCATCAGATCCTTTTAAGTACAATTGGGAAATCCACTATAAAATATACCATAATTCATGGTACCTCTCAAATATTTCATTATTCTGACCAACGCACCCCAATGATCATGATTGAGATTATGTGTATATCTACTCAACCTACTCACAGCATAAGCTATATCATGTCGAGAAAAATTCATTAAATGCATTAGACTCCCAATAATTTGTGCATACTCAGATTGAGCCACAGGATCACCTTTATTTTTCATCAATTGAATGTTAGAATCATAAGGGGTACTCGTCGGATTGACATCAAAATGTCCATACTTCCTAAGAAGCTTCTCAACATAATGTTCTTGAGATAACATTATCCCACCATCCTTCCTTATGATTTAACACCCAACATCACATTTGCTTCACCCATATCTTTCATATCAAATTGTGAAGCAAGATATTCTTTAGTTTTGCACACAATATCAAGAGTAGTGCCAAAAATCAACATGTCATCAACATATAAGCATATAATCACACATTGATCATCAACAAGTTTTGTATAAATACATCTATCTACTTCAACAGAAGTAAAACCACCAGATAACAAAACTTTGTCAAATTTCTCATGCTACTGTTTTGGTGCCTGTTTTAAACCATACAAAGATTTTAGCAACTTACACACTTTCTTTTCTTGGCCAGGACTTACACACCCTTCTGGTTGAATCATATAAATTTCATCATCTAAATCACCGTTTAGAAATGCTGCTTGACGTCCATTTGATGAATGAAAAGTTTGTAAATAGAAGATAATGCAATCAAAACACGAATGGACGAAATTCTAGCCACAGGTGAAAAAGTATCAAAGTAATCAATGTTTTGTTTTTTAGTAAAACCTTTTGCTACTAATCTAGCTTTATATTTTTCAATAGAGCCATCATGATGATATTTTCTTTTGAAAATCCATTTGCAGCCAATAGGTTTACAACCAGGTGGTAAATCAACTAAAGTCCAAGTATGATTTTTATTTAAAGACTCAGTTTCAGTTTCTATAGCTTCTTTTCAAAATTTCGAATCACATGAAGTTATAGCATCTGAAAAAGTTTCGGGATCCTTCTCAATAAGGTAAGTATAAAAATCATTTCCAAATGTTTTTTCCACTCGTTGCCTTTTACTTCTTCTTAATTCTTCCGTGAGAATTTCAAAAGACTCATCAACTTCATTATTAAAAAGGTGCATGAGAAATTAACTCACGTTTCAAAGGAAAAACAAGTTCAAAGAATTCAGCATTCTTTGTCTCAACAATAGTATTAACATCCAGCACATCACTTTTCAGCACAAGAAATCTATATGCAGCACTATGTTGGGGAATGAGTTGCACAGATCTATTCGGGGTGAATATTTAAATACAAATTTAATTCATTAATTATTACTAGCATGAATTAATCCTATATTAATTCAAATAATAATTGCAACAACAAATCATGCATATAAAAAGCCACGTAAAACCTACGCATGCGGAATCTACGGGTTTACGTGAACTCGGGATGGCAGTGGCTTTGGTCGGACGGACTAACCAAAAGGACTTCCCAAGTATTCCCTTAGCCCTTGCTCGACAATCCGGTGGAAGGATACTCGCGAACAATTAACAAAATGAAAAAATAAACTTTGTTGCACCACTTATGTGGATTTGCTAATATTTCCAGAACATGAAATTGTACTTGAGAATGAACTAGTCATCCCCTATTTATAGGAGAGGGTTGATTTAATTTTTAGTGATATTTCAATGTGGGGAAAAGACTTTTCTTGGTCACCAAGAAATCTTGAATATATCCCTTATATTCTTTTTCCCATAATTAAAATATTCCACAAAAATCCCACCTCTTCTATAATATGGATTTTCGAAAATTTTAGTGCAAGAATCCAAGATTTGGATCTTCTTGAATTTATGAGATATTCTTGTATTTCAAGAAATACATATCTTCCATAATATCTTTTCAAGAAAATCAAGAAAATCTTTCTTGCCCACTATATTTTCATCTTTTTTTGAAATTTACTATATAAATAAGCTAGTGGGAGATTTCTTGAATTTAATGAGATAATCTTGTATTCCAAGAATACATATCTTCATTCCATAACAAAATTCAAAGAAAATCTTTCTCCCAACATATCTATATATTTCGAAATTTTGGTTGGAAAATTAAGCAACAATATTTATTTTATTTTAATCACCTTTTCAGTTATTGGACTATTTGTTGGGCTACTCATGGGGCCTTTAGGAGAATTAAGATTGGACCTTCTAATGGATCTTGAATATCTAATATTGAGCCACAATATAATTCAAGCCCACAAATATTAATTAATCCCACTACATAATTAATATTGACTATCCATCTTAACCCATATTACGATCAATATGGCTCCGGTCATTATCTCCCGTGTTTAAGATTATCTAGCCCATTAATTAATTCAAGCCATTTGAAATAGCTTTCCGTTAATTAATATCTTTTGTCCTGGTCGAGAGCGGTTCAACATTATTATCCATAATGGGAAACTAATTCCACTTGCAAGATTTGGTATGATAAAGCTTATGAACCTCGAGGCAAAATCAAATCAAGCGTGCTTGCGCATTACCACGATTCTTCAGTATTAAATCTTAGCAATCACATGTGACCAATAATATTGCCCAAGATAAAAAGTATTGAATCTCTCCGATTCGCTACCCATGATAAGTCAAAGCAATAGTTACCAATCCCACGTGATCATATTTAAGGGAAAATCGAGGTCTAATTCTTCCTTGTTCATTTCGAAGAATTTATCCTCCTCAGAAAAGGTCCTATTCAACAAGATCGGTCATGCACTAGTGTAATCTCTTGGTCAAGACAAACCAATCCCCGAGCCTTACACCTCAACCTTTCGCGATGGTTGTTCATTTCCATCTAGGTCGTGAATGGCGTACTTTTTAGTTACTAAGGCTGTTAATTTAATCTTCGTGATCGGTATCACTAAATTAACTACTGATGTAACACGTCATTTAATTATTGAACAGTTATGCGGTAAATATATATAACATTCAATCATATTTAAAGCATCGAGTGATAAACAATTTATTTTCGAAAATTCAGTTTCGATTATACAAAGTAAAAAGCATACTTTTCAGTATAATCCCAACACACTATTATCAGCATAACCAATGAACATGCAATCAGATGTTTTAGAACCAATTTTTCTTCTTTTAGGATCAGGCAACATGACTTTAGCAAAACATCCCCACACTTTTAAATATTTCAAATTAGGAGGGTAACCCTTCCATAACTCATAAGGCTACTTTCCTGTTTTCTTATAGGGAATTCTATTTTGCAAATGACATGCAGATAATATAACCTCACCCCAAAGATTATCAGGTGCAGAAGAGCTGACTAACATAGAATTCATCATTTCTTTTAATGTCCTATTTTTCCTTTCTGCTACACCCTTCGATTCAGGAGAATAAAGAGGAGTACGTTCATGAATTATCCCTTCTTTTTCACAATAATCATTAAACAAAGTGTACTCACCACCTCTATCAGACCTAACACGTTTAATCTTTTTATTAGGTTGGTTTTCAACTTGACTTTATAGAAAAAACGTGTTAAAAATAAATCTTTTGTTCTAAGCAAGTACACTTTTCAGTATATCGGGAAAAAATCATCTATGAACGTCACATAATATTTTCTCCCACCTCTTGTAATAGTTTGCTTCAAATCTCCTAAATCAGTATGAATTAAATTTAATAATTCAGTCTCCCTTTTGTGAGAGTAATTAGAAGATCACCCTTAATTGGTGATTAGGGAAAACTGAATTATATACAGTCATGTACAATAAAGTTTCCGTGATTAGGGAAACAAAATCAAAAGAAAAGTAAATGCGAGAGATACAACAATAAATACAAAAGAATATACAAAAGAATATTCTATGAACTAGTCAACGTTTCCTTAATTCGTCGGCGTTGCGTGGGATGCAAACAAACGCAAAGCTTGGAACGAAGAAGCTCAAATGCGGTCGAGGAGACTCTTTGTGAAGATAATTAATTTGAAGATGAGATGGAACAAAACAGTAGCAAGTTTCCCGGAAGAGACTAGTTCACGAACAAAGTGATAATCAAGATCAATGTGTTTGGCCCGTTTAGTGAACAGCAAGGATTTTGGCCGAGAAAGATAGCACTTTTGTTGTCACAAAGCAAAAACCGAGAAGGAGGCAACATCCAAAGCTCTCGAAGAAGATTAGATAACCGGACTAGTTCGGCCGATGCATTTGCCATAAACATGTATTCGATTCACAACTTGAGCGAAAATAAAATGTTTCTTTTTCCAAGAAACAAGATTATAAGGAAGATTGAGTAACCATAAGTTGAACGACGTGTCTCTATACATCGAGCCCGGTCAAGATCCGAGTAACCCACAATTGAATACTCGAGGATCTTTGTAAAAAGAGAGACCATAATGCCGCGTGCTGCCTTTACATAACGAAGAATTCTCTTTGACCAAGAAGTGATCATCTGTGAGGAGAATGGAGGAACCGACTTACATGGTTTTACGGATATGATAAGTAGCAATGATGGTGAGATATTGAAGAGCACCAACAAGGGACCGTACAATGTCGGAAACTAAAAGTACCTCTCCAAATTGCTTAAAGTCAATCCGATTCAAAGACGCTCCAAAATGTCATAGCGTTTTGGCTTGTCCAACAAAGAGTCCATTGAAGTGTAAGAAACCTCAAGTCCAAGAAAATAGTTGAACGAGATCTTTGATGGCAAATTCTCGATGAGTACGAGAAATGAAATCTTGAGCATGGCAGGGTCATTTCCTGTAATAATGATGTCGTCTACATATAATAAAAGGAAAATAACTGACTTACCCCGAGAAAGGTGGAATAAGGACGAATCACAACGACTTTGGCAAAAACCCAAACTTAGTAGATAGGTGCTGAAGCGTTGAAACCAAGCAAGTGGAGCTTTGAAGTCCGTAAAGGGCCTTTTTAAGGCGACAAACATGATTCGGAAACCGAGCATCCACAAAACCAGGGGGTTGTGACATGAAAACCGGTTTGTCAAGATTGCCATTGAGAAATGCGTTCTTGACATCCAATTGATGAAGATGCGGTGATCTTTGACCGAAAGAGCTAATACGAATTAAACAATTTTCACAACCGGATCGAAAGTATGATGAAAATCAATGCCTGTATCTGGGTGAAACCTCGAGCAACTAACCGAGCCTTATGACGTTCAACGGAGCCATCTGCAGATGAAATCAAACACCCATTTGGAACCAACAATGTTATCAGGAGGCCGAGGAACTAGCTCCCAAGTCCGATTGGTTTTCAATTTCCTCTTGCATCAGGATTTATAGTCCGAGAGTAAGCGGTGGAAGAAGGTTGATTTGAAAGATCCTGCCTTGGCCGATGTGGTCTTCGGATTTTTGGGTTCTTTAAATTAATTTTTATGGCCGAACAAGGGAATGAAAAGGGAGGATTGGAATCTATTATGTACGGCCGAAGATCACTTCGGCGAAGGATCGGTGTAGGTCGGCGGGAAGAATATCAAGATATAACATTCAATCAAGATGGTGAAGGAGCACGTGAAAAGGGAAATAAGAGCTCATCAAATTGAGCATGGCGAGTAACAAAAGATCCGTGGAACCGGGATCAAAGCAACGAAAATCCCTTGTAGGAATCGCTATATCAAGAAAAAATGCAAGCGGTGCCAATTTTATTTTCGCATAATCTCTTAAGAAAGGAAATACCCCAGCAAGAAAGGTTTGAAATTCCCTATAATTTTGAACCATAGAAGTAGCTCAAAGGGCGATAAGATAAGACGGAAGATGGTAGCGGTTAATAATATAATGGCCATCGAACAGAGGATCTTTGGTGCATGTGCATGAAAAAGCATAGAGAGGCTGTCTCGAAAATAGATAATTTTCTTTGTGGAGTATAAGGACATGACATGAGCGATGATGAATAATACTCTAGTGTTGACAAATTATTACCACCATCACTCTGAAAAGACTTTGATAGTACTAGAGAATTGATTGCGAGACAAACTTTTATTTAGTGTATCATAAAAATCAGACTTTGCACGAGCGGAAAAAATCCAAGAAAAACGCGAATAATCATCAACAAAAATAGTAGTAACGAAAACCATCATTAGTAGCAATAGGTCTTTGGACCCCACAAATCACAAATGAATTAACTCAAACACGGTTGTAAAGACGTTTATCATTTAACCGAAAAGATAATCTCTTACTTTTTTGCCAACCGGGATTCACAAACACGAGGATTTGTAAAAGCGTATGATGATAAATGCCCTAATTTATTTAACTCGAAATAATGGAAAATGGGACATGCCCCAAGGCGTAAGTGCCATAAATCATTCGCCTTCAACACTTTTGACTTGATCATGAAAATTTGGAACACCTCGATCAATTTGGTATAGACCCGATCACATCTCGCCTGTAAATATTTTCTTTGTCACCCGATTTTCGGATTGCAAAGAATTTATCGGAGAAAATAGCGTCCATCGGAAAATCGATGTCGGTTCTTCGATAGATAAGTTTTTGGTTATGTGAGGCACAACTAAAACATCGGCGATTTAATATCATTTTAAGTCAACATCGCGAAATATTTACCAACAATTCTTTGAACTAACGAATATGGCTTTCAAGTCCGATTTCATATGAGCAAAAAGCATGCCATAATCGAGATAAAAAGCGGAGAATGCAGGCGAGTTTCATGAAAAGAAATCCACATAATGTTCTTTTTTTATTGAAATTGTTCAAGTTTCATTAAACAAAGTGTAGAGTTGACCATGGGAAGACCACCCGACCATGATAGGCATCGCGATTCGAGTTAGTCGTCGGCGATAATTTAGGGGCGATCCTCCATCATCGAACCATGAGGTCATATTGCTTTTTTTGATGAAATAGATCTCGGAAAACACGAATTTAATCGCAAAGTTAGTTGCACGCCTAAAACCCTCAAGAACTTTTGACTTTTATCGGTTTCATTCACGGGACATTGAATAGCGAGATAATTATAGGGATTTAAAAAATACCATAGTCATCGCCGATTTCTCCCACAGCGGCGGGCGATTCCTCGAAGGCGATGTTGTCGAGATGCGAACGGTTTCAAGGGTAACCCGGGCATCACGAGAAGTTGTTGAATCAATAAAATCATCCTCCGTCGAGAGGTGTACATAACACTAAGCAATTTCTTGTCCCTCAATTTCCAAAAGATTGAACACCATCATTCGTTGTGATGGTAGGTGATGGCGCAATATCAAGAAGGCCCATCAAATCAAAACATTGACCATAATGATTTGTCGGCCGCCATGGGGAGATAATTAAGCGAGAGAGTTGATAGCGACCACCATATTAATCAATGACGGGAAGAGGGTCGTTGGATTGAGCGACCATCGAGAAAACGATGTTCAGTTTGAGGAAATGGCGGCCGATTTAGGAGATAGGGTTTAGGATCGAAAATTTGGTGATACCATGTGAGAGTAATTAGAAGATCACCTTTGTTCATGTACAATAAAGTTTCCGTGATTAGGGAAACAAAATCAAAGAAAAGTAAACGAGATACAACAATAAATACAAAAGAATATCAAAAAAGAATATTCTATGAACTAGTCAACGTTTCCTTAATTCTGAAACACAAGACTTCTTTGTTTGTTTGGCTTCACAAAGATAAACATTTAGTCACGCAAGTATTATTAACAATAAATTAAACCAAGACTCTGATTTTACGAATATAACTAACACTTGCATGTCCTAATCTAGCATGCCATAAATCAATAGACTCAACAAAGTAAGCAGAAGAAGAAGCATTTTCATTCACCACATTCATCACATTAAGAAAAAAAAAGACCATGATGACAATAATCATTTCCAACTAGAACATTATTTTTGGTCATCACAAATTTATCAAATTCAAAGGATATTTTCACTCCTGCTTTTCCTAACAAAGCCCGTAAATCAAATTTGCTTGAATATTAGGTACATGAAGTACATCATTAAGAGCTAAAGTCTTCCCAGATGTGAGTTTGAGAAGAACTTTTCCTTTCCCATAAACATTTGTAGTTTGGGAATCTGCAAGATACACATATTCTTTTCCATTTTCTACAGAATTATAGGAAGTAAAAACATTTCTATTTGCACAAATATGTCGCGTAGCCCCAGAATCTACCACCCAATTATTCGTATTAGACATACGAGAAATAACCGCAACAATATTCATGCTTTCCAATCCCAAAAATAAAATGCAGAAATTAAACAATTCAACAAACCTCCAAAATAAACAATTAAATGTACCTACTTTGGAGAATTAGTTAATGACAACGAGCTCAGAATTTAATACGTACGTCTTCAAGTTCGTCATTCTTCTTTGGTGATAAATCCTTAAGATTGTTGTAAAATATTCACCAAAGATCAAAAGAAAAAAATACTTGAGGCATGCAACAACGCACTGTCCTTAAGGATTTACTCTTGGCAATCACCCAGGATTCAACAAGTCTTCTAGTGTGAACTAGGAGCAGGAGCAAACAAATAAAATATACCCAGCGCTTTTAGATGAAGAAGGGAAATTTGTTTCAGTAAAAAATCAATGTTATTAATTTTCTGTACTTTTCTCAATTCACGTAGAATATATATGCACATCTGCACGTTCCATGTATTACTAGGTGAAGAGACTTCTTCATGACTGAAAAATAGCAACGGTAGGATGTTAACAAATTTGACCAAGAAATAGGGAATAAGGAATAAGAGGTTTCACCGAAAATTTTGGTTACTCAAAACCGATTTTGTGACTGCGTGAAAGATAAGCAACATATATAATTAATAATTTATTTGAAATACAAATTAAATAGTACAACATAAATAAGAGGTATGTAATAATTAATGGCTCTTACAGTGCTTCTATAGCACTAATTCATGGGAAGTAAAAGCCTAGCGATTTTAGACAGTATCAACATCAAAGTCGTGATACTATATATCACGAAAGCAATGAATACTGGGTAGAGGAAAGACCTAATGATTGTTACGCAAAATAGCACAAAAGTGAAAAGAATCCATATGCATTCATTTGGCAACAATTAGTACCAAATAATCTCTCTACGGTATAAACGCTAAAGCATGGACAAGTCAATCCAATCTCTAACAACACACTAGAAATCAATCAATCGATTAACCATGAATAATGCCTCATCATCTTCTACCCCCAACTACAAAGAAAATCCCAATTGATCTCATAAGCAAAATTATATTGCAGCAGATTTTATTTATTATTTTATATTAAACTTCATTCAATTTCATGGCCATGACTATGAGGAATTGAATGTGAATCAGATACATAGCACATTTGTTCATGTTTCAAAACCAAGAAACCAAAATCAATAATGACCTGGCATCGATTCGTTTTTCAAAACATAAAAGCCGCATTAATTTAATAAAATAATCTAATGATATATTTATTGAATTTCGTCTTGCCAATCATCACTCACTTGGATCTTTAATTTTCATTGTGACGTTAATATATATATATATATATATATATATATATATATTTGCATCAACAAAAACTTTAGGCTAATAAAAATCCAAAACAAAATAATATCACCGATTAGAACAAACAATATTATAATCTGCAACATGAACAATTAGAAGAGGCGGTTTATTGATATTACCGGTAGATGACAAGATCATTAGGGATTGTTGATCGGTAGTATCACTTGTCGTTTCGTCACAGTCGAACTGCTCTTCTTTCTTTGGGCAAACATGATTGGTAGAACACTCGTGCTGATAATGTATTGTAAAATATGATAATAACGATAAAGGAGAATGCAATAACACCAATTTGTTGATTTCGGTTAAATCAAAAAGACTACATTTTGGGGTAATTAAAAGTAGGGAGGGTTTTATTTATAATTTCTCGTAGACTCACTCTTCTGTTCTCTCCGTGAAATAACGGTACAATAGAATATGCCTATATATAATAGGTATTGAGTTTTAGCCCTAAAAGCCCTAACTCTAAGTCCACCACAATAAGTAATGTCCATTAATACTAATATATTTACGACCAAACACACGTGGGCACACAAGCACGTGATAAATTCGTGTCCCATTCCCATCAAATGACACCAGTTATCACGTGCGTAACACAATAATTTTAACAAAATCAACGAATCAATGATAAACATCGACGACTAATGCGCTAAATTTTGTAGCATATACGGATTGATATAGAACCACGATTATATGATATTATGGATATGGACATATGATATGATTGTATAATCTATCTCAGATTACTTATGAAAGTATGTTCGAATAAAAGGAAAAGAAAAGTGTGGATATGAAATGTCCTATACAAAAAAATCTTCTAATGACAATTATAGAGTAGATCTGTTGTGAACTCGAATTCAAATTATCACTGACGTGAATAGACAACATTATTTGAAAAATTATACTCCCTTAGTTTCAAATTTGTTTACTCTTTTGTTTTTTGTACAATTTTAATGTGAGAGTTATTTATTAGTATTTAAAGTGATAAAATGATTTTTGGTTGAAGGTATTGTATTTATTTTTATTTTATTATTAAAATAAATGACTTTTTGTAGGTAAAAATAATGATTTGTGATGTAATTTTGAAATATTGAGGAGTGATAATTGAAAAATGTGTAGTTATACTTTATTGTATTCTATGAAAATGAGTTAATAAGTTTGAGACGGACCTTTTGGAAAAAAGAGTAAACAAGTTTATGATGGATGTAGTATCATTTTGATGCATAAAAACAATCACATTTGACGATATAAAATTCTTGAAAATAATTTGTATGAGACAGATTCATACATGAGACGAGATATAAAGTAGTTCATATCAATATTCACTCATTTTAAAGTGTTAAATCCTCATGTCCAATTTATAATCTGTCTCACTGAATACAGTTTCATGCAAATATGCCTCTAAATTATCTTATGAACCGTATTCTTGTTCATGCAAACCGTTATGCAACAACAAATATATGGTGATTCATGTGGTGATATTTGAGTCCGACCGAGTTTAACTTGGACTTTATTTTAATGTTTTTAATTTTTACACATCTATCGACTGATTATAGCCCGTTTCTTCTTCTCTAGTTCATTTATTAGGGGCAACTCAACATTATAAAAGCATTTTTCTTTTTAAAATTAATGTGACTCAGTTTTTTTTTTTTTTATATATAAAAAAGCACTTCTATAATTCTATTTTATTAGTTGTATTTCAAAACACACTTAGTTTGATAACAATTTTTCATTTTTGCTTCGAAGGTCCGATTACAGTGTTTTTTAACGAAAAAAAAAAAAGCTATATTAATAAAAAAAAAAAAGTAAAATATGAGCTCACAACAGTCAAACTTTTGTAAAGTCGTCCACTTGCTATGTTACACTTGTCACCATCAGCGTACACAGACACCTCTCTGGAATATAAATATATGGAGGGCCTTTAATTTATTTTAGGACTACTGAGGCCCACTCTTTAATGGCTACAGAAAAGGGGCCCATCTAGGCTGGCCCGATAAGGCCCAGACGACAAACTTTTCACATTTTCACCATGTGACCTGATCTTCTTTCCATGCAACCTCATCTAATTTCATTTCGTATTTATAAAATTCATTATGCATTCAAATTATAAAATGTGTACGTCTTGTATAAAATAATCAAATCTCTAGAGCATAAATATTATTAGGAGTACGTTTCCGGTGCACTTATTAGTGAAAACATGTTCCATATATGATATATCAATGTAACTAAACTGTATATATGAAAATTGCATTTAAATTGCACGATAAACATATCGTATATAAGATGTTGCCAATTATAATAATAATAAAAATAGAGAGGATCAAATATTCATTTTACCTACCTAAAAATGTTTCTTTTAAAAGAAGAAAGAAACTCTTTCATGTGGAAAAAGCCAAATTAGTACAAGGTAGGCCAAGCCCAATATTAGGTTCAATTATTCCTGTGTGTACATATATTGTGGGCCATTGGACCCTAATTTTCCTCTTCAATTTCCAATCCAACAAAATGGTCAGTGTTGCAGATCTTCTTCAGCATTTCAGAATTCAGTACCTCCATTCCTCTTCTCCTGTTTTCTTCTATCAAAGTCAATTTACTTTAATAACCTTGGTCATTGCCTCATTGGTCTCTTTCCCATTTCCTATACTCACATGTAATAATTCAGAACTCCTACTTAAATATACACAAAATACTGCACTCAAATTATACGCGTGTTTAATTTTCTAATTCTTTGTTTGGATTTTTATTTTTATTTTTATATGATGAAATGGCCATGTTCTTGCTTTAGCCTTTATGTAAATAATTGGAGGCATAAGGGCCAAATGAACGTGACTCCAATATTATATGTTTTATAAATAAAGATGCTTCTAATCTAGATTGTTACTATTCAATAGTTTTATGTCGGCCCTTAGATGAAAAAGGTGGCTGTTTTTTCATAATCCGAAAACAACATGAGCAACCACATGAATGAATTGATAATTGAGGGAAAAAAAATGTATTTCCAGTTTGTAAAGGATAGGTTATGGCCTTCTTCTTTTTCATTGATAAAGAGAGTTCAATTTATAATAACATTAAAAAATTTAAAAGCCGAAAAAATAGTAAATAATGTTATCCAGCTCGAAAAAGATTGAACACATGATTAGATCATATAATTTTTAGCACACAAATCTCCACTAGAAATGGAGAGATAGTCTTTCACATCCCAATATCTACAACTATCATCATAATCATCATCATGATCATACACAAAGTGAAAAAGATATGAAAACAATGGTTAATGGGACCCAAATACCAACTCATATGCGATGGTGTTGCAGCTGCAACAGCCTCGAGTAGGCCCCGTCTGGCCGACTAATCAGCTCGGAGTGGCTACCTTGCTCCACGATCCGTCCATCTTGGACCACGCCGATGCTATCCACGTGTCGTATGGTGGATAGCCGGTGGGCTATGAGGACGGTCGTTCGGTTTCTCATTAGCCTCTCGAGTGCTTCCTGTAGGACGCACTCGGACTCTGCATCGAGAGCGCTCGTTGCCTCGTCGAGTAGAAGGATCAACGGGTTCTTTAGGACCGCTCTGGCGATGGCGATCCGTTGTTTTTGTCCTCCGGATAACTGCACACCTCGTTCCCCGACGGGTGTTTTGTATCCTTCGGGAAGTCCACTTATGAACGTGTGCACGTTCGCTGCACGTGCGGCTTCGATCACCTCGGCTTCGTTCGCCCCGTCTTTCCCGTAGGCGATGTTGTCGAAAATGCTGGCTGCGAAAAGGGCCGGCTCTTGTTGAACTAGGCCGATTTTGAGGCGAAGGGACTTCAAGTTCAATCTCCTTATATCTTTTCCATTGATCATAACCTTCCCGCCAATCGGGTCGTAAAACCGCTCGATCAAAGCGATCACGGAGCTCTTTCCCGACCCGCTCGCCCCGACGAGCGCCTGGCTCTGCCCGGCCCGGATCCGTATGCTTAGGTCTTTAAACACCATGACATCCGGTCGGGACGGGTAAGCAAAGTCGACATGGCGTAGCTCGATATCACCACGGACCGATTCAACGAGCTCCGCTTCGGGATCATCCGGGTCGATCCTTGTCGAGCAGTCGAGAATCGAGAAAACGGACCCGACGGCTTCTCCGCCTCGGATGATCTCGGGGGCAAGGCTAACTGTTTCAGCAACCGAATTTGCTGTGATGACTAGGACAACAAACACCTTGATGACTTTCGAGAAGGTGGAGGCGCCTTTGCTTACGAGGTGGGCTCCGTACCATAAAATGAGGGCTTCGGACCCGTAAAGAGCCAGCTGAGAAAGCCCGAAAAGAAAACCGGAAGACTGGCTGCGACGAAGACTACGCTGCTGTGGGACCCGGAGCTCGTGGCAGAACAAAGAAAGGATCTTTTCTTGAGCATTGAACGCCGCGACGGTTCTGATGTTGCTCACTCCTTCCCCTGCAATCATGCTTGTTTTTGCATGTGCTTTTGCTGTGTCTCCTGCAAACCCTTTGAGAGAGAGTTGCTGCAACATGCGAAAAAAAACAATAAATTATGACTTCCAACTTATATGCATCAATTGAAAATGTCAAACAAAATAACATCATATGTTCATCCTATACTAACAATTAAAAGCTTTGAATCCACTTATGTTGCTCAAGGTACACAAATTATATTTTAATTTTATCGGCTTTTCCAATGATTATGCACAATTAACTCATTGACTATAGTACTACAGTTCAAACTTCTGCTTGAAAAGAGAATATACATAAAGACATAATCTTGAAATCTTTCCTCTTTTTTTTTTTGAAAAAAAGTTATCACGAGATAAGAATCTGTGGCAAGCCTGCCATGAATTATGTGATGCAAGGGCACCCATATTCAAAGAGTGCCAGTTTTCCAGCAATAAGAGGTCTTGGGTCCCAAAAATATCAGACAACAAACTGATGCTCACTGCTAATATTTATTGTCAGATGGAGCAAGGTTAAAAAAGCTTTACTGCTTTAGTCCATAAACAGTTAAAGTTAACAGTAATATACAGAATTCAACCCACTCTGCTAACCCCATATGCCCACATATGACTCAGATAAGAAACCTGCTATTTTTTCAGTTTCTTGGGAGTTGATCATCAATAATATAGGTGTGTGTATATATATTTTTTTGTTTCACACTATGCGAGTTTCAAGGAGGTAGATTTAATGGAGGCACGTGCAGAGCGTGCCATGTTTGTATTTACACTCTTTGTCTTGTAGTGTCAAGAAAACTCAACTTGGATTCCAATATTCAAACTTTGACACATATTTCTGTGAAATTACCATTGTACCCTTGTCATAGAAAGGAGAAAAATGAGGGATTTTACCTGAGCAAAGTTAGCTAGGACAAGAAGAGGGAATGTAGCCAATATGAGTAGTGAAACCCTCCATTCAACTATGAAGGCAACAATGAAAGAAGTGAGAAGTGATGTCATGTTTTGCAATATCACCGATATCCTCTCCGCGATTGCCGATTTCACGTCGGCAGCGTCTGTAGCTAGACGCGCTGCTAGGAGGCTCGAATTGTTCTCCTCCTCGTCGAACCACGCAACTTCATTCCTCAAAATTGCTGAAATAAAAACGAATGATCAATGTTGATATTAATATATTTTAAAAACATGTAATTGGCTATTATGAGATGATTTTTGTACCTGCAAGCATCATCCTCCTTACTCTGGTAGTAAGATTCTCGCCCATGATACTGAAGAAGTAATGCTGAATCAAATACGCGACGACGGCGTATAGACCGGCACCAATGTAGATAAAAACGTACTCCTTCGTTTTTTGCTCCATAGCAGCGGGGTTGCGATAGTAGAACACCTCGATCATATTACTCATCACGATAGCAAATGTCGGCCCGATGAAGCCCGAAAGAACGGACCCCACGGCTCCCATTATCGAGTATGGCCACTCGGGAGCATTAAGCTTGAGCAAACGGCAGAAATACCCGGCCGGGGCTGGTTTTTTTCGTTCCGTTTCAGCATTCGAAACCATCTCGATACGACCATCAGCACCCGTGCTGTAAGAATAGCTCAGGTTTCGTAAACTCCCGGATCGGAGGCTAAGAGACTTTGTCGACAACGAGTGACTCAGACGGATCGAGCGGTTGCGACGGGTCGAAGGGTTCGAAAGATCTCGGTTCCCAATCATTTCTTGGAATCGTATCAAGGATGCGTATGCGCCGGCTTTGGAAATTAGTTCTTCGTGAGTTGCGGTTTCGACAACTTGTCCTTGCTGGATCACTGCAATGGAGTCGACGTTTCTGATTGTTGATAGACGGTGCGCTATAACGACAGTGGTTCTCCCGATCATTAGACGATCTAAAGCCTCCTGAACAATGCTCTCTGAACCTGCATCGAGCGCACTAGTGGCTTCGTCTAGAAGAAGTATCTTTGGGTCTTTCAGCATTGCCCTTGCTATTGCTATTCTCTGCTTCTGGCCCCCGGAAAGTTGGACCCCACGTTCTCCGACCTGGATATCAAGTTCCAATTGTAAATAATAAACAATGACTTTTTTAATAAACTAGCTAATACTTTTTAACATAACAACTAATGCTTCTTAGTGAAGCAACTGATACCTTTTAAAAATACACAACAGCTGCATGGTGTGTCCAAGTTTTTGTCATAATTATATCAGTAAATTGATAAATAAATTGCAAATAAAACCAACCTGAGTGTTGTATCCATTAGGAAGCAAGGTGATAAAGCTATGAGCATTAGCGGCAGAGGAAGCCGCTTCGACTTCAGCCATGGTTGCATCAGGCTTTCCGTACAGAATGTTCTCAAGTATCGTGGTTGCAAAGAGGGCCGGTTCTTGGTTCACCAAACCGATCTGATTACGCAACCATCTCAGCTGTAGTGTCTTGATGTCCACATCGTCGAGCAAAATTTCTCCTGTCCATTTTATCAACATTAATATCATTTAGTGTGAAAGTCTAGGACAAATGAGCCTTTCCATTACCCTGATTCGGATCATAAAATCTTTCCATCAATGAGACGACGGTGCTTTTCCCTGAACCGCTACCACCAACTACAGCCACCGTTTTCCCAGCAGGGAAGAAAATCGAGAAGTCTCTGAAAATGATGACATCAGGTCTAGATGGATAGCTAAAAGTAACATTTTTGAACTCGATGTTCCCCTTGACGTCACTCAAGCACTTAAAGTCTGAAGCATCTTGAAGGATAGTGGGTTTTTGCCTGATTATTTCCATTAGCTTGAATCCAGCGGCTTTACCTTTGCTGAACGCGCCAAGATTAGAAAACGACTGGCCTAAGCTCCTGTAGAAATCAATCAAATTATCAGAACCATGGATACTGTGGTTAATTGACTTGACGTAGTCGAGCAATATATCTTACATTCCACCAACAATAGCAGAGAAAATAGCAGTAAAGGCCTTGCCACCATCAGTTTGCCCGTTTCTGATAAAAACACCAGCATACCAGAAAACGAGAGCCCATGACATACATGCTATACCATATGTACACCCTAATCCTAGCCCTTTAGCCATTCCAGCCTTATATCCCAGCTTCAACGTATTTTGGATTAAATCCGAATATGCACCGAGGGCTTTGCTCTCACCAACGTATGAGTAAACCGTCCTAACTTGTGCAATTGACTGCATTAAATAAAAGTATTAGTCCAAAAATTTGATTCATGCACTCAATTTTTTTGTGCAATTCTTCATAAAAATCTGTAGTCAAGTGATACTTCCTAATAAAAAGGAGTTGAGCAACTGGTTTGAAACCACTTTATAGGAACAAACTAATACTTTTTATTAAAACAACTAATACTACCAAACTAATACTAGTACGTTTTAATAAAACAAGTAGTACTATTTAAAAATACACACAAAATGTAAATTAGTTGATGAAGAGTGACAGTTTCAACTGGAAAAGAGAAAAGTGGGATGAAAACAGGAAAGGAAAGAGCCTTTAAAGCTACAAATGTTAAGGCATTATTGCATCTGTACTAGGGTATAATAATAAGGGTCATTCAGGCTCTATTGAGACTTCTAAAGCAAGATTTCCAAGCACTACAAGTTCCAATTATAAGCAATAAAAAGCAATCATTTTGCCCCAAGCTCACCTGCTCAGCAATTATACCAGCATTAGCATACGATTCGCGACTCTTGGATGTTAATCCGGTGAGTGTATACGCGTATAAACCCCCGGCAAATGCAATCCCGGGAATCACAGCCACACTGAGTAGTGCCAGCCTCCATGCCGATACGAAACCAACCACCAATCCCGCCAAAAATGTCGAAAGATAATGAATGAAATTACCAACCTAGACCACCAAACACAAAACAAACTCAGTAAAAATAAATAACTACAACTTTTTAACCCCTATTAGATTATACCATATAAAAAAACAGTTGTAATCAATGCTGTTGAGATTTCCTATTCTGTCAATAAATCAATAACAAACCTTTTCACTAATGGCATCTTGCACGAGCAGAGTATCCGTAGATACACTAAAAACAATATCCCCTGTTCTTGCATCAGTATCAAAAAATCCTACATCCTGCTTCAAAACAGCCTCTAAATACTTCTTTCTCAATGTACCAACTTGCCTCTCACCAGAGTACATCCAACATGCAATTTCTGATTATCCATACAATAAACAACAATTTGTTCAATTTATTAATCAAAATTGGGCGAAAAGGACTAAAGTTATGAAGGGAAACATTAAATTCTGAAGAATCAGCATTGATGGAGATGTGTGATGGGATAATATAAAATAGGGAAAAAATTTGGGATATTGACAGGTGAATAGAATCAAGACAAGGGGCCGGTCCACTGCCACGTGCAACTGATCCGTATTGAACTGGCTAAACAAAATACCAAGAAAATGAAAAAAATAATCTAATTTTTAATACACAAATCAAGAGACGGATTTAAAAATTTAAATGAAAAAATTGCAGATCACAAATCTAACCTGCGTAGGATGAAAAGCACACCACAAGTCCAAGATACACGAAATACAGAGCATACTGCATCAAATAACCAAAAAATTCAGATCTGAATAATTCAAACTTGAAAGGTGTTAACAAATAAATGCATAATGTAACAAGACAATGACCTTGGAAACTTCATTCGTCATCTTCTGCAAATCCATTTGATTTTTGCCAAAACCGTTAACCATTTCCCCGAAAAGCAGAAAGAAAACAGGCATTGAAGACCCGTGGATTATGGCACCTATGCTGCCGGCTACCATCAAAACGACGTCGTATCTATCAGCAAACGAAAACAGTTGATAAAACGGCAGGCTCTGTTCTTTCTTCTTCTCCGCCTCCGGCATTGCTTTTCCGTCGGCCGCCTCCGCCATTTCTCGCCGGAAAAATCGGGTCTTTAAAGCTGGGGCGGTGAGAAAAACAGAAAAAGCAGCTACCTTTAAGTCACTGCAGGAAAACCCACCTCAGAAAATGATAGGATTGACTGTGAATAAGCGATGCATGCTCAAATTCCTTCTGGGTTTTTCAATTTCCAGCATATCGTAGTAGGGTTATGAGAATCTTGAAAAACAGGGGATGGAGTAAGTTGACACTGAAGTGCGTGTTTGTGTGTGAGAGAGAGAGAGATGGGAGTTGCCGGAAAGAGAGAAGAGTTGGAGCAGATGAATCAGTTAGTAAGACTTGTGGTCAAACTATGTTTTGAGAGAGAGAGTGAGAAAAAAGTTGTTGAGTTAGTTTACTTATAGAGTGAGAGGGGGTGGGGGGTGTATGCAATTTAACTATGGTTTTGTAAAATGGGTCTTGTCAGGGTTAAAGGGAATCTGAATAACTCTTATCAATGTGAAAAATATGATTATTTTACCTCACTGTCAATTTCTCTGAGTGGCTCTAGGTATTTTTAAATTTTAGTAATAGGTAAGAATTTTTTGGGTAAGTAGAAAAAGAAATGTTTATTTATAGGGTAATATTTTTCTTGTAAAATTGATTTAATAATAATGTTTAGAATGATTATATATTTGGTCGGCAATGATGGAAGGGAAAGCGGGAGAAGCATGCGTCTTTTTTTTTCAACGTTGGAGATCAGGGTGGTTTTACAATTTACAAGCTTAAAAACACTCTTTCGAACTTGGAAGTATTACTTTTCCATAATGTAAAACTTATTTATAGTATAAAATTAATATTTATTTTTATAAAATAGTATTAATAAAATTATAATATTAATTTATAAATATAATGATATAAGTTTTATATTTATGAATAAGTTTCATCGAAAAACTCACTCTTTTTTTTTAAAACCGTTAAATTCAAATTTTTTTAATCTTCAAAAATCAAACAGTTAGTGTATTATTACAAAAGTAAGATATGTTTATAAATTTAACATTTTATTAATACGAAATTTAGTGACAACCATTGAAACAGATAAAACATAACATGGAATAATTTATTTCGAAAAGAAAACAGAGTTATTAAGGTTTGATTCCTCGTTTTACTTTTCGTATTACATTGGTGTTTCACCTTGTTGAAGTTTTAACACATGGACCTAGAATATAGTGATTCGTTGGATAATTTTTTATTATTTCACGTGTCATTCTTTCATATTATAGAATTCAAAGTGCAATTTCGATCCTAAACCTAATCCAATGAATAATCCTTTTACCCGACATACGCTTGCTCACAGCCGCCACGCCGTGCTCCCTTCTCAACCGTACCGCAAAATCCGATCTTCTCCTCCTTTCTCCGTCCTTCTCTCAATGGTTGCTCAATCCAGCGACCCTCTTCCCATCACCGCGATGATTAATATGGTGGTCGCTATCAAACTCTCCTCGGCTAATTATCTCCCATATGGCGTCGACAAATCATGCATATGGTCAATGCTTTGATTTGATGGGTCTTCTTAATGACTCTACTATTGCGCCATCACCTACCATCACGGATGATAGCGGTGTTCAATCTGCAAACCCAGTACACCACTTGGAAATTTAGGGACAAGAAAGCGCTTAGTGTTATGTACACCTCCACGACGGAGGATGCCGCCTCGAAGTTATTGATTCAACAACCTCTGCGTGATGCATGGGTTACCCTTGAGACCGTGTATGCCTCGGCCTCTCGACAACATCGACCGCGAGGCGCTCTCGCTTCGCCGTGGTGAGTCATCGGTCGATGACTATGGTAGCGATTTAAATCATATCGCGATCAATTATCTGCTATTCAATGTCCTGTGAATGAAACCGATAAAAGTCATTGGTTCTTGAGGGGTTTGGGCGTCTTGATTTGCTAACTGCGAGATACTGCGGATGGCTTTCCCTCAAATTCGTGTGTTTAGAGATCTATTTCATCAAAAGCGATATGACCTCATGATTCGATCGATGGAGGGATCGCCGCCCAATGGCGTTCTTTCTTGTCGCGACCAACTCGAATCGCGGCGCTATCATGGTCGTGGTTCACACCGAAATCATTCAAATTCTGGTCGCAACTCTTCCCGGGGTCAATTCTACACCCGTGGTCGTGGTCTAGTCGTGGGACTCAACTTTGGCCGTGGTTCATTCTCGATTGGTAAGCGGTGGTGGAAGCTTGAACAATTCCAACGGAAGGCGCCCGTATTCCGTTGCGGATCTGTCGTGGAGAACATTATGCGGATAAGTGTCCTCAATTTCTCTCACCTTTCGTAGAAAGCAACCGTCTGCAAACTTGGCTAGAAGCATTCTAAAAACCGTGCAATGTTTGGACTCTACACCGGTGGTATCTCGATTCGGTGCTTTCGCTCATATGACTAATCGAGACCTCTGACTTGACTCTTATGAGCCATATTCGTAACGGTTCAAGAATTATCGGTAATGGGAATTCTTTACATATTTCGCATGTTGGCACTAGTAAAATTTACGATGATGTTAAATTGCTCGATGTTTTAGTTGTGCCTCACATAACCAAAAACACATTATCTATCGAAGAACCGACATCCAGATTTTTCAATGGACGTCATTTTCTCGATAAATTCTTTGCAATCGAGAATCGGGTGACAAAGAAAAAAATCGGCCGCACAGGCGGATGTGATCGAGGTCTATACTTAATTGATCGAGGTGTTCCGGCTTTGGTGGCGGCGATCAAGTCAAAAGTGTTGAATACGAGTTATGATTTATGGCACTTACGCCTGGGCATGTCCCATTTTCCATTATTTCGGATTTAAATAAATTAGGGCATTTATCATCCTTACATTTTACCAAATCCACGGTATTTGTGAATCTTGTCGGTTGGCAAAAAAGTAGCGATTATCTTTTTCGGTTGAATGACAAACGTGCTACATCTGTGCTTTGAGTTAATTCCTTTGTGATTTGTGGGGTCGCACCTATTTCTACTAATGATGGTTTTTCGTTACTATCTTTCTTTTGTGGATGATTATTCACGTTTTTCTTGGATTTTTTCCGCTCGTGCAAAGTCTGAATTTTATGATCGTTAGTCCATTTCCAAAAGTTTGTGCGCAATCAATTCTCTAGTACTATCAAAGTCTTTTGAGTGATGGAGGTCTTGAATTAAGTAAATCTTAGAGTCACGTGACTTTATGCTTGACTCCATGGCATTCATCATCGTTTGTCGTGTCCTTATACTCCACAGCAAAATGGACGGGCTGAACGAAAACATCGTCATATTTCTGAGACAGGCCTCTCTATGCTTTTTCACGCACATGCACCAGCATCTCTCTAGTTCGATGCCTTTGCCACAACAGTATATATTATTAATCGTTTACCATCTTTCGTCTTATCTGGCATATCGCCCTTTGAGCTACTCTATGGTTCAGCTCCAAATTATGGAAATTTCAAGCCTTTAGGTTCTTGGGTATTTCCTTTCTTAAGAGATTATGCAGAAAATAAATTGGCACCGCGCAGTCGTCCATGTATTTTTCTGGGATATAGCAGTTCCTACAAGGGTTTTCGTTGCTTTGATCCAGACAGTTCACGGATCTTTGTTACTCGCCATGCTCAATTTGATGAGCTCTTATTTCCCTTTTCACGAGCTCCTTCAACGTCTAAGTTACAGGATCTCCAGATTACTAGTTTTCTTGAGGCTTCGGATCTTCAGTCGAGTGACTCTTCCTTCGGCCCCCACACCGTGCCTCCCTACGCCATTATTCATTCGGCCATTACGCCGTGTTTTACCCGATGCGAAAAATGATCAACCATTCGGCCCGGCTGCTCCTTTCAAATTCGGCCGTGAGCCTCCGTCGAGCTTTGTCGCGATGACGACCAGCCACCACCCTTGACCACCACCCTGACCCTCTCATCCGATGACCACGCGGGCCAAGGCCGGGATCTTCAAGCCCCGTTATCCTGTCAATCTTGCTTCCACCGCTCTACTCTCGGCTCTCGTTGCTGCATCTGAGCCTCGTGGCTTCAAAACTGCTGCTAAACCCCCTGAGTGGTTAGCTGCCATGCAAGAGGAAATTGACGCCCTACGATCCAATCAGACTTGGGAGCTAGTTCCTCGGCCTCCGGACACGAACATTGTTGGTTCCAAATGGGTATTTCGAACGAAGTTTCATGCAGATGGCTCTGTTGAACGTCATAAGGCTCGGTTAGTTGCTCAGGGTTTCACCCAGATACCTAGTATTGATTTTCATCATACTTTTCGATCCTGTTGTTAAAGCCGCCCTTTATTACTTGTCATATTGGCTCTTTCGGTCCAGCACCACTGGCATCTTCATCAATTGGATGTCAAGAACGCATTTCTCAATGGCAATCTTGACAAACCGGTTTTCATGTCACAACCCCCTGGCTTTGTGGATGCTCGGTTTCCGAATCATGTTTGTCGCCTTAAAAAGGCCCTTTACGAACTTCGTCAAGCTCCACTTGCTTGGTTTCAACGTTTCAGCACTTATCTATTAAGTTTGGGCTTTTTCCAGAGTCGTTGTGATTCATCCTTGTTTCATCTTTCTCGGGGTAAGTCTGTCATTTTCCTTTTATTATATGTAAGCGACATCATTATTACAGAAATGACCTGCCATGCTCGGGATTTTATTTCTCGTACTCATCGAGAATTTGCCATCAAAGATCGACGCCTCAACTATTTTCTTGGACTTGAGGTTTCTTACACTTCAGATGGACTTTTTGTTGGACAAGCCAAGCACGCTCATGACATTTTGGGCGTCTTTGAATTGGTTGACTCAAAATCGCGACTCCATTGAAGATTTGGAGAGGTGCTTGTTAGTAATGACTCTTCGTTTCCGTGATCCGAGCGTTATCCGGTCCCTTGTTGGTGCTCTTCAATATCTCACTATCACTTTCGCCCGACTTATCATATCTTTGTAAATCTTGTGAGTCGGTTCCTCCATTCTCCCTGAGATGATCACTTCTTTGGTCACAAGAGGATTCTTCGTTACGTAAAGGGCGATTCATTATGGTCTCTCCTTTGGATGACATCACGAGTATTCAATTGTGGGTTACTCGGATCTTGGCCCGGGCTCGATGTATAGAGACACGTCGTTCAACTTATGGTTACTCCATCTTCCTTGGGGGTAATCTTGTTTCTTGGAGTGCAAAAAAAGCAGCCTTTACGGTTGCTTTCGCTCAAGTTAATGAATCGAATACCGTGCTATGGCAAATGCTTCACCCGAACTAGTCCGGTTATCTAATCTTCTTCGAGAGAGAGCCGGATGTTGCCTCCTTCTCGGCTTTTTTTGCTTTGTGACAACAAAAGTGCTATCTTTCTCAGTCAAAATCCTGTTGCTCACAAACGGGCCAAACACATTGATCTTGATTATCATTTTGTTCGTGAACTAGTATCTTCTGGGAAACTTGCTACTCGTTTCGTTCCATCTACTCTTCAGCTGGCAGATATCTTCACAAAGAGCCTCCCTCGACCGGCCTTTGAGCTTCTTCGTTCCAAGCTTTGCGTTTGCTTGCATCCCACTTAACAACTTGACGGCAGATAAGGGAAGTGTTGACTAATTCATATATTTTTGGATAGTAGATATTAGATATTCTTTTGTATCTTTGTATTTATTATTTGTATCTTTGCATTTATTATTTCCTTGATTTAGTTTCCCCTAATTACGGAAACGTCATTGTAAATGATTGTATATATTTCAGTTTTCCCCAATCACCAATTAAGGGTGGTTTTCTAATTACATTCACAGCAACACCAATTACGAAGCATGTGACCTCATTCCGAGTTACTATACTGCTTAATTTCATTATCATTAGTAAGAAACATAAAAAGGAAACTAAAAGGAAAAGATATTGCTGCCCAACTAAATTGACCACAACAGCAAATTTCATTATCATTAGTAAGAAACATAAAAAGGAAACTAAAAGGAAAAGATATTGCTGCCCAACTAAATTGACCACAACAGCAAATTTCAAACTGAACTAGTATAGAACAATTCACATAGAACAACAATAAAACAACCTACATGTTCCCGTAAAATAACTGCGGTCTTTTAAAAATGTTTTTTGAATTACACGGTGTATTTAGCTCAAATAAAAAAACTATTCTAGTGATAAATTTGATCCACATTTATCGCGGTCAAATTGAATGCATATATTTCGTTGGAAGAATTGAGTAAAACTAGGCTATGATCATCATTTGAACCATATATGAGAAGTGTCACACTTCTGTTGTTATTAACAGTAAAGAAGAGGGAGTAAATCAAGTTGTCGGATTTGAGTCTGGAGCCACGTGGCATGCGCTTATAACTTTGTTTGAAATTAATTTCGTGAAATGTGTGAAGCAAAAGGTATTAAGAATCTTTTAATATGAATTATTGATCTCGTAAATTCAGCACTCGTACGTCGTGATATATATATTATATATAATCCATGACATTTTGTACGTAGATGAACTTGATAAAAAATAAAAATTCCAACATGATGGTAGTGACTATTTTATTCACGGGGCACCGTTTTGCAGTCTCTTTGCTTAATTTTCATGAAATCTTTGAAACGGGTGGTATATTATTCAAACTAATTCAAAGTGGTTTTTATAATGATAACTGACGATAATCTTCCGCGAATTTCTATTGAATTATCTTTGATGGTGATTTAGATGGGAAAGTTTGATCGTAAACTTGGTTGATTGAAAGACACATATCCAAGAAATTGATTAAAATATCAAATAATAAATCATTCTAATAGAGTTGTGTACAAATACCAATCTCATGACCGTATGGCATGAGTCTCTATCAAGACCTCCACCATTCATCATGAGCATGAAGACAAAGCTTTTTTTTTTTGAAAGAATACAAAGCTATTTATAACTGTGTATATATAATAAAATTTTGTATGGTCCTCCGTAAACTCATCAATATGTTCCTAATTAATAACTTGGAGAATTCCGTCTCATCTAAAAGCTCGAACTTGTAGAAATGGTCGGGAATAATCTATTTAGTTAATTTTTCTCAACACTCTCTCATAAACAAATTGTAATCATCGTTGTCTCCATTTCTGCGGGGGGAGGCGTAGTCAGTGGACAATTTAAATGGTAGGTCGTCAAGAATCGAACAGAGAACCAGGCGAGCCTAAGCTACGATCTGTGAGAGAATTTAAATCTCATCTAAAAAGTCAGAAACTTGTAAAAAGTCGAGAATAATTTATTGATTTAATTTTCCTCAACAATAACCAATTAAATTAAGTGTCATAGCGATCAACTACAATTTATGATTTTGTGACTTAAAGAGTATTTTAATAGAAACCAATTTATGATGTGTGACATGTACTTATAAATATTATATGAGTATTTAAGGGTATCGTTTATTCGTCGATCGAGTTATGATGAATCATCGCAGTTAACAAGTGGAGCCTAAAATAAACTTTTATCTAAGAAATACATCCATTTAAAAACTAAGGTTTGTTGCACATTTTAATTAGCTAGCTCTAAATGTTTTACTGATTTAATGAGATATATAAAATTTCACAATATACATGACTTAATTTTTAAGATAAACATATAACTACTGACATGATCAACCAAATAGCATTCTTGACAATGTTGAAAACTTACAAATTATGGTTATAATGACTAGACTTGGGTACTTTTGGCGTTAAATTCAAGTAAATTATATAGACAAGAAAGACTAATTATGAAACTAAAAACATGAAACTAAAAACCAGGCCGGTGATTAGAGTGGTCGGATAATGACAGAACAAAAACTCCAAACTTTTGCCCAGCGGTACAACACACATGAGAACAGTAATCGACAAAATTAAGTTAGATATGTATCGCTTTCTAATTTTCAAGGCTTTTATATTACTTTCTAATAAAAATAGGTTTTTATATATATATATTAATTTCACGAGAGACCCTTCATTTTCACAATAATTGAATATTTCAACACATTCTTTCCATCGTGGAAGGGGGCCAAATCACAGAGTGGTAGTAGAGTAGGCGCAAAATGATAAAAACCCTCAAGTCTCATTAATTTGACACATCATAAAATAATGCAGTGAATTTCCATGCAAAAAATTGATGTATGTGTGCGGATTTTTTTCCATGTTTGGGTTTAGGTGAGACGCGAAATCAAACCAAACATTTCTCTTTTCACCAATCCATTCTACCATTCTTTATGCAACATCCGCATGCATGCCATCTCTCTCCATATATAAATACGTATATGCATTATGCATACATGTATGGATACGTAAATGCTTAACTATAGTGTATATATTAAAATTATTGAGTTACAACTGATGAGAAATCGAACTCATTCAATTACGATTAATGTGAGACTAATTATATAACTAAGCGAATAGGTGCATATTATTCCATGTTCTTTATTAATATTAAAATTTTGCGAGTTGTTAATTCATTTTAGTGCAGATCTAATTTAATTGTGTCAGTTCCTATTTATTTGCAGAATAAATAAATTTGAGGGAAATATATATATTAAAATGTCAAATTAAAAGAAGCTTCAAACAGATACTACATCCGTCCCATAAATATATGCACACCTACTTTATTATCGAGTTTTTGTGAGCGAGTTGTTTATTAATATTTCAAATGATAAAGTAATTTTTAAAGAGGGGTATTATAGATTTACCTCCCATCTATTGCATGCATCTTTAAAAATTATTTTATCATTTCAAATACTAATAAAAAACTAGCTCGCAAAAACACGCAAAAACAGTAAACGTGCATATATCTTTTGAACGGAGGGAGTACTATTTTACTATATGATTTGGATTTGTGCTTCACCTATATGTATTGTTCTATTTAATCTTAGATGCTAGAACCTTCCCACTTTCATAAGGCGTCCTAGGTGGGTTGGGGGTCATTGTTTTGGTGGGACATTTTCCCAAGACTAACAAAAGTATTCAAGAAACTTGAAAGTGAGATTAAACGGAATCCTTCTTCTTATCTGTTAGCTCTTCCTTCCTCCCAAGGTTTTTCTCGGTGAGAACGTTGTCGGGCTGTGCAACTTCATCTCGATTGGTTGCCGGTTTCGAATTTTTGCACATTTGGTTACATCTGTTTTTTTCGCTGTGTTTTTTGGTATCTCTTTTGGAGTTATGTGGATTGCGTCGCTTTTAAGTTATTACTCACTCACAAAGTTGGGCATCTATTGTTACAAACTACGATTAACGAAGAAATTTCATCCTCTCTCGCGCTTAGCGGCTCCGAACCCAGATTTAATTTCTAGGGATTGGACGATTGAGTTACCCCCGGGCCGCCCACAGTGCGCCTACCAATTTCGCCCATTCGATTGCGCCGTCCACCGTGGGCAAATAGCTCCGAACGTAGATTTGATTTCTAGGGCTTGGACGCTTGAGTTACCCCGCGCCGTCCACCGTGTGCCTACCAGCTTCGCCCATTTGTTTTTGCGTCGTTCACCGTGCGCCGTTCCTTGTCCCTTGTACATCAATTTTGCTACTTAATCTGCATATCCCCTGGTGCATCTATTTATTGCTACTAAATCTACTTAATGCTCATGAAGGTGGGGATTACCTCAAAGGCTCTCACCCTGGTATGGTGCCTGTGTAGCAGAATTGCTTGATTATGAACCAGAATGCCCGGGTGTATTCTGTTGGATTTGTCGAAATAATGCAAACTGTGCTTTGCTACTTTGTTGGGTTATGTTGTGTATCTAAACTTTGGTGTGTGTCTGATGTGACTTGCTTGTGAACTTCAGACTGTTTTTGATCTTGTTAAGTATAATATTACGCCTTTATCCCACCGAATCTTCTCTTTTCAACATTAAGAACTTTATCTGGATTTGGATTTAATATTTTCTTCTTGTTGATCCTTTCTTCCAGTAATCTCCCCTTCCCCGTATTTTTTGCCCGTTTTCTTTTGTCTCTCTCTGCAGGCCTTTCCAACCCTCCCCCGGTCCCGACTGAAAAAATGGCGGCAGTTGACTAGGTTCAACCCCGCCGTATGCCATGAGTTGCCTTTGCTGGAATGCCCGCGGCCTTGGGGGACAACGGGCTTTCAAGAACCTGCAATGTCTCTTAGCAGACCAATCCCCTGATTTGATTTTCATTTCTGAAGCCAAAGTTGCTAAATCTGTTGTTTTGAATTGGCGCAATATATTTAAGTTTCATGGTTGTTTTTGCGTGGATCCAGTTGGGAAAAGCGGTGGTCTCTTTTTGATGTGGAATGATAATTTCGATGTTTCGATTTTGTCTTATTCCCCTGGTCATATTGATAGCTTGATTACTTATAATAATAGACGTTGGTACTTTACCGATTTTTATGGCAATCCCAACCAAAACTTAAGATTTTTATCTTAGGATCTTTTGAAAAAAATTGCTAAGACGCATACTAACCCCCATGATGATTGGATTGTAGGAGGCGATTTTAATGAAATTCTATACGAGAAGGAGAAGCTAGGCGGCCCCCCTAGATCCTTCAAGAATATGCATGACTTTCACAAGGGACTATAAAAAGTCGAGCTGCATGAGTTGGACGCTTTGGGACCAAAGTACACATGGAATAATATGAGGTCGGGCAGCCAGCATGTTCTCATTCGGTTGGATCGGTACGTAGCCAATACTGCCTGGTTATCCAATTTTTTGGATGCTTCTTCTAGTAATCTTGATTACTACGGTTCTGATCATCGCCCGATACTCTTAAAGTTAGGCCTTAATCCAGACAGTGCGGTTCAAACCAACCCCACTGATTTCAAGTTCGAACATAAGTGGCTTCTTGAGGATGATTACAAAGACATGTTGTCAAAATCTTGGAAGAACTCGACCCATGGTGCCAATATTAATAGTCGCCTCCAGGAAACAGCCGATTTTCTCAAGAAATGGTCTTACAACAAAGTGGGGAACATTGGGAAGCAAATAAAAAATACTCGAAATCTCCTCAACAAGCATCTCAATGCTGAGGACCATACTTTTGATCCCAACAGGATTCGATCGTTGGAAGGCAAACTGGAAAATTTCTTAACCAGGAGAAAAATCATTGGAAGCAATGATCCAGGGTTAATTGGCTCAATTCGGGTAACAGAAATACGGCCTTCTTCCATAAGTCGGCTTCAGAGCGTAGGAAAAAAAACCAAATTCTATCTCTTACCAACGCTGATGGGCTGGTCTTGACGGACCAAAAGGATATTGAGAATATCATAGTCATTTTTTATTCGAATTTATTCAACTCTCAGAATCCCTCTATCGAGGATATTGAATGCATTACTAATTGTATTAATCCTTCTGTCACAGATAAGATGAACAATCACCTGACCAAGCCTTTTTCTGAAGAGGAAGTACGCAAAGCACTGTTCGATCTTAATCCCTCTAAAGCCCCCGGTCCGGATGGTTTTACAGCCCTTTTATTTCAAAATGCTTGGGATGATATTGGAAGAGACGTTACGAAAGAAACCCTTCGAATTCTCAATGGGGTTAATGGGCTTAAGAATCAAAATCCTACTACTATTACCCTCATTCCGAAGACCAAAGAACCCAAAATCTTGAAAGACTATTGCCCGATTAGTCTTTGCAATGTGACGCACCAAATGGTGGCAAGGGCAATTACCAACCGCTTTCGTACCATCCTCGGCCACCTTATTGATCCCAACTAAAGTGCCTTCATTCCGGGGCGCCTAATCTCCGACAATGTCTTATTGGGGTATGAGTGTATGCATTGGCTGAGGAACAACAAAAGCAAATAGGGTTATGCCTCTCTGAAACTAGACATGAGCAAGGCCTATGATCGAGTGGAGCGGAATTATCTCGAAAAAATTATGCTTAAAATGGGTTTCGATGACAGATGGGTAGGTTTGATTATGAAGTGTGTTTCCTCTCCCATTTATTCCTTTAAGATGAACAATACCATTCGAGGAAAGGTTGTTCCAACAAGAGGGCTCCGGCAGGGAGATCCACTATCCCCCTTTCTCTTCGTTTTGGTTTCCCAAGGTCTCTCTTCAATCATTAACTCCCATGCAGCTGAAGGAAGGATTACATAAATCATGGTGGCTAGAGGGAGTCCCATGATCACCCACCTTTTCTTCGCCGATGATAGCCTTATGTTTTTTAAAACCAACAAGGATGACGTCCAAACGGTGAAAAAGTACGGAGCATTAATGGGGATGGGACCCGTGGCAGGCGAGCAGTTCCAGGGACCTTACCTAAGAATGGCCTCAATCAGAGATGTGTCAGTAAAGGACGGTAATGATGAGTAGCTATGAGTAGATAGACGGCTAAATCCCTACAAATCTGGATTTGCCTCGGGCGACGTCCTAGCGAGGAGCATGAGCTCTTGATCCCTCGAGCGACCTCCGACCTGGGTCACATCAATCATGTAGCATTTAATGTTTTGCAGAGCTATTTTTGGCTACTTGTCTTTGTAAATCGGGAGAGTGAGCTCCACTCTCCCAAACCTTATAAATAGGGGTCATTTATGACCAAGAAAGGGAGAGAAATCAATACCTTACCAAACCTCTTGCAAATCTATTGCTCAAACTCTTACTCTCTCAAAGCAATCATATAACATAAATACAATCCATCTTACACATTTATTGTTTGTGTCACTAAGATCATCAAGCCACATCTTAATCCATAATCCTCATATTTTAGTACACAACAATTGGCGCTAGAAGGAGGATACTCTTTAAGAAATATCGAGCTAAGTTCTTAGTGTTTTCTCATTGGAGTATTCCTCACGAATCTTCGGTACAAACTCATCTCATATACCCAAATATCTCAAAAAAATCACTCAACCATGTCTCAAGCAACTCTCATCACCAAGAGGAAAGACTTTTTCGCTTATGTCACTCTGGCAGTAGCGAGGGCTAAGGGTCTCTACCAAGAAGAATCAGAAGGGGGGGACTCCAACCACGGGATTGCTCAAAAGCTCGAAAGCAGATCCAGATTCGAAGAAATCGATGAAGCCATCGCAGAAGTTACGCCAAAGCAGTCAAGTGCAGATCCAGATGGCTGCACCCACGCCACAACCAAAAACTGAAGGCCAAAAGCAAGGGCAAGGCGGGCGCGAGGAATCCGGGCCATGGTGAGCCTCACCGAGAAACTGACAGGGGGCCTCACGATGGGAGTCTCGCCGTGAGGATCTCATGGCGGAAAGCCAAGAGGTTAACTCATGAACCCAACATACTCCACCATCTCACAGAATCCGAACGAGGGGCCTAATCCCATCCACAGGCGTCTGTTCTCAGAGGATTTCAATGACAGCCCACATCGAGGTCGCGGACTTTGGCGAGATCGCCCCCAGCCGACGCTAATTAACTATGCTTAAACTCAAAAGTTTGTGTTCGGGATCGGTAGCCCAAGGCGGACCCTGCATAACGAAGTATCGGCGAAAAGATCGCTTTAACGAAGTCCTTCACCTCGCAGGGTGGAAAGAACCCCCTCACCTTGCTGACGTCATCGAACCCCATCACCCCGCCGACAGGAAAGAAATTCTCCACCTCGCCGTCATCCTGGCGAGGTCGCCGGACAGAACAACTCTCCGCAGATGGTCGTCATCCTTCAAAACATCAAGGACCTCCAAGAGCAGCTGGCGAGCAAAGGGGGAGTGCCTCTCACCACAAAATACCCATTTTGCCATTATCATCCAACGTTATGCTTGCTCCTGTACAAATCAAGATCAATGTCAACTCCATCACCCAATACAACGGCAACACCGACTCGATAAATCACGTTAGCAAATACACGTCCTATCCATGGGCGCGACTGATGCCACTCAATGCCGCCTTTTCCCGCTCACTCTAGGCGACGAAGCTCACCGATGGTTCAACTCCTTACCCTCAACTTCCATAGAGTCTTTCCACCAGATGGCTCAGTTGTTCCTCACTCACTTCGCCTCGCTGACCCCGCACAAGGGAACAAAGCAGTGTTTGGCAAATATCTATCTCCGATTCGAGCCGGATCGGGCATATATTGATCGAATAGACCATTTCATTATGGAAGGAGCACCGGGCTTATTTGGCCAAGGTATTGGGAATAGTGCATGGGTTGAAGAAGGAACGAAACTCCGGAAAATGATGAGCAGGATTATCCATCGAGCTACGCCGATTTACGATCTGGGACGGGGTTATGATCACCAATGCCGAGATATCGCATCAAGATCGGGCGGCGGCAAAGAACAAAAGCGAGGTGAAGATTGAAGTCAAGAAGCCTGATCCAAAACCCGAGAAACCGTACAGGAGGCCCGGATCCAGGCACTACCAACCTCCAGGGACTTTCATGCCAGCTGATAACCCTATGGAGGTAAGACTTCTAGAAAAACTGACCATGAATGCAGTTCAGATCTATCAAGAGATCAGGGGCAGACAACAGATTCCCCCGGCCCAGGAAATGTACCATGACACCTCCAAACTCAACCCAAAGAAATTTTGTGACTACCACAACTCCATTGGGCATAACATCGAGCATTGTCGCGACCGCAGCGGAGCTTTGGAGATTGTACGAGGGGGGGGAAGTTGGAAAGGTTTGTTAAGCCAAGGCAAAGAAACAAAATCGGGCCACCGCTCCACCGGCCGTGAAACCACCCGACCAAGGAAAGCAAGGTCTGTCGAGCCCACCGGGAGCAGAGAACAGGGTCATTCATATGATCTGCCCTACTGAGGGGTCCTTGGGGGATTCCTCCTAGCGACCTCCCTGTCTAACTGACACCAGAAGGCCGAGATGCGAGCTCTCGACAATGCCGTACTGAGTTGCCTTCCAATCAACACCATCGCCCCAAGTCGGGAAAGCTCACCTTCACCGGGAGGACAAAGATGGGGTGGTGTTCTAAACCGGGACCCACTCGTGATCTCGGCCAGAATAATGAGGGCTCTAGTTCATCGCGTCATGATCGATAATGGGGCTTTCTGCAACATCCTTTTCAAAAAGACTTTGGACCTGCTCGGTGATTTCCACTCCTACGTCGAGCCTTGTGAGGTCAGAATTCGGGGTTTCGGGAACCATTCCTGTTGAGGCTTATGGGATGATCCGCCTATCTGTCGAGATCACATCAACCTTGGACATTAAAGTGAAGGCAACGAGGCAGTTGGACTTTGTAATCATCTATGCTCCATCAAATTTCAATGCTTTCTTCGGCAGGCCTTTCGAACATGAGTTCGGGGCCACCTCCTCGTCCTACTTTTATTGTATTAAGTTTCCCGGACCTGACGGGAAGATTGGCACCATCAAGGGTGACCAGATTGCGGCAAGAAAATGTTTAACTTACACTTGTGTCGATTTAAATTCTGTTTTTTATTTTGGTAGAAAATCCGAGGTGGGGCTAAGTTGTACGAGCCAAACTCCACCTTGGAAAGAGAAATAAAGTAATGAAATGAAGATAGATAGTGTAGTAGAAACAAATGTAACACCTATGGAAGTTGACATCACAGCTAGAGAGAAGCCTTCACGAGATTTGCAGTTGGAACCTCGCCAGGGTTTGAACCAATGGAAATCGACTACGAGCAATGAGAAATCAACCTCGATCGAGAATGGGGAGAAATAATCAACGAGCAACATCGATCGAAGAGCTCGAAACAATCCCGGTCGACCTTGATCGGCCAGAACTAAGTGTGACCATTGGAACACGAATTCCCAGCGACCTGCGAGAACAACTGATAGATTTCCTCAAGCAGAAGACGTATTCGCATGGTCACATGAGGATATGGTCGGCATCGACCCCGAGGTCGCATGCCACAAATTGAACATCGATCCGACGAAGAGGCTAGTATCCCAGAAAAGAAGGAAGTTCGGTCCTGGAAAAGTACGCATCTCTAGCCAAGGAAGTAAAGAAACTGCTAGATAACAAGTTGATCGAGCAAGCGCGATCGACCGCGATGGGTGGCAATGCGATCTTAGTAAAAAAAGTAAACAACTCTTGGCGACTATGCATCGACTTCACCGACCTCAATGAGGCCTGTCCGAAGGATTACTTTCCAATGCCACACATCGATCACCTCGTAGATAGCACCGCTGGGCACGAGATGATGACGTTCATGGATGCGTTCACCGGGTATCACCAGATCGCCATGGACAAAAATAATCATCAACAGCCATCTTTTCTGACAGAGAAAAACGTGTATTGTTGGAAGAGGATGCCATTTGGTATGAAGAACGCAGGGGCAACCTACCAGCATTTGGTAAATCGAATGTTCGGCGACGAGATTGGAAAGACCATGGAAGTATACATCAACGACATTATGGTAAAAAGTGAGAAGGAGGACCATCTGTGCCACCTCGCCCGAACCTTTGACATCTTGAGAAAATACAACATGCGCCTGAATCCCAAGAAATGCAGTTTCGGGGTTGGTTCGGGAAAATTCCTGGGCTATTTCATCAGTCAGCGGGGTATTGAAGCTAACCCTACAAAGATCAAAGCCATCATGGACATGAAACCACCTCGCAACGTAAAAAGTCAAAGATTGGGGTTGTCTCGCTGACTCTCAACAGATTAAGTATCGAGAATGGGGGATAAGTGCAAGCCTTTTTTCGAAGCCATGAAAAAAGGAAAATTCTCATGGACCCCGCAATGCCAAGCCGCATTTCTGAAGGTCAAAGTGTACCTCTCCGACCCCCAAGTCTTGGCAAAACCCATACCAGACGAGAAGTTATTTCTGTATCTCGCGGCCTCGGGATCCGCTCTCAGCGCGGTGTTAGTGCGAGCAGAAGGTCAGTACCATTTGTCTATATACTTCGTCAGCCAGACTTTGAATGATGCCGAGCTCAAGTACCCGTCGTTCGAGAAGCTCGCCTATGCCTTGATTATGAGCGTCCGAAAGCTTCGACAGTATTTTTTCGATCACCAAATAGAAGTCCTAACTACCATGCCACTGAGGCAGGTTTTACACCGACTTGATACAGCTGGAAGATTGTTGAAATGGTCCATTGAGTTAGGACAGTTCGGGATCACCTTCACACCGAATCGTGATCAAGGCTCAGTCTCGCCCGACTTTCTCACCGAGCTCACCTTTCCGGAAAAGAACCGGAGGCGGGCGACATCCATGGACATTACCGCGTCGGCCGACTCTTCGACGAAAGCACCCGAAATTTGAGTGGTCTAATCGATCCCGAACAACAATCCTTCACCACGGCTGTAAGTTTTGATTTTCATGCCACCAACAACGATGCAGAGTATGAAGCCTTGATAAATGGCCTGGAAATGACGATGGCCATCGGTGTGCGAAAAATTGAAAGTTCTGGCGATTCCGGGATTGGTCGTATGCGGATGTCGAGGAGAATATGAAGCGCAGGGGTGGACAAATGATAAAATACCAACCAAATAGCGAAGAGCCTCATCGAAAAGTTCGGAGGAGGCAAATAGAGTTGATACCTCGGCGAAAAAAACACACAGCAGATGCACTAGCTCGACAGCACACGTCGAAGGCACCGCAGATATGGACAACATAGCGGTTACTAAACTCAACACTCTCTCAAAGGTCTGGCGTCATCACCGATAAAAAAGAAATAACTTGGGCTAACCAAGCGAGTCCATCAAACATTCATAGGAAGTCCTTCGGATCGCGATTCGAAAAAACAATTCGATGACCGGGTCGAGACTACATCGAAAGCGGATCTCGCCAGAGGATAAGGTCGCCGCATTTCCGATTATAACTAAAAGCGGCCGAGGTACGCCATCATCGACGAACAAACTTTATAAGCAAAAAGTTTCTCTTTGCCACTTTTGAAATCGTCACCGGGAAGAAGGCGCCAAGTGATCCGAAGGAAATCCACGAATGAGATTGTGGAAATCATACGGTCTCTATCTCGCCTACAAGACGATCAGACAAGGCTATTATTGGCTAACTTTAAGGAAAGATGCGATTGCATATGCAAAGAAGTGCCAGCAATGCCAGTTTTTTGCCCCGACGATTAAGCGAGCTCCGGAGGAGCTCACATCAATCTACTGACCCACGCCTTCATGAGGTGGGGAATCGACCGATCGGTCCGTTCCCAAAAAGCCCTGTGTAGTTCGAAGTTTGCAATGGTCGCAGTAGACTATTTCACCAAATGGACGGAAGCAGAACCTTTGGCGACCATTACGCATGAGAAAATCATTCGATTTATATGGAAAAACATCATTTGTCGTTTTGTCTTACCATAAGCAATCGTCACAGATAATGGGAAGCAATTCGATGGTTTCGAGGTCGATGCCTTTTTCGTGAAATGGAAAATCGCAAAGCTGTTCTCCACCCCCTATCACCCCCAGTCCAATGGGCAGGTTGAAGCTGTGAACAAAATAATCAAACACACCCTAAAAACTCAACTCATTGAGTCAAAGGGGTTGTGGGCTTTCAAGCTTCCGAGCATCCTATGGTAATATAGGACCACTTGCCAAAATTCAACCAGGTAAACACCTTTTGTTATGATTTTTGGGACGAGGCGATCATACCCGGTCGAGGTCGTGGTCAGAAGCCATCGAACATCGCAGATAGTCACAGAGGACAACGATCAAGCCATATCTCTCAGCCTCGATCTCCTCGAAGAAAAAAGATTGGAAGCCAACTTAAGAAAAGCAAACTACAAACAAAAGTCGGAAAAATACTACACTCAAAAGCAAAAATCCAAAGATTCAAGGTTGGCGACCTCATCTTAAAAAGGATCCTCGGCGTCCAGAAAGGAGTTTTCGGTCCAACTTGGGAGGGACCCATGAAGATTTCGAAATGCCTCCCAAATGGGGCTTACCAGCTCGAGGACTTGGAGGGCATTCACGCGATGTATCCGTGGAATGCGACCTACCTGAAGAAGTTCTACCAATAACTATGAGTTGTAAAATCCAGATCGGTGGTATATTTCTCCATGAATTACGACTTATAACACAGGCTTGCTCCATCATTTTACATTTACGAACTTGGGGTCTCGGGAGTCAGGAGTTCGATCGTAAATAGATTCATGAAATGAAAAAGCCTAAGTTAAAATTTAAGCCAAGAAACATGAAGGCTAGTATGTCAGATACATAGCCTAAGGGACCTCTATCGCATACCAATCCCTAAGTCTGGGTTAAGCAAGAACATATGAATACATAGTATGTCAGATACCCGGTCTAAAAGGTTTGCCTCTGCCGTGATACCGATTTAAGTTTGTCTAAGCCAAGAACACGTGGAAGGCTAGTATGTCGATATACCCGGTCCTGCAACAAGATACCAAATCTAAGTCTAAGCCAAAAACACGTGAAGGCTAGTATGTCGATACCGGTCTAATCCGGCCTCGGATAAGATACCCGATCCAATGGCTAAGCAAGAACACATGAAGGCTAGTATGTCGATACCCAAGTCTACCTCGGTCCTCGATAATTAAGTCTAAGTCCGCTTAAGCCAAGAATATATGAAGGTGGTATCAGATGTCGATACCCTATCTAAGTCGACATCGATCGATATCCTATCTAAGCCGACAACGGTCAAGTCGCTTATCAATTAACAAATCTGTTATCATTATGATTTTTTATCCAGATGTTCGAGAAGACAATCTGCGAGAAGACAAGATACACAAAATAAACAAGCATTCAAACCAGGAAGCGAGAAAGATAGAATTGAAAAGGAACTGTGATTTCATTAATAAACGCCCGAATGCAGCGAAGTCCTACACCCCTTGGGCAAACACTTACACACCCCGAAGGGCAACCTAACTAGCTGATAAGAAAACCCCGAAGGGCGATTACAAAGGGTGCCCGAAGGCATTTGGCATACAAACCCAGAAAAAACCATCCGGGAATCATTTCTACGGAGCATCCGAGGTCCCCTCAATAGGGTTGGTCATCGTGTTTTGCTCAACCTCAGGAATCTCGACGCCAACCTAATTCCCTTCACCATTTCCACCATCATCACCACCAACAACCTCCCTACCATCGCCATCCTGGCCATCATCCGTTTCTTCATTCAACAGCCCGAGCAACTCCTCGGGATCATAAAGATTAGCACCTAGGGGTAGGAAACTGAACTCCACACCAAAGACAACAAGGTCTTTGATGGGAAGATCATCCCCTCCGAAAACGGGGTTATTCGCATGTATGTCGGTGGCTGACTCGGACATCACGACTTTGCTCCATCAAGGTCGCCAGCTCGATGACAAGCCCGAACAACGTTAAAAAATTAGTGGATATAGGCCAGGTTAGTGGCATGATGGCACTCCAATTTCACAGTGGTCGGAAAGTCATGGACCTCAGTTTCTAACCGGCGACACCGAGCCTCCACCTCAGCAGTCCTGTCCATGCTCTCTTTCACCTTTTGATCTCGGAGCTCGAGATCCTTCGCCATCTGGGAGATTTTCTTCTCATTTCGTCGTTAAGGGGTCACATTCTCAATTTCTCCTCGCGCGGCTTTTGCATTGATATGACCTCATTCTTTCGATGACTGGCCAAGTCCACCTTCATCAACGAGCAACGTCTTCAACTTTACGGGCCTAGATTTGCCCTACCATCTTGCTCGGCTCGCGTTCAAAAAGGCCAAAGAACGACACATGTGAGCAATCCCCGAGGTCGATTCTCGGAGAAGTGTTGTGTATGAGCCCCTCGTGGAGATCGAGTCCAAGACCTCGGAGCATCTTTTTATCTGTCGGAGGTAGGAAGGGTGGGTGTTATTGGTCAGAAGAGCTCGCGACCCACGGTGTATTCTTGGTCGACTCCTAAAAAATACTCCATCATCCGGTTTTATCTGCAAGGCAACCAGGACATAAACATGGTACACTTTCGAAATAAAATATAGAAATGAAGTCATAAGTAAAAACGAGGTATACCGTTGGCGGAAATCCGGGTTCCACCTAAGGAAAGTCACGATCATCGGGATCACGAGCCCGACATTGTGTGAGCTCGACAATCCTATCGGGGGTCCATGAACTCGAGACCAACACCTTCCCACTCGAAGAGTCGGAGCACATCCATGTCCGCGGACGTCCTGGGATGTGTTTGAAACTCCCTCGGTTGCTCGCATTTCTAAGAAAGCCCTTTTTCCCCTCGGGGGCGGTGTGCTTTGGCCCCCCTCGGAGGCTAAAGGGCCCCAAGACCTTAACATCATTCTTCGCTCGCGCCGTTGCTAGAGCAAGGCGCGAGAAACCTTTTTCAGACATCTCTCGGCGTTCAAGTTTTGCATCTCACGGTAACTTTGGAGGATGCGGAAAGCAAATAGTTCTCGAAGAAAACCCAAGACAATAAGAAGATCGAGAAAACGACTGCAGAATAACCAAAGAAGTCGAGTCAGCGAAAGTAAAATCCGGAAAGTTTGCAGGGAAGGTCTCAAGATCAAATGACGGCCGAGGATGAAAACGATTAGGCCCGCAAATTCCAGACACTTCAACCGATTCGAGGTTGATCAAATGACCTCTCGTGCGGATCATTAAGCACACCGAACCGGTAGGACCAAGAAGGAAGGGAGAGCTCGGATGCCTTGGATTTCTTGGGGGCTGCAATAGGAGAAGAAGTTAAATCAAGATTATGGAAAAGGGAAAAGCAAAAAGCTTACTTTTAAGAATCGAGATGTCGCGAGGAATCGCGATATCCGAGGGCTCCTAGGGCAAAAGCGGGACTCGCTAAGCTCCCCTACCAACCAACACTCCTCTTTCCAATCTTGGACCTTGCTAGGGAGGTCCTCAACTATTTTCATATGAGGGTGGGCTTTCACATAGTAATACCCGGGGTCTTTACCCCACTTCGCCAAATGATGAGATGAGAAGATTCATTTCCTTGTGGCGGAACGCCCGAGGTTGGATCGGCGAACAGAGATAAGATCCGAAGATGGTACTCCACCCATTGGGAGTGATTTGTGTCGGAGCTAGGCCCCAAAACCACAGCAGCGAAGTAATAATAGGGTGAAGCGGAAAATGGAGCCCAGCCTTCATTGTGTCATAGTTTATCGCCACACACCCATCGAGGGGACCCGGCTCAAGATAATCGATATTATAAGGGGAACCCGAGCCCGGACGTCGTTGGGGACTTGAAATTATTCTCTCCATAGAAAAAAGCGGCCCTCGATTCGAGCTAGTTGGTTCACCCACAAAGAAAATATTATCCACACGAGTTCGGGTTGGTCGGGGGATCAATTTGCGAGGATGAGACATACTCTCCTCTATCCGCAGCTTGCGATCAACGTCGTCAATCTCGTCATCATCACTTTCGGACGTCAAAAAACGACCTCCGTCAAAAGTCGAACTCGGCCGACCAATCGATCCGAACTAGGCTCATCTCCTTCCTCCCCACCATCTCTCAAACCCTGAGTTTCCGCACGACGGGGGCGAAAGACCTCCCGAGAGTCCCCCCTCGGCCGGCTGAGGTGGGCGTCGTCTTGATGTGACCTCACCCCTAGTCAACACAGGAATTCTGCTCACCGTCTCCGAGGAGACTTCCACTACCAAAGTTTCAGGCCCGCCGTGGCCACGCCGCCGGCGAATCACCGTAGTTGGGGCAGAACTCTCGGCCGTGCTCCACGAGTCCTCCCGATTCGAGGTAGACATCGTTCACCAAAGCAAAGTATAAGAAGAAAGGAAGAAGAACAGAGATCTGTACCTGGAGCACAACAACGATCAAAATCGGAATTGAGGGAAGAATCGGAGCAGCAAGGTAGTGTTCGAGAGTTTGCGGAATGGAAAATGGAAAGTGAGAGGAGAAAGGTGCATTTATAAGAGGAGTTTAGGGCGCGTGGTCCGGCCCACGACCTTCAGTGTCCCGCGCGTGGAACCCACGCACCATCATCACCTATCCTCGATGCGAGCGAAATGAGTCGGCTCTGGTCATCACCCGATTTCTAAGACCTGCTCATGTGTACTCGAGAAGTTTTTGAGACCTCGCACATCACACCCAAGGTGAGGACAAAAAAGGGTACCTCGTCCCTCCTTTGCGAGTACAGGGAGACGAACTAGGGGCTATTGTTGTGGGCATATGGCACGAGGTCGGGCCCGACCTGGAAAGAAACAGAAGAGGACCAGACCACATTTTGCGCAAGTATAACACCTCGCCAGAAAGGTAGAAACGAAGGCATGCCAAGCACCGGTATGCGACGGGCCACTCTCGCGGTCGCGCCTTGACACAAATCTGAACATTAATGGGGATGGGACCCGTGGCGACCGAAAGCGGTTCGAGGACCTTACCTAAGAATGGCCTCAATCGAGATGTGTCGATAAGGGCGGTAATGATGAGTAGCCATGAGTAGATAGGCGGCTAAATCCACCGCAAATCCCGGATTTGCCTCGAGCAACGATCCCAAGTCTTGTGAGCTCTTGATCCCCTCGGCGACCTCGGTGACCTCGACTGGGTCACATCAATCATGTAACATTTAATGTTTTGCAGAGTTATTTCCGGCTACTTGTCTTTGTCAATCTGGAGAGTGGATAAATAGGGGTCATTTATGACCAAGAAAGGGAGAGAAATCAATACCTTACCAAACCTCTTGCAAATCTATTGCTCAAACTCTTACTCTCTCAAAGCAATCATATAACATAAATACAATCCATCTTACACATTTATTGTTTGTGTCACTAAGATCATCAAGCCACATCTTAATCCATAATCCTCATATTTTAGTACACAACACTATTGTCACCAACTAACTCTTGGGATGCTGCAAAAATCAATAGACTCTTCCTTAACTACGAGATTGATGTTATAAGGAAAGTTCCTATCGACCGCTACGGCTGCAGAGACTCTCGATTTTGGCGTTTCACCAGGAAAGGGCTTTATACGGTTAAATTGGCCTATTGGAATGCCCACTCCTCCATGCTTAAAAATGATGTTAAGGGGACTTGTTCAACCAGCCATGTTCCGACTTTCTTGGCCAAGATTTGGAAGCTCAATATCCCTCATAAAGTCAAGATTTTCCTATGGAAGGCAGCTCACGATGCGATTGCCTCCGAGGCAAACTTAGCAGCTCATCATGTTCCATGTCCTCCAAGGTGCGTTCTCTGTGGTTTATATTGGGCTGATACTAATCATGTTTTATTTTCCTGTCAGGAGGCTAAAATGGAGTGGAAGAACACAGAGTGGTGGACCCTAATTAAAAATACGAGGGGTTACTCCCCAGAAAGTCTTACCATACACTTTATCCAGTCCATGGAGGAGGCCGATCTTGAAAAAATTGCCACCAAGTTGTGGTGTGTGTGGAAAGAAAGATGCGACCTCTCTCACAAAAGAGGGGATCAACAAAACTGGGCGTCAATGACTCTCCAAGCCAACTGGACTGAGGCCTTTCTCGACCAATATCACTTTGAAAGAAACAAACTGACTCAGAGAGAGATCAAGCCAACCAACATTTTCATACCCACTCAGGCAGAGGATCACGAAGACAATTTTGTTTTGAAGGTGGATGCAGCTTACAATGAATCCACAATGTCCTTCGCCATTGACCAGATCTTCGCTCGGGGGGTAAACTCGGGTTCTTTGGGTTTCATAAAATTAGTCCTCTCCCGGGTTCGGGATTATGGTATATTTAAAATTGTAGCCATCATTGATGGCGTGACCTTCTAGATGAATGACCCGAGGGGATCTGTCTCGATTTACTCGGACTCTATTGATGCGGTTAAAGCCATTACGACAGATTCTACTCACAAGGGCTTCGAAGAAAATCTAATTATTAGGGCACGAGATCTGACTAGGAACACCTCAGTGAAAGGTGTTTGGTATTGCCCTCGATCAAGCAACACAATGGCCAAGACAACCTAATTTAAGTCGACAACCAAATCTCCCCTCCCTCAAGATTTGGTGGACGATGATATCCCCAGACATATTTTGTCTTTAGCTCAGGATCACCATTCTATGTAATTTCGTTGATATGAGCTCTAAAAAAAAAAATCTTAGATGCTATTTTACCAAAGCAATTATATGTATGTGTTTATTACCTTTTTTTTAAATTTGTCCTTTTAGCCAAAAGAAAAAAAAATGGTGGGGGGGGGGGGGGGGGGTTTGGGGGTTTGAAGGGGGCAAGGCATGTGCTTAAAGGGGAGATATACAAATTGTGGTTAGCTAAGTCACATCATGGGTTGCGAATCCCGATTTTGCCCAAATTGCTTTCTCCAATTATATATATTGAGAATGAGATAGTGTCCACAATTAATCTCAATCCAAATGTGAAATGTAGGAGAGTTAATTTGGGGTTATATTCGACACATGGATTATTGCATGGTAACTCAAGGGGATTAAATTAAGCTTTAGATAGTGAAGTGATGCTTCAAGCCTGCAGTCACACAAGTTTCTAGTGTTAATTTTTTTTTATCTATTATTTGTCTATTTAATTGTACTTTAAATTATTATTTGCACTCTTTCCAGTTATAGATATCTAATTTCTTTTTGGCAATAATGCAATATTAGAGCACATTCGGTCTTTGTGAATGTAATCAATTATGTGGATTCTCGATATAAAAAAGTACTTCATGATATTATGCATGGACATAAAAAAAGTTGCATAAATGTATGGGGGGAAAGGAAGAAAACAGCATGGTCCAAAGGGCTAAACGTAGACACTATAAATAGCCCATACATATGGAAGCATCTTCTCCAGTGACAATATTTAAACCATAATAATAAATCATTACTTGATTATAAATACTTAACTGTGAAAGGTATGGCATAATATGTTTTTTTACATGAGTATATGTATGTGGTTCACTAAAATATTCATAGCATTCAGAAAAAAAGTAATGTTATTACACTAATTATTAACACATACGAATGTACGAATATATTATAGTTAAATATAATGAGTATTACACTAATTATATGTTATATTTGATACTCCCTCTACTCCAGGCAAACCTTCACAATTGAAAATTAATGACATAAGTTTAAAAAATTTAATATTAAATGTATTATTGGTTGACAGATATATAACAAAAATAAAAAAAAATGGAGAGAAAGGAGAAAGTAAATTGGGCCATTAAAAAACTCGACCTCTAATAATCAAATTAATAAAAGTGATTTTACAACCAAAAAAGTAGAAAAGTAGAATGTTAAGTCACAAATAAGGCCATAGTGGTGTGCTGATGCTTTGACAACAGATTGACTTCTTTTGATTAATTATGGGTGCTCATTAAAAGTGCTTAATTTGATTTAAGTAAGTATTAAGGTTTTAAACATATGAATTGCCTTTATTAATTGTGTTTGTAGCAGCTTTTTTGAACAACAGATCAACATGGTGAGATTAATTAAAGCCTAGTTTAATTTATTAATTATACATTGCCTGCTAATATATCGAGCCATGTGCTAAATCGTCAGTAGCTTCGTTGAATCTTCATCCAAGATTCTATTATTTGTCAAAGTTGTAATTAGTATCTTATAGATAAATGTATTTCATAGAATTATTAATTTTTTAAGCTTAATCAAACACATCTACAAGCTCAAATTAAATAGCCATTACAGAATAATCTCTTAGAAGAAAATTCATTTAATCGATTCACCATGACATAGGATTAATTAACTTATATTTTCAGGTTTTATTACCGTGATATTTTTATTTAGAGTGCGCCTCCTTTACATGAAACTTGTTCATCGTAATTTTTTTTTATATTTATAGATATGACTCTTTGATTATTAAGATTAATATTTTTTAAAGATAAGTTACATCATTCATTTATCACTATTAATGCCCTATTATAATAAAAATCACACTCTTTAGTGTTATGAGTAATACCCTTTGTGTAGTAAAAAAACCAACCATTCAGTTATCTCAACTAACATCATTTAATAATATATGTCACACTCCTTAATTAATTTTACAGATTTTTGTGTGAAATTTGTTCACTCTATCTTTTATTTACAGTTATTGAGTTTTATATATTAATTTTTTTAGCCCCTTAGTATCAATTAATAAGCCTATTGTTTCAAAACTGATTTTCGTTGGCTGTTAATACAATATACTACTCCATCCGTCCCCCACCATTTTGCACACTTTCTATTTTGGTCCGTTCCCCACCATTTTGCACACCTAAAATATAGAAAAGAATCTCACAATCTTCACCCTCATAATCTCCACCCTCCATCTTTTTTTAAAAGTCAATAAAATACACAAAAAAATTATTTTTTCTTAAAATCTGTGCCCAAGAAAGGGTGAAAAAGGTGGGGATGGAGGGAGTATCTATTTTTAATTACACTATACACAAATATTAAATAACATGATCTCGACCCATATAGCATTAATATTCATGAACAAAAGGCTGAAATTAAAAGGTGATGAAGGCCCATAAACAAGTACATTAAACAGTAAGATAGCAAACGAAAAGCTGAAAATCCAGTGGCGCAAAAGTGTAGGAAGATTATAAAGCTGGTTAGTAGATTAGAAATAGAATGGACCCAATTCACTATTAGAAACTCGATTATTAAAGGCGATGAGTATCCCATTATTTACATTGGTTTAATTTAATAAAATGTATAGTTGTCAAAAAACAATATTGACACATGGATTCAAAAAAAAAACAAAACAATATTGACACAAACCTAACATTTCACAAAGCTATATGTAGGGCGTGTTTTGAAACACTTAGCTTCCAGAAGCACTTATTTTCAAAGTTTCCTTTCACATCTTTTGAAAATAAATGCTTCTGGAAGCTGTTTTAAATGTTTCAAAACACACCGCATTCTCAAAGTTAGTATGAAATGATTGCTTGGCGTGGTCCTTTTCACGATGTTATCATTTTAGATTAGTCAGTTAGTTTAAAATTTTGATTTTTCATATTTTATGCTACTCCAATATTGAGGTTAAGGTCGTTGCATTAATATTGAGATTTAAATTTTAACCCTTAAATTGAGGGGAAAAAGTCCCATGGAAAATTTATAATATCCGAAAGTGGTTATACTAGTAGGGGCGATCCTCAATAATGATCTTTAAACACTGGATTTAAGTTTTTTTTTTTTTTTTTTTTTTGAAAGGACTGGATTTAAGTGTTGATATCACCAAGAAGAGGATGTAAAGGTATGAAATGTAACTATTGTTGAATTAACTTATCAAATGTTTCACAAACATTCGCCTGTTTTTCAAATCGGTTTGCGCGATTTTTTAAGATCCGATTGATCTAGCTAGTTGACCCGTGGGCTCCATTTGGATGGATGGATTTGAAAATCCATGGATTTCACTCATAAATCATACTCTCTAATGGATTTATAAATACTTAGATGTGAGAGTTTAGAGAAAATAGTGGAGAAGGAGCGGGGAAAGGGGTAGAGATGAAGGGATTTCGTAAATGACTAGATTTTGATGAGGATTTGAAATCCCTCCATTTTAAACTAGCTTCTCAAATCTAAGTATTTTTAAATCCATTGAAGAGTGATGATTTGTATGTGAAATCCACAATTTTCAAATCCTTATCCAAATGGAGCCGTGAAGAATTCATAATCTTTTTGACAAAGTCTAGTATGAAAATTTTCATACATGAAAAAACTTTAATTTACAATCAAATTTTGTAATTGGTGAAGGTAAGAGTGGTTCATGGTTCACTCGGCCTAAGTGGTTCACGGTTTACCCGACCCGAATATGTCATAATTTAGGGTTCATTATTTAATGTTTAGGATGTATATGGTTAATTTATGACAATTTTATAAATTTTCATATATGAAAATTTTCACACTAGACATACTCAAATTTTTTTATTCTTCTTTAAATTCTCTTGTTTAAATTGATGATAAAGATAACATATTTCATATATATATATATATATATATATATATATATATCTTGTATAGACATGTAGGACACATAATTTGCGAAGTTTCATGAGTGGGCTTTAATTAGTTGTAATTGGGGAGTGAACTTTGTTAGTGATGACCCATTGAATAGATTTCATTTTGACACTTCACCAAACACTCATTAATCTTTGTTGCATCCACATCTCTTTTTGCCTTTCCATTTCATGACCACATTCAATCACTTGTAGATATACACATATTCGTAGCTTTTACAAAAGTCGTGTTTATGGAATCTCACAAGATATTTTAGGGGTGTCACATTTCAATGTTGAGGAAGTTATTTAATTCAGTAATTATAAGAAAAATTGTTATGTATAGTGTTTGTAAAGCTAAGAAATATTAGTGAATAGAGTAAAATATTAGTGAGATACAAGAGTCAAAATCACACTTGACAAATATATATTGTCTCGACTCTCGAGTGGTCATGAGGTGGGAAGATACTTTTGTAAAAGTAGAATTAAAATTGTGCTAGCTCAAGTATTCAAATAGACTTTCTTTAGGGACCCGTTTGGTTTAGTAGATGTGATAGATACGAAATGATAGAATTATGATGGATTGCACTGTTATGATTAGTTAACATTGGCAAAAAAGTGTTAGTTTGGTAAGATGGATAACCCCAAAATTTCCTGTAGAGTCAATTAATATCACGTGTTTGGTTTGAAGGATAAATATTAAAATATGATGGTTTTATCTATTTTGCCCTTCGCTACTGTATTCGAAAGAGGATTACCCTAATCCCAGGTTTGATTCATGTTGTGATTCTGCAATAAATTGGATTGCGCAGTGGCATCAATTGATAGAAATATTCACGAGGTTTCCCATATCATAATCAAATCGCACAAAATAAAAGTTAACAAATCTAATTTTCCAAAAACCTGTTGTGGTATAAAATATGAGGTGGAGGATGTTAATTTCATACCTTTTCCATCGATTTGTGGATTTCAATCGAAGACCCATCAAAATTGAATCGATTACGAACCTAAATCGTCCACAATTGCTCCCAGTTGTATCCGCACATACAGAAAATGAATTAACGCTACAAAAAAATCTCAAACCCCTAATTTGTGGTATGCATTCCGACGAGAATCTTAGTTACAAAATGAATGATAATAGCATTAGTAGAATTGTTAGAGGGTGAATGTAATTTCATAACTATTCGACCTCGATTTCTCGATTTCAATCGAATCGAGCACAAATGGATTGGAAGAAGAAGCAAAATCACGATGCAGATGGAGAAATGACAGATAATGTAATTTTGCACATCCATGTGTATATATAGTGGCATTTTAGTAATATGTGTGATGTATAATGGCAATCTGGACAGAATGGTAAGATATTGGAGGACAAAAACGTAATTTTCCCTCCCAACTAATCAGCGAAAATGTGGTGATTTAATCTCATGGGTGGGCTGGTCGCTGGTGACTTGTTATCACCTATTTGGATGATAAAGGTCTTTTCTATAATTAAGCTTTCGGGAAATCATGGGCTTGTGTCCGATGAACTAAACGTTTGATTGGGGAGGACAATCCCATCAATCACCCCTATTCCATCAAACCAAACGCAGCCTAGATGTTTTCTTGTTTTTTTACTCGTTTTGGCCCAATTTTAACTTGTTTTTGCACAACTTCCCGTATACTTTTCTGTAAACCTTATTTTCTTGATTTACAGAGTTCTAGAATGCTTATAATTTTTAACCTGAAAAATATTAATTGTTGCACAACAATGTATATATGTGAAGCTTTTGCATTTTCAAGTTTCACAACAAGTACTAATTTCATCAATGTAGATCAAAATGCACCTACGTTGAGCTACAAATACACACAAAAATCCATGTTTATCAACCATCTCAACTTTTAGATTACAAATTCTAGACAATTCATTTAAATAGAAGCATTCGAATGGAGAACATCAAATTTATTTCTGCACGTAATTCTAATATATATAATTTTTTAGGACACTCCCATATGTTTTGTTGCTGTAATTTTACAAAAAGTAATGGGATAAGTTGCAGAGTGTGAACTTTATAAACACAATTTGTAATAGGCCTAGGCCCATATAATAAGATGTTTTGGTTGGGCCTTAGATTAAGTCCGTTTTAGCTTTGCTAGACGTTCGGCTCAGAAAAATAGGGATAGTGGGATATTACAAGACAATATCTATAATGAACCTCAATATATATTCACTGATAATTAATAATTACGTTTGCGCATATTAAAAAAAAATTAGAATACATTATGAATTTTTTTAAAACAAGTAAAATAAAATTCAACGTGGATACAATTTTCCTGTCAAATAAATAAATAAATAATAATGCCTATCAAATTTTTATTAAATAATATTTGTAAATACGTATTGGGCTGGTGCATGTGGGCTTAGTGCAAATTCTCGGGTCAAAACCAAAACAACTCAATACCCGAATGGTTGCTCCGAGTTCCGGAAACGGGTTTCCCCCTTCCACCAATTTCAAATTTCAAATCACGCAAAAAAAGAAGCGGCAACGGTCACAGTCCAGCTGTAAAAAAAGAAATTCAAAATTCGAAAAATTCTGAACCCTAGGCCTAGAGGTGATAGATAACAAGTGAAATTTCACCCCATTTCCACCAACTGCTATTATAAAACCACATTTTCACCACAATTTCAGAACTACCTATTTTATTCCAGAGACGTCTTCGTATACGCCCTGGTATTTTCATCTCTTCTCTCCGATCTAAATCCCTTTTCCGATCTTAATCGTTCCAAAAAAAAACGAAAATGAGAGAATGCATTTCGATCCACATTGGCCAAGCCGGTATTCAGGTCGGCAACGCCTGTTGGGAGCTGTACTGCCTTGAACACGGCATCCAGGTTCGGTCCGACGCTTTTCTCCTTGTTTCTTCGTTTTTTAATTATCTGATTCTATGGATCTCGGTGTGTTTTTTTTCGATTAATTTGTCAGTTCCACCGTAATTAATGTATTTTTTGTTGTGTTATCGGTTGCTTGAATCGTTTTTGTTAGATCTACATGTTCTAAAGCGTTTTTATATATTTATGCAAATGTGCTTATGGTTACAATCTAGATCTAGGTGTTTTGGATCTTTTATTCACACTCGAGTACTAATTGTGCATATTCTGATCCAAATTGTAGTTCTGGAGAAATTGATGTTATTGATTTATGTTATCGGTCAAATCGTTTTAGATATTTTAATTCATTCAATTCTATCAAATCAATGCTTGTATACGTTGATATATGATATCAGATCTGAATTTTGAATTGACGTTTGCTGCAGCCTGATGGCCAAATGCCAGGAGATCACACTGTTGGCGGAGGTGATGATGCCTTCAACACTTTCTTCAGCGAAACTGGTGCAGGAAAGCACGTTCCCAGAGCCGTGTTCGTCGATCTGGAACCAACTGTGATTGATGAGGTTCGCACCGGCACATACCGCCAGTTGTTCCACCCTGAGCAACTCATCAGCGGCAAAGAAGACGCTGCTAACAACTTTGCCAGAGGTCATTACACCATCGGCAAAGAAATCGTCGATCTCTGTCTTGATAGGATCCGTAAACTCGCTGATAACTGCACTGGGCTGCAAGGGTTCCTTGTTTTCCACGCCGTGGGCGGTGGAACTGGTTCTGGACTTGGATCTCTTTTGCTCGAGAGGCTATCTGTTGATTACGGTAAAAAGTCGAAGCTAGGTTTCACAATTTACCCTTCCCTCAGGTGTCAACTGCTGTTGTGGAGCCTTACAACTCTGTGCTTTCCACTCACTCTCTCCTGGAGCACACTGATGTCGCCGTGCTTCTTGATAACGAGGCTATCTATGACATTTGCCGCAAGTCACTCGACATTGAGAGACCCACCTACACCAATCTGAACAGACTCATTTCTCAGGTACCAATAAGTTCCATTCTTGTGTGTTAATGTTTAGTGATTGATTGAATTGCCAGTCATTGTGTTTGATGAAATGTCTAGGTTATCTCTTCATTGACCGCTTCACTCCGATTCGATGGAGCCTTGAACGTGGATGTTAACGAATTCCAGACCAACTTGGTGCCATACCCAAGAATCCATTTCATGCTTTCTTCCTACGCCCCTGTCATCTCAGCCGAAAAGGCCTACCATGAACAACTCTCCGTTGCAGAGATCACCAACACTGCATTCGAGCCTTCATCCATGATGGTCAAATGCGACCCTCGCCACGGGAAATACATGGCTTGCTGCCTGATGTACAGGGGAGATGTCGTCCCCAAGGATGTGAACGCTGCTGTTGCTACTATCAAGACTAAGAGGACCATCCAATTCGTCGACTGGTGTCCGACTGGTTTCAAGTGTGGTATCAATTACCAGCCGCCGACTGTCGTCCCTGGTGGCGATCTTGCTAAGGTTCAGAGAGCTGTGTGCATGATTTCCAACTCCACGAGCGTTGTTGAGGTTTTCTCGAGAATTGATCACAAGTTTGATCTGATGTACGCCAAGCGGGCTTTCGTGCATTGGTACGTGGGTGAGGGTATGGAGGAGGGAGAGTTCTCTGAGGCTAGGGAGGATTTGGCTGCTCTGGAGAAGGATTATGAGGAAGTTGGTGCAGAGTCTGCTGAGGGAGATGAAGATGAGAACGATGAGTATTAGTTGCTAGGATGTTTGTTATGATGGACCAATGGACTCATTGCTCTCTTTTATGTTTGTGTTGAACTTGTGTGAACCTTGATCCTCCTTTTATGTGACTATCGCTTCTGTTGCTTGTTATTTTGAATGGGAGATTATTTCTGTTTGTTGTGTTGTTGACATTTGACAATAGTCTATGCAGAATATGGATAATTATTCTACTTTGGGCCGCGAAATATAATCAGCCCAATTGAAAATATTAATTTTTTATTTACATATCCTCACAAGTACGCAGTTCCCACCGAATTTTCTTCTATATGGGGAGTTTGCAAACTTTACACAAAGGTTAAAAGAAATGCTTCTTCTCCTTCAATTGTTTCTACAAAGTAGTCTTGTATTTGTAGACACTCCTTAATCAATTAATTTCAAGAGCATACACATAATCGAAAATTTCATCAACATAAGTAGAACATACACTCGAAAAAACCTTGATCTCAGTTTTAGTATGCAGTGTTGCCGCTGAGAGGCGAGGCAGGTAAAATAGGCCTAGAAAAGAGCATGAAATGCACAACACCACCAGTTCTGTCTTTGAGTCTCAAATTCACCTCCCCGACATGATCTTCTCTAAGATGCAAATCCTCTGCCCTAATCCTCAAAATCTGATGCACCTCAACGCTCCTCCCTTTTTTTCTCCCCCACCGACGACGGCGGTCGCCACTCCACCTCCACCCCCGCCGCCGTACCGTCTTAACTTTCCGGATCCATCTCCAGATACTCCGGCCGGAAGGAAAATACTCTGCTTTTCTCAATTTCATTCATTTACCACCAATAAAATGAAATGATAAATTAAATGCGCGTGTGATACATATATATATATATATATAGACATATATGTGTGGGAATTGAGTGTGTTGATATGTGTGTGGAACCACCTGGCTAGGTTGACAAAGTTCCAGATGAGTGACGGTTTTCCATGGACACGTGCATTGGGCCGAGAAAGAAGGAGACTCGGTTTGCCGATGAGCGACACGTGGTGATTTGGAGGGTGGAGATGAGTGTTATGCCCTACCCGTTTTGGTGGGTGGGATTTTGGCGCTACGACACGTTAGCTATACGGATCTGTGTGAGTGTGAATGTGAATCCTCACGCCAAATCCAACTCTTTTTTTTTTTTTTTTAATTTTGGTTCTTAAAAGATGTGGTGATCTAAGTAACAATTGGCAGTGCTAATTGAGTTCAAAGCGGAATGAGTTGTAGGATTATAATTGCTTTTTAATTCACATACTGTTATGTGGTGATGTTATACTGGTGGCTAACACGTAGCATGCTTGAGGTTTTCTTACATGCTTTTAGTACCATTGATATCAGCATGATGTAATCTTTTTTATGAATTTTGAAAATTCTTTGATATTTATTATCCACGGAGGAATTTTGCCCACAACTAACATGTGTGCTAAACGATTTACAAAGTGGTATATTTGGCCTATAATTAATGACAAAGTATAATGTGAATAAGTTTTACGGTGAAACTGGTTAAGGAGTGTGATTTATATTATTAAAGTATGTGACTTTTTATTTGTAAAAGTGTGTAGCTTTTTTTCTTTGTAAAGTGTATTCTTCTATAAAAGTGAAGGGTGTGATTTATATTATAAAGAAAAAAGATCGTGAAAGTGATAAGCGAAGTGTGTGAATTTATATTCTAAAAAGTGTATGTCTGTAAAAAAAAAAAAAACCAATTTCACGACAAACAAGTTTCAAAGTATACCAACTCATAATTAATAGTGTACGGCTTATCTTTCGAATAATAACGAGGCCGACACATTAATTCAATTTGATTTTTCGTATTTTTTAATATGGGTGCTTCAAATGAAAAGGATATCTATTTTCTTTTATTGCATACTTGTCGAAATTCGTTAGTAAAAAAAATTACCAGCACCCGGTGAGGATCGAACTCACGACCTTTCCCTTACGAAGGGAACGCACTACAGCTATGCTACGGAGGCTGACGTGTCAAATACAAATATTTTATTATACTTAAATGCTATAATATATAGTTTATAAGTGTAGTAATAACAATTGAGGCCGATGTGTTAGACATCCAAATTTTATTAAACTTAAATGCTATTATATATAGTTTATAAATGTAGCAATATAAATTGATAAGTGTAGTGATATTAATTTACAAGTATAATTGTATAAATTTTATACTATGAATAAATTTCACTAATGACATGCTCATTAATTTGTTATGACTCTCTTGTTATATCTATTGGATAATTTTTAAGTTTTGACAAAATATATCATGAATAAGTTTCACACAAGTTAATTTGTAAAATTAGATAACATAATTAAATGTATGATTTATCTTATAAAAATGTATTAATTGTTATATTTAAAGGGTATGATTTATATTATAAAAATATATTAATTATGATAATTGAATAATAAAATCTATAAATATAAACGAATTTTACTATGAACAAGTTTAAAAGAAGATCGACTCTTAGGTTGTGCTTGGATGTGTTTTCATTTTTTCATTTTTCATTTTTATGGAAAATAGTTGTTTTGAATGAATAGTTATGAAAAATGAGAGTGTGATTGGTTGTGAAAAAAAATGTAATGATTATAGTTGATGTGATATGTCTGTTGAAAATAAGAGTGTGATTGTATGTGAATTATTTTTTTTTTGAATAGTTAATATGATGAAATTTTAATTTGTGTTGTGTTGTTTAATACGGAGTAATTTTTTTTTCAATTGGTTTAATATTAATATTTTTTACTAAAAATTTTAATATTAAAAATATATTGAGAAAAAAATATTTTCCATGCCTCCATCCCATAATAACTATCACATTTTTTTTTATTTGAACGTCCCAAAATAATTTGCACAACCCAAAAATAAAAAACTCTACATAAACTTTATCATTTTAATATTTACAATTTTACATAAAAAATCATTATTTTTGGGCTCACACATACACATGCACATAACCCAACCCATTTATTTTATTTTTTATGAGTTTAGTACCATATTAATAATGATAAAATCTAGGATACAAATTTGTATACATACAAATTTCAATTGAGACCCAATTTCACTTTACCCAATCCATCATTGACCCGCTTTGACCCATTTTTTACCACCTGACCCTCTGACCCTTTCTAAATTGATTGATTTGTATATATACAAATTTGTACAGTAAACCTACTCATTAATAATATTTAATGATAAAAAGTATTACCTCGGTCCCGGAAAAAACGTGCAAACCACATTTATTATCGAGTTTTTGTGAGCGAGTTGTTTATTAGTATTTCAAATGATAAATTGATTTTTAAAGAGGGGTATTATAGATCTACATCTCATCTATTGCATGCATCTTTTAAAATTATTTTATCATTTCAAATACTAATAAAAAATTCGCTCGCAAAAACACGTGAAAACAGTAAACGTGCACATTTCTTTGGGACGAAGGGAGTAGTATGAAATGGAATCATTTATGAAATGGGGTACAAATTAACACAAATCAACATCCACCTCTTTCAAAGTGTTAAAGTGTTATCTTAAATTACGCTCCAAAATCTCATCATAAGACGGTCTCATATAAATGTGCCTCAAATTAATATAATCATATTTGTATGGTGTTAAAAGGTATTGTTAATATATTAATATCTTTCAACATTAGAAATATTACTGTTATTATGTTAATATAATAATTTTTTAAATTTGAAATTAATAAAATAACAATTCATTATTATTAAAATTTCAGAATTAATAATATTAAGCAATATTTAACATTTATATTTATATTATAATTATATTTTAATAATAATATTCAGGTTATATTAACATTATATTATTATTTAATCTTACATTATTATATTATATAATATTTAAGAGGTACATTTATATGAGACGGTCTCACGGTGAGACGGACATAAGTTGGGCAATGAAGTTTTAACACTTTGGAAGGGGTGAGATATGATTTATCTTTAAGTTGACTACCCGTCTCAAATGAGTTTTTATTAATATTTAATATTAAGAAAATGTAAATAATATAACATTTTTAGTAAATTAAAAATAATATATTATAATAGTATTTAGTATTTTAAAAATTGGTGGTATAATATTAAATTTATTATTTTATAATAATATTATTTTATTAACATTATTAATAATATAAAGAATAAAATTAATTATTATAATAATAGTATTAAAAGTAGTATCATAATAATTTAATATGAATATTAATACTATATTGATATATATTAATATTAATATTTTAAATATTTATTCTACATGTAGGTTGGAATTTTATAATTATTTTAGTATCTTAAATATTATTCATATTAGTATAATAATATTTTTATATAGTTAATAAATAATATTATTAATATAAAAATATATTTAGTATTAATATCATATTTAAATAGTGTTGAGAATTGAGGTGAATAGTATTGGGAGTATGAGAATTAATATTGAATAATATGGAGAATGTTGAATGAATAGTATTAAAAAATAAGAGAGAATAATAATAAAAATTGAGAATGAATAATATTGAAAATTGAGAATGGAAATGAGAAAAAGTTCCACAAGCAAACACAACCTTAACTTTTAACTTCCCATACACAAGAACATTTTGGGGTTTAACTTGCGGCCTGAAATGAATACCTCAAATAATTTTTCGACTAATAACCTGTTTGCAAATCCAAATAAAAGGGTAGAAGCTTTTTTTTTTTAAAAAAAAAAAAAAACTGAGTAATAATTTTAACAAAACAGTGTTTTGATCTACTCAACAAAGTTGAGTTTCAAAGAGGCCCTAAATGTTCATACACTCTTATTTCTCAAAGTACATCCTCTCTCCACATCAAATTTGACTACTACATAACTGTTTTGGGCTCCTAAATTTGACTATATTTTTTTTTAAATGAAAATACATACTTTATTATTTTATCACATAAAATATTAATAAAAAATTCTTTCCATCCCAATACTTTATCATTTTATCATATAAAATACTAATAAATAATTATTTCTTATACTACGAGCGCACATTAATCGTCCTAAACTTGACTACATTTTTCTTTAAATGGAAATACCTATTTTATTACTTTATCATATAAAATACTAACAAACAACTCTTTATACCCCAACACTTTATCATTTTATCACATAAAATACTAATAAACAATTATTTCTTAAACTACGAGCGCACAGTAATGTAGTAGTCAAATTTAGGATGGAGGGAGTAACATTTACCAGTGTTTTCATAACCGAATCGACAACCAAACCGATCTAAGCATCGGTTGCCGGTTGAACCGGTTGGACCGGTTCAACCGTCAAAATGATTTATGTATATTTCTTTTATATTTGTTATGTTACATTAAAAAATAAATATTTATTTATAAAATTAAAATTATACTAATTTATAACTTATAAATCTTATATTAAAATAAATACAATAGAGTTTGGAGACTAGGGATGATGGCATTGTGGATTAATTCCACACAGTATGTGAAGGCGGTAAAGATATTAAATGAATTTGATGACTTGTGAATGATTTAGAAAAAAATAATAAAAAATTAAGAAAAATAATTTAAGAAATAATAAAAAATAATTAAACATGATGAACTGTTTTTTAAAAAGTAATTAGATCGGTGACATAAAGCGGTTCACGGTTCAACTGATTTTTGAAAACACTGACATTTACCCCCATTCATTCGTTCCACCGCGCTTGCAAAGTGTAAGCTTCCTAAGAAGATTTTGCAATTGCTCAAATCTAAAGAATAAAATTACAAGTTACTATAATTATAAAAGTTACTATAATTATAAAGGTCTGGTGGAAAATAAAAAAATAAACTATTCAACCCCTAATTCAGAAATCTACTGCAAAAATCATTTTAATTTGACTCGGCAAATAATAAAATGTGTCAAAATAGAAACAAATAATTCAGGAGGTCGACTGTACACGTGGTTTCTTTGCACCACCAAAGCCAATCCAGAGTCCATATGGTGTTAATTGCGTACGAAACCTTTGAACTGGCAAATTCACCCTCTCCCATTGCATCTATTCACGATATATTACCGCACTAGCTCGTCAAAATTCGAGAATCTTACAAGGGCATAACAGTATTTCCGCTTCAACGTCACCCGTGACGCGCTCATGCGACGCCTGCTCGAGGCGGACGCCAGGCACACGCCAACGCGTGGCGTCCAATCCCTCTCCAATTTCTCCCCAAATCAGACGTTTGTTCTTCATCTATGCTATATTTCAGCACATTTACGAGTTATATTTGGATTCGTGGTTCTGTTTATCCGTGCGGATTTCATATATTCTCTCAATTTCTGTGAAATTTATAATAATTTTTTGGTTGATTTGAAGTGGACGTATTTTATCAGTAGAAAATGGTCTCTGAGTCTGATGAGCCGGCCGCTGATGGCGTCAAGGCGTCTACGAGGTTGGTGTTTTTTCGTTTTTATTTATTTTGTGCCTAATTTATTCAATTCCTTATTTTAATTGGTTTCGGATTAGCCTAAGTTGAAGCTTGACTGCCAGCGAGTTCGAATTTCGTGCTAGTTTTGCTTTCCCCAAATTGAATTGGGTCCTTGAATTGTTCTATTATGAGATAGCCGCTGTATAATTGTGTGAATATATACAAATAAAGGTTTGTTTTGATTATTAGTTTATAACACAATGCGTAGGATGGTTAAGATTGAGTTTATTTTCTATGGAATTTCTAGTTGTTTATAAGCTAACTACAGAGTGAAACTACTCTGATTTACCAGGGTTGTGTAATGGTTTCTTCAAGCCATTATACTCTTTACAGAGTGCTTCAATGTGGTTGTGTTGCGGAGTGTCTTGAATCTTGAAAAATAAAAGGATATTGATGTTATCATATGAATTTTTTTTTGTCAAACAAAGCATGAAAAGATCTACAATGCTTTCTTCATTTTTGACTTTGTATGTTTTTTATAGCAGCAGGTGTAATATCATTTAGTATAGATGACTATCTCTATGGATTTAGGTTATTCACTACTTATCTCTTTTGTGACTTGTGATTGAAAATGGCAAGTTTTTGAATATGCAGGTCAAATCCCAGTAAAAAGGGTCCTAAAAAACCTCCACGGAAAATTCATAAAGCTGCTAGGGAGAAGCTGAAGCGGGACAACATGAATGAATTATTCTTGGATCTGGAAAAAACACTTGGTATGCTCTGGCTCCCAGTTTAGACTACATGAAAGTTTGCATGAACAACATTATCAATTTGAGTAGCCAGTTTGTGGCTTTGTGTGGATTTGGCTGATGATAGATGCATGATTATAATATGCATACAGGTCTAGATCATCCCAACAACGGTAAAGCTTCTATACTTAGAGAGACTGGTCGACTCGTTGTGGAATTGCTAAGTCAAGTGGATAGTCTGAAAAAGGAGAACGAAACTCTTTTGTCAGAATCTAATTATGTAAGTTCCTTATTGCAACTTTGGACATGGAATTAGTGCAATGCCAATTTAACCCATTTGTATGTATATGCGTGCCTTGAGAGCTATTGCTGAAAATTCGCTAGCATGGGTGGTCTACCTGTCTGTTTTCTGATATATAATTTAGGGGCCTCTTGGTTCATAATTTTCTAATGAGAATGGTAATGGAATGAATATAGGGTGATAGGGATGGCTAATGAGAATAAAAAGATCAATTCGCCATTTCACCTTCATCATACTTCGTATGAGGTAATGAGACTCAAATTAACCCATTTTGATTAACTACTTCCCCTACAACATTTCTCCTCAATCATTTCACTATTCCTCAACCAACAATCGATATTTGTCCCAACGTATTAAAAAATTAGAGCAAAACTCTAAATTTGTAATCATCATTCTCATTGTACTACTAATTCACTATTTGATGATTCCCATTGCCATTCCCCTTGAAAAAATTTGAGCCAAACGCCCCCTTAATTGTCCGTGCTCTTACTTCTGTTTTAGCAAAGATAAGTGTCCCTAAAGATTAAGAATGAGTGATAGATTCACAATAGTTACATGTGATACAGGTTACGGTTGAGAAGAACGAGCTCCTCGAGGAAGTGTCTGCTCTGGATGCTCAAATCAAGAGGCTGCAGACAGAAATAGACGAAAGAGCTAATTGTCCAAACATAGACGTGTTTCAACCTCAGACCAATTCTACAACACAGTTACCAGAAGACCATGTCTCATTTCCTCTCATTGGCCATGTACCGGATTCAGCCCCGGTTATAGGTCCCGTTTTTGTCTTGCCCTTACATCACGAGTCCCAAGGTTTCCCCAACCCTTTCCCTGAGGTGAATGTGCCTAAGGTTCCGTCGAGTGTGAGTAGGCCCCTTGCCTCGTTACCCTTCACCTTCTGATTCTTGGCCTTCCAATATTCTTGCAAAATAGACTAGTATGGTTGAAGAAGTTTAGCATTCAAATTTAGAAGAATTGCTTCAGTTTGATATTTGAGTTAGAATTTTAGTTCACTTTGTAAATTAGTGTCCATATGGGCCCATAATCTTGCAGACCTTTTATGCATTTGTAGTGTATATCTTTGCTTTGATGCATGAGGAATCACTCTTAAAGTTGTATAATGATCCACACGAGGAGGTAAAAGTTTTACTATTGATTTTTATTCCACCTTACAATATCTAGTACTATCTCATTGTCAAGATAAGTTTGAAAAATATTCGGATTGCTGATATTCTATAGTCAAATATGACTAAATATAGATTGTTATGATTTTTTTTTAAAAGTATTTATTTAACTTTAAAAACCGATAATTTATGATCTTTAACTTTAGACATTTTTGAACATCACACGGAGGGTAGACTAGAGGATAGTATTTTGCTTAATTTTCTAATCATTTTAATACCCTAATTTTGATCACTTTTTCTAAAGACGTTTTTGCACTTAACTCAGTCGTCCTAAAACCGAAACATAGTGGTATATTTGTAAATTAAATTCAATCTAATTAACCATAAAATGCTAAAACCCTAAAACTCGCACTTGTTCTTTTGGGCGGACAAAAACAATACGAGTTCACGAACCACACCGCCCTCCGCCGCCGCCGCCACCACTACCACCACCGGGCTACAAGCCTACACCTTCAAAACTCAAAATTCAGTAGTATAACGATAATCATGTCTTCTAAATGGCGCGCAATACAGCACCGCCACCGTTACACCTACAACGCCGTTGCGTTCCCCCCACATGTCATTCAGGCATTAAATCAAACACCTTATGAATCCCCTTTCTTCGCCGAACTGAAGCACCTTGTTTCGCTCAACTCTACTTATGCCCAGCTCGAACACGCTAAGAATCTCGCCGCAGCGTTTTCTAATTTGCTCTCCGAACGAAACTCCGAGGAAATTGAAGTTTCTCATGCGGTGAAGTTGTATTTGGAAATCCTTTTTCTGGAGAATTCGCAGCCTTTGCACAGGACGCTAGCTTCTGCGTTGGCCAAGTGCAGGAATTTTCAGAGTTCGATTGAGGATTGTTTCCGGCAGCTATGCGAAGATTATGGTGGAAAGAATGTGAGCAAGGGGAAAAGATTTTGTGTTTCACGAGCAGCTTTGTCGATGATGAGCACACCTAAGTTGGGGTATTTAGTTCAAGTTGTTGAGCAATGTGCAATTTTGGTGGGTTTGGATGTGGTTTCTGGATTGCAGTGCGTTGTTAAAGAAACAAATGAATCATCAAGGCCTTCTCCAATTGTAATGGAACAATACCAGGATGCACTCTCCTGTATGTACTACTTACTTCAGCGTTTCCCGGGGAAGTTTTCGAGCCCGGCTTGCGAATTTCAGGGAGTGAGTTTGAATGGTCAGAGTGTTCTGCAGATGACTCTGATTAATCTTTTGAGCATTTTGAAGTCGGATGCATTTTCAAGGGATTGCTATGTTGCAGCTGGTGTGAGTTTTTGTGCTGCTCTGCAGGTGTGTTTGGGGCTTGATGATCTTGGCTTGTTCATAATGCAAGGTGTTTTTCTTCAGCATGATATTCAAAATGGTAAGATCAATCTTAACGCTCTGGTTGGGAAAATTCCATTTGAGGGTGATTTGATTGATGAAATTCGTAAGTTTTCAGCTTTAAGTAGACTTTGCCTGATAAGGGGAATACTAACAGCAGTTCCAAGAACTGTTCTTGACACTCATTACGTTGCATTGAATGATGGTTTGAATGATTGTGTGGAATCTGCTGATCGTGGATATACAGTCAAGACAATACTTTATGATGCTATTTTGCCTGAGTTGTGTAGCTATGCTGAAAATCCTAGAGACAGTCATTCTAATTTTCATGCATTAACTGTGATGCAAATATGTCTGCAGCAGGTAAAAACACTACTAGTAGGAGATAAAAGTGGGGTTTCAAATAATTATGACCCGATTCCTGAGGAGATGGGAGCAAAGATATTAAAGACTGTGTGGAGTAATTTGGAAGATCCTTTAAGCCAAACTGTTAAACAAGTCTATCTTATTTTCGATCTTTATCTAGATATCCAGTCTAGCCTTCAGTGGGCGGAGGGTAGTTCAAACATAAAGCTGTTCCTGAGGAAGATTGCTTCTGATCTTCTTTCTCTGGGACCTCGTTGCAAAGGAAGATATGTGCCATTAGCCTCTCTCACCAGGAGGTTAGGGGCTAAGACTATTCTGGACATGAATCCAGAATTGTTGTTCGAAACAACAAAGGCCTACATGGATGACGATGTGTGTTGTGCTGCTACAACATTTCTTAAATGTATCCTTGAGTGTTTGAGAGATGAATATTGGGCTAGTGATGGTGTGGACGTTGGGTATTCAAAATACAGAGGTCGTTGCTTGCCACCAATTTTATATGGACTTGCTTTTGGACTTACAAAACTGCGCTCCAACTTGAACACTTATGCGTTGCCTGTTCTATTTGAGCTGGATGTTGATAGCATACTCTTTATGCTTGCATTAATCGGAATTGGACACGATGAGGACTCTCTGCTTGCTTATACTGAAATCAGTTTAAAAGATATGATGGTGGGACTTGAACAGCACGTTGCTGTTTTAGTATCGTTACTTAAGGTATCTCGTGTTCTTGCGTTGATGGAAGGAGACATTGATTGGCATGAGAGTTCGTCAGTGTCTACCGAAGGTGCGTATCTTGATCTGGAGAATAGTAATTTATATTGTGTTGTTACTATAAAGGGGGTCGAGGTTAAGATCCCAGTCAAGTGGCTCATATTACCTTTGACCCACATAGACGAGTCACTCCGCATGGATGCAGCGGAAACTCTATTCTTAAACCCGAAGACTGCAAGTCTGCCTTCTTCTTTGGAACTTAGCCTCATGAGAAGAGCTATACCCTTGAACATGAGATGTTCTTCTACTGCTTTCCAAATGAAGTGGAGCAGTTTGTTTAGAAAGTTCTTTTCTCGTGTTAAAACTGCATTGGAACGACAACTCAAGCTTGGAACATGGAAGCCTCTTGATTCTGGAGATGCAAATGGGCTGAGTTTAACTTCAGCAGCTGAAGAAACTGTAAAACACAGAGCAGAGTATCTTTTTGGCTTTACAAAGTGGTTGAGTAAATTCTTGTTTTTTTCCTGCTATCCTTCTGCCCCGTATCAGAGAAAGATAATGGCTATGGAACTCATACTGATTATGTTAAATGTTTGGCCTGTGGTCCTAAATTCAAGTGGAACTCAGGATTCTGAAAACAATCTATGTCCCTATAGTAAAGGTTTTACTTTACCTGAATCAACCTTGCTGCTGGTTGGATCAATTATTGATAGTTGGGATCGATTGAGAGTGAATTCCTTTCGAATCTTACTTTATTTTCCCACTCCACTTCCCGGCATTTCTAGTCCCGAGTTGGTCCTCGAGGCAATCACATGGGCTAAAAAGCTGGTCTGCAGTCCACGTGTACGAGAAAGTGATGCTGGAGCTCTGGCTATGCGTCTTCTTTTTAGGAAATATGTCTTGCAGCTAAGATGGATCATTCGTCCATCATGTAATATTGTCTCGTTGAATGGGGTTCACCAAAATTGCAGTTCCAGCTCGTCTGTTGTAAGTTATATGACATCACTTACTGATTGGCTGGTTGCTGCTGTGGAGAATGCCGAAAAAAATCTCTCAGAAGCATGCAAGAATAGCTTTGTACACGGCATATTGCTGACTCTTCGCTACACATTTGAGGAACTTGATTGGAATTCTGACGTGATTCTGCATAATGCTGCTGAGATGAAACATGTGTTACAAAGGCTGTTGGAGTTGGTGATGCGAATAACTTCCTTGGCCCTTTGGGTTGTCTCAGCTGATGCCTGGTACTTACCTGATGATGATATGGAAGACATGGTAGATGATGATGCATTTCAGCTCGAGATTACTGATGAAATTGAATCATCCGTACCAGAATCTAAGGTTGAAGCTGAAAAAGTTATTGAGGAGGTCAGGCCCTCGGAACAGATTATTATGGTTGGCTGCTGGCTTGCAATGAAAGAGGTAGGGAGATTTTCCAGGAAAATGAGAATGATATTCTAGCCTTAAATTATGTTCATTGGTAATTTCCCTAAAAACATGCAAGCGCTATATTTTTGTTTATTAAATGTGTTTATTGCATTTGTAGGTGAGCCTGCTTCTAGGAACCGTAATTAGAAAAGTTCCTTTACCTACTTCAGAAGAAACAGGAACATCAATCTCTTGTACTGCTGAAGAGTCCAATCTGCCGTCTGATGCTATGCTTGATATACAACAACTTGAGACAATTGGCAACCATTTCTTAGAAGTCCTTCTCAAAATGAAACATAATGGTGCCATTGATAAGACTAGGGCTGGGTTCACAGCACTCTGCAACCGTTTGCTTTGTTCAAATGATCCAAGGTATTTGTTGGAACTCTACTATTAGCTGATGCTGGTGGTTGTCACCTTCCGATCATGGGGCAAATAAACATTTTCTCTGCAGTTTTTTTAATCTTATCGGTTTGATCAATTCTTCTGATAGAAATTAAATAATTTGATTTGTCTTGCTACAATTTGGATTTTCATCCTTAGTGAATGAGTTTTGAGTCTGATTTTTATTCTACACTTCTAATCCTGATTATTCCCTAGGAAATTTGAAAGATAATATGAAGTTAATTTTCCAGAAATATGTGCTGATACTGGTGCTTTATATTCAGGCTATGTCATTTGACAGAGTCTTGGATGGAACAACTGATGGAAAGAACAGTGGCCAAGGGACAGACAGTGGATGACCTTTTAAGAAGAAGTGCAGGTATACCTGCTGCATTTATTGCATTTTTCCTCTCCGAGCCCGAGGGAACACCTAAGAGACTACTCCCAAGGGCACTAAGCTGGCTAATTGGTGTAGTTAGCAAGTCTTTAATTGATGAACCCCAAGGAAACAGCTTCGATAGTGACTCGTGCGCTCAACCTCCTGGTGTGAATGGCAACAAAGAAACGTCAAAGTTTCGCGACGAGGGTGTTGTTCCTACAGTGCATGCTTTCAATGTTCTCAAGGCAGCTTTTAATGATGCAAATCTAGCCACTGATACCTCAGGTTTTTGTGCTGATGCATTGATAATCTCGATACTCTCTTTCTCTTCTCCATACTGGGAGGTTCGCAACAGTGCTTGTCTTGCATATACTGCTTTGGTACGTCGCATGATTGGATTTCTTAATATACAGAAAAGAGAATCTGCTAGGCGACCTCTCACTGGACTTGAATTTTTCCACAGGTCATAATTCTTCTCCATTGTGTTTTAAGGTTCAAGTGTTCTTGTTTTTAGTTCGGATTTTTTATGCTTGATCATTGGGTATGAATATTTGTCTAAATCTGCTAGGCAAATCTAGGAACGTTTGCATAAGCATGGAAAATCTGAGATTGTTAATATTCGACGTTAAGCGGTTAAGCATGATTTCAATTTTAGTTGAGTTTTATTCCAAGAATGATCATTAGGAATACAATTTTAATTTATCATTGTTCGCAGTGCTCATGAAAAGAAGTAAAATATATAAATAATTTGGATAACTATTAGTCTTAACTTTAGAGCTGCCTTTTAGGGATGTTAACTTGATTATTTGCTGCAATTTTATCCTTTGTCTGCATTCTGTATGGTAAATTGGTGGATAATTTTTTTAGGAACACATGGGCAGATGGTATCAGAGTAACACGTGATACTTCCCAATGTTTTCTTCCATTCTCATCTTCAGATTCTTTTATGTTTTTTAACACATTTTTTTTCTCTAACTAAAGGTACCCTAAGTCGCACTCATTCTTACTCAATGAACTGAAAGTAGCTACTGAATTGCTAGCAGAAGGCTCATCAGACGAGTTAGGATCAAACCTGAAAAACGTCGTGCACCCAAGCTTGTGTCCAATATTGATACTTTTGTCTCGTCTTAAACCTTCACCTATTTCAAGTGAAGCTGGAGATACTTTGGATCCTTTTCTTTTCATGCCACCCATCAGGAGGTGTTCATTCCAGTCCAACTTCCGCATTCGTGTTCTTGCTTCAGGAGCCTTAACAGGTCTCGTTTCCAATGAGAAACTGCAAATTGTAATGCTCAACATTGCCTCAGAGTTACCAACTAGTGATGGTTCCTGTTCTTTTAATTCAATCCATGGAATTTTACTGCAGCTGAACTCTCTTGTTCGTACCAACTGTAGAAACTTATCAGATTCCTCTAAGAAAGATACTATCCTCCATGAATTGATTCAAATCTTAGCAACACGCTTATGGATTGGGAGACCAAGAGAATGCCCCTGTCCCATTCTTAATGGCTGCATACTGAAGGTTCTTGATAACAAGCTCAGTATTGCAAGAACATGTGAAGGAAGTAAAAGTGCCAGCATCATTTGGAACCTTCTGCGTCAGTTGTCTTCAGAATGCTTAGATTTAGATCCTTCTAGTTGCTCCTTGTATTTTGATCCAACTGTTCAAGAACTCCGAAAGCAAGCAGCAACATCTTATTTCAATTGCATTTTTGAGACATCTAAAGAAACAGTTGTGTACGAACTTCCAATTAGAAGAAATCCATCTTCACCTGCTATTCGTTCATCAAGAATAGATGGAATTGAGGCTGCCTTTAGCGGATTTCAGGAAAGGTTGATCAGGTCCATGTCAGATGCATTATACGAAGTCCGACTTGCCTCATTGAAATGGCTTTTTGGGTTGCTGAAGAGAGGGGAGTCATCGGGTAATAATAGTGGAGATCAGTTGTTTTCTGAGGCTATGGAAATATGCTCCACTAATATCAATCTTCAATATGCACTTGTGAACCTTCTGGATTCAGAGAAACATCATACATGCTTGCGTTACCTTCTGAAAATTCTTTACACTTGGAACTCACTTGGATTTCAAGACAGCCAACAAAGCTCGGAGGTAAGATATGTTCGTGATATGGACTGCCAGTTGATATTCCAATTATGGAACAAGTTGGTTTCCCTGTTCAAGATCACAAGGCATGCAAAGACTCGACAAACGCTACTCTGCTGCTTAGGCATGTGTGCTGAGAAAATATCAAACTTGTGCATGAGCCATTTTTCTTCCGAGTTCATCCCAAGTGAAATGTTTTCTCATTTCTTTGATGCATTGAGTTATTATGTGGATCTGATAGAACAAAACAGTGTAGCATCACAGCCTGTGAATATGAGAAAGGCAGCTGCAGAATCAATGATAGCATCTCGCATAATGTTTCATTCTGAGGCTCTTGGGTCTTTGGTTTCTGGAGGAACCATCTCTTCTCAAGGGGCTATCAGAATGTATGCTCATAAGGTACTAGATCTATGGTTTGCAGGCATAAAGCTTCTAGAAGATGAAGATGATGGCCTCAGGAAAAGGCATGCATTGGATGTCCAAAAGTGTTTTCCATCCAGAAAACCCGAGAAAAGCTCTCCAGCTGCTATGTCTACGAACCAAGTTGAGAAAGTGATAGAACTATGCTTTGACCATCTCTCTACAGTATTTGGCGACTGGATAGATTATTTGGATTATCTTTGCCTTTGGGTGTTTAATGCTGGAAAAAATGCAAATTACAATGCATCAGAAAATGATCTTGTTAAACGTGTTTTTGATAAGGAGATTGATAACCATCATGAAGAAAGGCTGCTAATTTGTCAGTTGTGTTGTTCCCACTTGGAAACTGTTCTTATTTCAAAGTATAGGGCAGGGGACTCATGGAGTGGGATCAGGGATCTGTTACATAAATGGAGAGCCAGATTTCTTGAACAGTTAATATCATTCACTAGCAATCATATCGGGAAGAGAGAGAGTGATGATTGGATTGGTGGAGTTGGTAATCACAAGGACACATTTCTACCACTCTACGCAAATTTATGCGCGTTTTATGCCTTGTCCAGTTGCATCTTGAAAGAGGAACCCGAGAACAGCAGACAAATGCTCTCTGAAGTTTCTGCACTAGGAGAAGCTGTCAGTCCCTTTCTTCGAAACCCTTTGATCTCCAATCTTTATTTGATGGTTGTTGAGTTCCATGAGAGATACACAGGTGAAACTGCAGAAGATTCGACTCTGAAGTCCACTTGGGGTGAATTTAATCCTTATTTTTTACTTGGGTGAAGACATTATTTTTGTGACAATATGTACTAGCTAGCTAGCTGCTGATTTTGGGATGATAGTTGTGAACATTCCCATGAGGTATGTATACAATTCTAGTTTTATACATGTCTTCAGATTTAGAGAAACTCTGTGTATTCAAGTAGCTCTATCTGCTTGCATGATCTGTGAAAGTGATTCACAGTTCTGAACCATTTTTTGATGCAACTAATTATCAGGTCCTGTTAAAGGATGCTTGGAATGGTCCTAATCTCGTTTTCGTATTTTTTCCGTCTCCCTTAAGTTTACAATCCAGAAACATTGCAAGGTTAAAAAAGGCATTGTTCATGCTATATTACAGATGTTACACTGTAGCATCTACTGTTTATTTAAGCAGATCACACATACACTTAGTCCTAGCCTGCAGGGTTATAAAATAGGTTCGAACTTGACTTGATTAGAACTTGAAGTTTTGAAATTTGAATCAACTTAATCAAATTTTAAATTTTTTTAGTTCGAGCTCCACTTGCTAATTTACATAACATTAGTTAATAAGTAGCACATCAATAAACTTGCTTTAGATAATGAGTTTATTATTTAACTTAACCTCGACTTATACTCAAGTAGTCAAGCTCGATTAGCTTGAGTTTGACTCGTTAATTTCAAAATAATCACGAGTAGAGTATAAATAGCTCATAAACTAATTTCACCTCACCTACACCATATGTGCATGTAACATATTTGAAATTTCATAGCGTGTCTTTGTTTAGAGATTTTTCAATGTGGAAGTGAAACGTTGCGTCCTATGCCTTGTTCTAGTTTGAGATTTAAAATTCAGATTTCAAAATCCAACAACATCCATGCCAAAATATTTACTCGCTCTTGCACAATTAATTTGGCATATGATTTTTCCAATAACAATACTCCTTTCCTTCCCATTGTCCCACAAAAATAATCCAATTACTACATTTAAAATATAGTTAAATGTTGACTCCATGTCTTACCCTTACTTAATGTGTCTTGTACTAATAATTATCTTGGAAAATTAATAGATACAAGAGAAAATGGAAAAACAAAGCAAAAATTTAATAATTTTACCATAATAATTTTCATTTATTAATCTGTGATAAGAGTACTGTTTAGGGAACAATTAAATTCAGGGCTCATCTCCTCCGCTACCATCACCATCAAAGTCCTCTTCCTCGTCCTATTTTGACAAAAAATAGTCAGAAAGGAAGTAAAAGAGTAATCATAAAGCTAGATATAAGTAACAAAATTACACCCAAAAAGAGTAATCATGATTTGGCTATACTTAGTAATACTACGCATGAATTTATCTATCAACATTAAACCAAATGAATACGAGATACAAACAGGTTTTGATACAGCAAAAATATATGTTTTTAAAATTTTAAAAAGAATAATGCTATATAATTTCAAGATTAAAAGGATCCTGCAAACAGATCCATGAAAAATAATGAAAACTAACGGGAAAAAAATTGGAGGAAAAAAAAAGGAAAGAGAACAGACGATGTAGATTTAAAGAAGCATAGAGAAATTATGTTAAATTAAATGTTGGATAAGATGAAAAGAAAACCAACAATAAGCAGGCATGAGCAAAATAAAACAAAACATTTAAAGAAGTTTCATGGAAAATAGGGTAAAGATTTTAGTACCTCATCGTCTTCAGTATCATCATATTCATCCACTGCCTGCAGTCATAAGCACTCAGGTAAGAGAAATAGAAAAGTGTACAACTCTCCAATAAACGGAAAAAATTGTAAATGCTTTACATTATTAAGGTTTTCGACTGGGTTTGGCCAAATCTCCTCCTTGATAATTTTAGCAACCTGCAGTTACAAAAAAACCATGAGGTCGCCTATATAAAGTGAATACTATTTATCATTTCCTGTTAATATTTAAAAAAGAAAGCAGTTAAAGCATAACATAACACATCAATGTGACAATGGTATGAGAAGATGCAACAGTACAGCGTCTATTTACCTTATCTTGATTCATATCCACCAGGGGGTCGTCGAACCAATTAAAAAAACTGCATTCATGAAAATGTCATTGAGTTAGAATGATGAAATCGAAGCTTTTCTTGTATATTTTCAAAATATTTTCAGATATTATGAGCAGTCAAAACAATAAGAACTGTAAGACCTCTGCCAAGGTAAGGGCAGTTCGTTTCCACTTGTATTATTGTTTCTTTCACCCAAGGGCCCCTGGACATATAGACGCCATAATAGTTTAGGGAATAGAAAAAAAAAACGGCAATGAAAGAAGGGAAGTTAATGGTGCTTATATTGACAAGGAATAAAGATGCGACTGTTTACCTTGCCCTGCTTCCACAGAATGCCAGTACCAACTGACTTCAGAGTTCCGTCATCAGAAAATTTTATGGTCTTTGTCAGTTTAGTGTTCTCAAAAAAAGGGTTGGGCTTGAAAGTCTGGTATTTCGCAATGAAGATGATATCATTAGTATTCAAAATGAGTTTAAACGATTTAAATGAAGAAAAACAGTAGGAAAAACCAACTTTTTGACCAAAAAAAGAGTTTGAAGACGTACAAACGTGATGCAATAACCCTTTCTGGGATCTGGGAAGTCCTCCACTTCAACAGAATCCAGATAGCCAAAAATCTAGATCAACCAAAAAATGCAGGATTTGGAATGTGGACAAAAAACCTTGAATGAAGTTTCTGTAGGTATATTCCTAACTGAATTCTTAAGTTAAAATAGATTTTATTTGATATCAAACCTTTTGGTCGTTATCTGTCAGCATATTTTCAAGCACAGGGTGATACAAGAACTGCAACAAAATTACATAACAATGGGAAGATTATAAGATGAATATAGAAACAATTGCAATTAATGGAAAGACCAAAAGCGGATTTTTCACTCACTGTAGTTAACCAGAAATCCGGTATACAGCTTATAATCTGGTTTCTTTTTGCATAAACTGGCTCTCTAATCTCTTTGTATTTTTGTTCAATTTTCATTATCTTTTCGCGAGCTTCTGCATCGACCTGCGCAAAGTCAGTGTATTGGATCTTCGAAAACACAGTAATATCTTATATTTGTTGTAATAAGAAAATGTTTGAGATAATGATACAGATCCTTGTGTCCTATATACGTGTTTATTCCATTCAATTAGTGATAATGAAATAACAGTACGTGATCTTTAGCAATAAAAAATGCTTCAATTTGCTTATTTTAAGGTGAGTAACATCATGCATCCAGCAAGTAAGAAATGTAAACACCATTATAAGCAAAAGACATAACATTTAACATCGCGATACCATTAGAGGAAAAATTGTCACATTTACCAATCAATGATCTCTCATCAAGTACGTAAGTTCTGATTATTAGTACAACACAAAGTTTTTTTTTTTTTAAATAATATTTGCATGCATCCTTAAAACCGTGTTGGTGTCTTAAAAAGAAAAGCTTAAAAAGGTAAAAGCAGAAAAAGAGTTACGGCAATAATATTGACACGACGTTCCCACATTAATGTGATCATAAAATCGTTATTACTATAAACACTGTATCCGTTTTCCCCACAGACACAAGCACACCACGTGGTAAAAACTGAATATTTCCTTAAGAGGCCTTTTTGGCCGTATTATCATGACAAACAAAATAATATAACGGTAATTTAACTAACTAACTAACTAATCTGATCAAAACCACGTGACGCCAATTCACATTAACACATTGAATAACGGTAACTAAATAATCTGATAAAAAAATGTGACGTTACTAACTAATCTTTATGCCTTTATTTTCATGTAAACCAAAGTTCCTCTCTAATTTGACCATCTATTCTTGATTACCATTTTCAAGTTACTTGTCTAATACTCCCACACCATGGCTTAGTTTCAAAGTTCATTTCATATGATAACTATCAAAACACAGGCAATTTCTAGACGAATGGCCAACCAAATTGAGATCAAGAGATATATGATAAAAAACAAGTGTAAAGAGTAATCATTTTATACTACATGAAAGTACCATTCAAGTTTTGGCAATGCCTGAACAAAAAGGAAGCAGATATCCAATAATTTTAAAAAAGCCACCACTAACCCTAAAAGGCCTGATGACAAGAAAACCACTCAAAGACCCCCTTGTTACTTCATACAGTTAAAATTGAAATCAGTTAACCACATAGACAATAAAAAAAAATGGTGTTACTCAATAACAAATCAAAGCAAACAAACAAACTTGATTCGATCACACCTCCAAAAACAACTCACTTTCCATCAAAGCACACAACAAAAATCAACAATTCAACATCATAAAAAGAACCAAAGCTATCCATTCCACAACCAAAATCAATGAACTATAAAAAAATCGTAATGCAAGAGCGTTATATAAATCAAAACAAAATTAAATAATTAGGGCAAGACCTTCTCCAGCTCAGCTTGTACTTCCTGCAGCTTGTCGATAGCCTGGTAGATTTCCTCATGATCAGAATCCTCCTCCGCCGCAGTCCTTGCTTTCTTAGCCGCCATTTCCCCAAAACAACTCAAACCCTAGCACGCGTATCAATGGCCCTCGCTCACATTTATAGCAGCGAGGGCGCTGCGTATGAGGCAAATTTGGCCAAAAAGCAGAGAAAACATAGGACAAGTGTCAGGGCATGGCGCTCCGCGTGTCGATCTTAGAGGTGCTCACATGGCAGCAAAAACAGCAGTCTTTCCTACGGTTTCAGCCAATGCGGAGTCATGCAACACGCTGCTGTCTCTGAGTTGGAACCCGGTGGCGTGGCGAGCCTGGGATCCAGGAGATTGGTGCATATTTAGTGTGTGTTTTGAAACACTTAAAATAGCTTTAAGAAGCACTTATTTTTAAAGTTTCCTCTCACAGCTTTTAAAAATAAGTATTTCTGAAAGTTATTTTAAGTGTTTCAAAACATACACTTACCGGAGGAAGATGGATTTTTTATGCTTTTTTTCCTTCTAATTTTTTCTTCAAGGCAGATAAGTATTTGATGGTGACGGGCCGGACTCCCTCCTTGAGAAGATTGTAATGGGCTTTTCTTTTATTTGAAAGATGTAGTATTATTTATTTTTAGTGTTCATTTGTTTTACTTAATTGAATTGGGAAATCTTGGCGTATATATTATTTGGTGAGAAAAGTATTGTAAAATACATGAATAAATATTGAGTTGGTATGTTGTGAAACTTGTTCACCCTTGTTCCGTGAAAATGGGTTTTTTTTACAGACATACACTTTAATAATATAAGTCACACCCTTTAGTAATATAAGTCACACACTTCAGTTATCACTACGACACTCTTTGCTATAATATAAGTCACACCCTTCACTTTTATGAGTAATACTCTTTATAGTAAAAAGTCACACACTTTACAGTAAAAAGTCACATGCTTTAGTAATATAAGTCACACTCCCTAACCAGTTTCACCGTAAAACTTGTTCACACTATACTTTGCCATAAATATTTGCAATTTTTTTTTTGAGCGCTATAAATAATGACAAAGTATAGGGTGAACAAGTTTTACGGTGAACTGGTTTAAGAGTGTGACTTATATTACTAAACAGTGTGACTTATATAATTGAAGAGTGTGACTTTTTACTATAAAGAGTATTACTCATAAAAATGAAGGGTGTGATAAATATTACAACAAAGAGTGTGGTCGTGATAACTAAAGACTGTGACCTATATTACTAAAGAGTGTAATCGTGATAACTGAAGTGTAAAAATAAATCAGTTTCACGATGAACAAGTTTCACAGCATACCAACTCATAAATATTTGCAATTAAATGACAAGGAATGCAACTATTATAAATTTACTTATTTCCCCCATGAACTAGGTGTATGATATGAACTTGAATTATTTATCTCATTTCACTTATTTTCAACACATTTATCTAAATCACTAAATTTGATATGTATTATACTCTGGATAGGGTCAAATGTCATAGTTAAAAACAAAATTCATAGCATGAACTAGGTGTATACAAGTTTTTGTCAATTGTGGGTGAATATAATTTTGAATAAAAAGTATAAAATATATATTTTATTATAATATAAGATTGGGTATATTTGCCCTAACTCACTCATATAAAATTATGGGCACCGCACCTCTTTTACCTATTAACTCCATTCAGACACGAGGTAAGTTTGACCAAAATACAAGGCATAAAATTTAATTAAACATAGCATGATAAAATGAACCTCTTCCATAATAGTAATAATTAAGAGATACACTTGCATGAGACGGTCTCACGATGAGACGGGACATAATTTGGACATTGACACTTTAACACTTTGGGAGAGGTGGGTGACTGAGTGTGATTTGTGCTAAGTTATAGGCATAAGACTGTCTCATATGAATTTTTGTCAATAATTAATGGATGAAGCACCCATTGTGTAATTAAAGTACTAATAAACATAAGAAAAAATAACATGGTATGATAATAAATATAATAACATATCACTATTTATATACACTTAATTTTCATAAAGTTTCTCCAACAATAATATAATATTACATTCTGTGCTCTTACACATTTGGTTTATGCCACATTATTATTAGAGAACTGTATAAATGATTATTTTTTTGGACAAAAAGAATTATATAAATGAATTAATTTCTCATCTCTCTACAAATTCCAGTCCAAAGGACAACTCAACTGCACAAGTGATGAAGAGTATTATAGAACTATATAAATGAAATACTTCCACTTTTTTCTTACAAGTTCGGACTTTTAGATGAGATGAAATTCTTTCAATTATTCTACTTCTCTATCACCATTTCTCAACGTGATTTCTCTGCTTCTGATAGAATTGTATGACGATGTTTCTGAAAAACAACAAAGGTAAATAGTAGGCTGATTCTTGGGCTTCAATGATGCACAAACCTTTCGAATAACCTCGAATTCATGAAGCAAATGAAATGTTGGAACTTGATAGAATTGTATGATGACGTTTCTGAACCACCACAAAGGTTATGGTAGGCTGATAGTTTGGCTCCAACGATGCACAAACCTTTCTAATAGCATCGACTTCATGAAGCAAAGGAAATGTTGAAACTTGATAGAATTGCATGATGATGTTTCTGAACCACCAATGATGCACAAGCCTTTCGAATCGCATCAACTTCATGAAGCAAAGGAAATGTTGGAACTTGATAGAATTGCATGATGATGTTTCTGGACCACCACAAAGATGTTGGGCTCCAATGATGCACAAGCCTTTCTAATTGCATCGACCTCATGAAGCAAAGGAAATGCTGGAACTTAATAGAATTGTATGATGACGTTTCTGAGCCACCACAAAACTTCATGAAGCAAAAGAAATGTTGGAACTTGATAGAATTGTATGATGACGTTTCTGAACCACCACAAAGGTTACAATGATGCGCAGGCCTTTCTGATAGTATCGACTTCATGAAGCAAAGGAAATGTTGAAACTTGATAGAATTGTATGATGACGTTTCTGAACCACCACAAAGGTCACAATGATGCACAAGCTTTTCTAATAGCACGGGTTTCATGAAGCATAGGAAATGGTGGAACTTTGAAGAAGGAAGATAGAAACAAAATGGGGGATAAGGGTACTTTGGAAAATTTAATGTTATCCTACACCTAAGAGTACTGCTTAGGGGACACTCAAATTCAGGCCGCATCTCCTCCGCTACCATCACCATCATAGTCATCTTCCTCGTCCTATTTTAGCAATAAATAGTCATAAAGGAGGTAAAAGAGTAATCATAAAACTAGATATAAGTAACAAAATTACACCCAAACCTCGGAAGCAGGCAAATACGCATGTCATGATTTAGCTATACTTAGCATACTACGCATGAATTTGTCTATCAAAATTAAACCAAATGAATACAAGATACAAACAGGTTTTGATACATCAAATATATGTTTTTATGTATTTAAGAAAATGATGCTATATAAGTTAAAGATTAAAAGAATCCTGCAAACAGATCCATGAAAAGGAACGAAAACTAACAGGAAAAATGCATCTAGCCAAAAATTAGAAAAAGAGAAAAGAAAAAGAAAAGGAAGGAAAGAAAGAGAACATACACGATGTAGATTTATAGGAGCACAGAGAAATTATGTTTCATGTTGGATAAGATGAAACGAAAACAAACAATAACCAGGCATGAGCAAAACAATAGAATAGGAAAACCAGGAAATTCAAAGTTCCACCAAAAATTAAACTTGATAAAACGAAACATCTACAGAAGTTTCATTCAAAATAGGATAAAGATTTTGGTACCTCGTCGTCTTCAGTATCATCATATATTCATATTCATCTTCCGCCTGCAAGTCATAAGCACTCAGCTAAGAGAAATAGGAAAGTGTACAACACTCCAATATAAGGAAAATTGTAAATGCATTACTTTATTAAGGTTTTCGATTGAGTTTGGCCAAACATCCTCCTTGATAAATTTAGCAACCTGCAGTTAAATAGGTAAAAGAAGAAAAAAAGTTACGGCAATAATATTGACATGAAGTTCCCACATTAATGTGCTCATAAAATCGTTATCACTATAAACATTGCATTCGTTTTCCCCACAGTTACCAGCACGCCACGTGGTAAAAACCGAATACTTCCTTTAAGAGGCCTTTTTGGCTGTATTATCATGACAAACAAATTCAAAAATAACGGTAACTAACTAATCTGATCAAAACCACGTGTCGCCAAATCACATTAACACATTGAATAACGGTAACTAAATAATCTGATAAAAAAATGTGAAGTAACTAATCTTCATGCCTTCATTTTCATGTAAACCAAAGTTCCTCTATAATTTGACCATCTATTCTTGATTACCATTTTCAAGTTACTTGTCTAATACTCCCAGACCATGCTCAGTTTCAAAGTTCATTTCACATGATAACTAACAAACACAGACAATTTCTAGATGAATTGCCAACCAAATTGAAATCAAAAGATATATTATCAATAAAAAATATGAAGTTATCATTTTATACTATATGAAATTACCATTCAAGTTTTGGCAATGCCCGAACAATACAGAGCTTAAAAAAATGAAAAAATCATATAGGGATCAGTGATAAGTTTTCACATGTGATTTGGTTAACCACATTGATTCATAACTTTAAACATAAAGAGAACTCCCGATAATCTTTAAAAAATCCTAACCCTAGAAAAACCTCTCAAAGATTCCTTGTTACTTCATACAGTTAAAATTCAAATCAGTTAACCACATTGACAATCAACAAAAATTGTGTACTCAATAACAAATCAAAGCAAACAAACAAACTTGATTCGGATCACACCCCAAAAACAACTCACTTTCCATTAAACCATACAACAAAACCAACATCATCATCATCATAAAAGAGAACCAAAGTTATCCAGTTCACAACTAAAATCAATGAAGTATAAAAAATCGAAATGCAAGAGGATTAAATAATCAAATCAAAATTAATTAGGGCAAGACCTTCTCCAGCTCTGCTTGTACTTGGTGCAGCTTATGGATGGCCTGGTAGACTTGATCACCATCAGAATGATGAGAATCCTCCGCCGCCGCAGGCCTTGGTTTCTTAGCCACCATTCCCCAAAAACCTATCAAACCCTAGTACGGGTATCAATGCGCCGTCCCGCTCACATATATAGCAGCAAGGGCGCTGCGGATGAGGCAAATTTGAAAAAAAATGCAGAGAAAACATAGGACAAGTGTCAGGGTATGCGCTCCACGTGTCGGGCGCAGAGGTGCACAGCGTGGCAGAGGATACAGCAGTATTCAGCCAATCAGGAGCCATACACCACGCCGCTCCCGCTGAGGTGGGACCCGGTGGCTCCGGCCACGCGGCGAGCCTGAAACCAGGAGAATTGTGCATAAGCGTGCGTGCTTTCTTTTACGCTTTTTCGTTTTTCTTTTCTTTTGTTTCCTTTTTTTCTTTTTAAGAAGGCCCGATTAGTAGGTAAGTGTGTGTTTGGCCCATAAACAAGTTGGATCATGCATATGCCCATCAGAGGCCCACCTCCGGAAGGCTGTAAATTGTAATGGGCTTCTTTTACATTCTATTTTAAATGTGTATTTAATATGAATAAAACTATAAAAATGTTACTCTCTCCGTCCCAATTCTTTATGGGATTCTCACTATTCATAATAATTTAGTGGAATAATGATAAAGTGGTGAAGTAAAAATAGTTGTTTATTAGTATTTTATATGATAAAATGATAAATAATTGGGGGTAAAAAGTGTTGTTTATTAATATTTTATGTGATAAAATGATAAAGTGTGTAAATAACTTTACCATAAAGATTGAGACAAAAATATGGACTACTTTACCATAAAGATTGTGACAAAAATATGAACTACTTTACCATAAAGAATTGAAACGGAGGAAATACATAGTTAAGCCATTAATTAATACTGTTATGTATACATATAAGTTATGATTATATTTTAGATTTTTTTCTGTAAAAATATTGTTACATATACATATAAAATAAATATAATTATATTTTAATCGTTTATGTAGAAATTACAATGTATAAAATATAAATGATGGTTTAAAAAGTATAAAATATAAATGATAATAATTTTGATATGAAGCCTAATATTGGGCTCCTTATGTTGCATAATTTTTTTTTACCCGGTCCGAATCCGACCCGACCCGAACTGAACCCAACTCAAGCAGTTCATGGTTCACCTGACCCGAATGGTTAATGATTTATGGTTTACGATTCATAGTTTAAGGTTTAATTTAGGAATGCCACATAAGCTATTAGGCTCCATAAGGAGGATAACATATACAAAAAGAAAGGAGATAGGTAATCTAGTCCTTATGAAGCTGTAACAATTGGTATCCGCTAATTTAGGTTAAAATAGTGGAAACAATAAGAAACTTTGAAGAGATGCATTCCTACTGTAATAATGGAGATGGATAAGGTAGCAGTTCATCTAGTCCGAACTCTTTATATAAGACCATCTAAAATAACCGAAAGGGTTCAACGGGGTCGGTTTGTTGGAGCAGGGCGGCAGCCTGAATGCAGTCAGCTGCTTCGAGAAGATTACCCTCACTCTTGTAGACAAGGCCAAGATTGTACCACGCCTTATGATTACTTCTTTCAACCCTCAAAGCATCACTCAAAAACCTTTTTGCCACTGCCCCTGATTGGTTGCTAAGGTCTCTCAGAATAATGGCCGTCGATATCAAGCTTGGGACATGATCAGGTTCCATGTCTACTGCTTTCTTAAAACACTTGAGTGCTTCCTTCTGCAACCCTTTAGCTTCATATACAAGACCTGATAAAGAGACAAGAATCAAATTTCTGGCTTTGGGCCAAAACTGGACATATTTTTTAATATTGGTATTTTGTTTTGGGACAAACTCTTTTTTCTCATTTTTTAACTTGCAAAACTCTTTTTTGCCCTAAGACTTTTTCACTCATAAATATGTCATTTTTTTACCATTCTACCCCCTCCATAATAAATTCTTATCCCATCATTATCCCATTTCATCATTTAATTTTATTTAATCCAAACACAATCTTGAACCCAAAACTTTAAATCATGAAATCGAACCCTGAACCATGAACCATTTCGGGCTGGTTGGGGTTGGGCCGGTCCCAAGTTTGGGTCGGTACGGGTTCAGGTCAGGTTTGGGCTGAGTTCGGGTCGTACCGTGTTCGGATCGGGTTCGGGTTTAGGACGGGTCGGGTTTGGGCCGGGATGGTCTGGGTCGGTCGTGTTGGACTGGCCGGGTAGGGTCCAGGCCTTGTTTGAATGTTGAAAATTATGGTGGGATTAAGGGGGAACGGTAAAATGGTAAAAATATAACATAATTGTTAGTTGAAAAAGGCTTAGAGCAAAAAAGAGTATTGCAAGTTCAAAATAATATTTTTGCAATTTTTCTCTTTTGTTTTTAATACTTAACAATGTACCAGCAGAATGTAGCCTTGAAGCAGAATGAGGATTGATAGCTTCAGATTTTGAAAGACATTTCTCAGCATCTCGCCATTGAGATAAGCCAGTATACAAATTTGCTAGATCATGCCATGTTTCCATTTCTAAACTCGCCGCCTTGTTCTGTTTTTCCTGTCCATTTTAAAAAAAAAATCAAATGTTTTTCTGAATAATAAGTAATAAGTTCAGTAAAAGGCACATACTTTGGAGAGCTTTATTTGGACTCCAGAACTCTTTGTTTCCACTTGAAGAACAATGCACCCATTAAATCCCCCCGCACAATTCGCAATTTAGCCTTTGTACGTAGAAACGGGCCGTGATCCCAATTCCCCGCTTCATCCAGAGCAACGTCGAGTACATTCTCGGCATCCACGTACCGATTCTGAGCCGATAAAATACGAGCCAAAATAATCCAACTCCTGACGTTGCACCCACCTTCCATTTTCAACAACTGCTTTGCATAACAAAGGGCAGATTCCAATTTCCTCTGTTCAGCATTTTCCAAACTAAGTGCAAATAAAACGTCGTAGTTTCCACCGTTGTTCATCCGTTGAGCCGTTTCAAACGCTTTGATTGCTTCAGATTTTCTTGAAATTTTCAGGGAATCGGGCCCCGTAGATTGAGCGGAAAGAGACACGCCTAATAAATAGTACGCTAAACCACCTCTTTGGTCACATTTTCGGGATGAAGCATTAGCAATCAATTGTTGAATACAATCAACCCCTTCTTCAGAAAAACGGGCATCTTTTGAACAAATCTTTGAAGCTAAAAGTAATTCCAATTCCAAGGTGTGATTCTCTCTATCATTTAAAAGATTCCTCAACAAGTTTAAAGCAACCGTATCATCACCTTGTGCATGGTAACAAAGGGCTAAAGATAAGTATTTTTCTTTCCTTTTTATTATTCCCGGCGCCAAATCTTCGATTTGGGAAGCAAGAGATTGGAATTCACCTGCTATTGATAATGCGAAATAAAGGTGGTCTAACACAGAAGGGTCCCATTCAATTTTCTTGAGCACAAATTTCATGAGAATCACAAGGAGAAGAAGCACAGCTTCTTCGACGTTGTTTTTTTGTACAAAGGACTTCTCCATTTGTGAGCCGAGATTTAGCGGGCTTGCTTCGGTGCCGCTGTAGAGAAGGAATATGGCGAAATCTTTTTCTATTTTTGTTCTGGTTTCGATTTTAAGATTCCAGTCGTAAAGTAGGGCCCTTCTGTAGGATGAAATTACTTCTTGAGGGGAAAAAGCGTGTTTCCATAGCTCTGGAAGCGACTCAACTGCTTTGTTTAAAGTTTCCAGCAACTTGGCATCAGATGAAAGGTTTTCCGGTAAACCGTCTGGTGCTGCAGATTCGAATATGTCTAATATTGCAGTGCATGATTCTGCAGCTTCTGCAAGAAATGAGGGCATTGTGATTGTCATAAGTAGCGTGTATTAGTATAGTCTCGAAGATGTCAAAAAATACAACGCGACAAATCTTACACGCTTGCAGGATTCGTTCGTTGAATTCAAGTTCGATTTTTTAAGAAAGTATTACTTATTTTTACTGAATAATATTAATTATTTTTATTGAACAATATTAGTTGTGCACACAAGTTGCACGGTGCACCCAAGTGTTACTCGATTTATTGAACAAAAAATGGCATATTATTCAAAGTAAGTTGTAAAATTGGTCCTACATCTATGGCGTGTTGGTTATCGTAGTTCTCATATGAATACATATTTTCAATTAAGTTTCATAACTTTTAAAATGTGCAACTTTAGTCCAACAAGTTTTTGTTCTAGAATGATAAATAACTTGTGGTTTTTTTTTTTAAAATTGAAATTTTAATATATTAAGGTATCATTATTACATCATTAAAAATTATGAGACTTCAATTGAAAAAAAATCATTAGTACAATACTAAAATCGCCAACCACCAACATATATTAGATCAAATTTTGCAATTTACTCCACTATTCACATATAAGGTTTTAATCTTAACAATATAATGCATGAGTTTTTGAAATTGTATTTAAGAATATAAAATAGCACATCTATACATAATACACAAATTCGCCACAAACATAAACATACCTTTATGCCTTCCAAGAGCCTGGAGTGATTTTGCTTTGAGGAAAATTGCCTCAACATGCAGACTCACGACATGCATGGACATTGGTGGAGCATTGTCACTTCGAGAATCACGTCTAGAAAACTCGCCTCTTTTGACTATACTGTTTTTTATCTTTGGAATTACTGCAACAATATCAAAGCTCTTGCTTCCTATAAATTAGATAACCATTTAAATTTCTTAAATCATGCCCAATAATCATCTTCTCATCTTCGAAACTCCATACATGTGATCATAAGTTTAAACAATATACAGACACAACTATGAAAAAAATAGAAAAACATCAAAAGTACCGCGCGCAGCGCATTTGAAGATTAACCAATAGAGAAAGAGTTGGCCCTATGTAAACAGTTTTACCATGTAACTGGTTTGATGAAACAACTAATACTATCAAATTAATACCTTTTACTGAGCAACTAATACAGGTTAAAAATACAAACAAAATGCAAACTAGTTGTATGTTAAAACTGGTTACATGGAGAAAAATGCAACAATGTTCAAAATAATCTGGTGCATTCTACATTACAGTTTTGTGAAAGAAGCACCATACAAAGTACCAATTCCAAGATATAATTGAATATATACCCAAGAAAAAAAAATTAAAAGAATCCCATCATAGAGAAAACATGCATGTCGTTCAATAAATAAATAAAAATGCAGTTTTACAATCAACAATGATTAGAGAAATGACCTTTTGCTTGGTGAAAGGCATGGCAAAGCGATAAAGACCTCTGTGAAGTTTCTTTTATAACCAAGATTCCAAAGCCAAAATACACTACAAATTATACTCTCAAAATATTTTCATTTATTTCTATAATTTTGTACATAATAATGGTTTTAAATAGAATTTTGAAATTCTAAACCCTAATCCATATATAAATGATGTGTATATAAAAAGGAAATAAATCATATCTACAATTATAAACAAATCAAATCAAATAAATGAATAAATTAAATTCTAAATATATTCACTATTTATTTTTCTTCCTTAACTGTATGCAATATACATCCTATATCTACGCCACAATCGCGTGAGCATATTCACAATAACCTTGTGTTATGAAATAAGTGAAATCTTTTTCTTTTTTTTTTAAAAGCTGAATTAATAAAAATGTTGAGTACCATTTTATATGTCGAATTTAAAATTCATCATGTTACTAATTTGTTAATCAGTTGGGCCGATGCCTTTATTCTATATCTACACTTTTCTCTATTTGAGCCAGCCCAAAACTAAAAAATTTACTAATACATGATCAAGTTTTAGATGTAAAAATAATTTAGAAACTTATTTATGAAGGCCTAGCCATGGACTCATGGAGTTCAATTCTATTGTAATCGATCAAAAGTGTTATAGGATAATTAATACTCACTCCGTGCACCAAAATTATGTTCATTTCGTTTTGATATGTTATACGAAAAGGTAAATTAAGTCTATTTATGAATAACATAATTGATTGCGAGTAAAGTATAATGATAACTTAAATAATTAAGTGATTGTTGGACGATGAAGATAAAAAAAATTGTGTCCATAAACCTACTTAATTTACCTTTCTGCATAACATGTCAAAATGAAATGAACACATTTTTAGTGGACGGAGGGAGTACAAATCACTCTAAGTTAAATGGAAGGAATTTTTTTTTATTAATATTATTCCTTAAATGGTTGTGTTTGAGTGTTATTCTCATATTTATATATTTTGATGGATGTACACGTGACATAAATTTAAAAAGAGTAACAGAAAATATAACATCATTGTGTAATCGGAGATCCAACCGAAGTACCAACTACCAATGCTTGTTGAATTAAAAAAAAAAACTATCAATTGCTTGTCTTGTTAAGTCGCTTCCGTCCAAGTGCAACTAAAGTCGCTGTTATACAAAACGACTCTATCTATTCACTGAAATCGTTGTTCTCAGCTCCTCAGCCAGTCCTGCGTTCTGCTCCGCAACTCCTACCACTCATCTCCAAAAGTTGAATACCACTCCATTTCCAACTCCTTCAATAAATTTCTGCAATTCCATTTTCGAATTAAAAAAACAAAAAAATGCAAGCAATCACAGCTTGCAATAACTCTTCAATTCCGCCTCTCAAACCCTTCAGATCTACCTCCAAATTTATCGCCGGAAAGCATATCCCATTTCTCGGCCGCCGTAAGCTCTGCTCCAAGGCCGTTTCACATCTTCCTGTTCCTCCTACTCCACGGTAGACTCTTCTTTCAGTTATACATATGCGTTATGGCGCCTCAAATTTGTGGTTTCTTCAAAGCATGTGTGTTTTTTGCAGGATTAACGACAAAGACAATGTTGATATCGTTAAACCAGAGTTTTTGCGGGAAGACCTTCCTTTGACAACTCGTCGAACGTTTTTTGCCCGTTTATTAATGTTCACATGCTATGGTTATTTTCTTCCTTCCAGGTATTTTCCAGGTTCGATTTTTTCCTGCTTTTTTTTCTACCTTTTGTTTTACATGTTCAATTCGTCTAATTTATTTGATTGGCAATCGTTTACGTTGGCAATTTCGGTGGAAAAACACGTACTGGTTGTGAATTGTATGTTCTAGGAAAGATTTTGGTAGAGGAATTTGAACTTTATGTGACTGAATTTGTTATGCATTAGATAGGAATTAGGTAATACTTTGATAAATGTGAATGCACTCTGTGTCGTTTTTGTTTAATGGAAAAGTTAGAAATTCTACAAAGAATTACTGATAGGGATAGGTGTATTTCAGCATACGCACTGGGAGATCCATCAGTGACACTTGAACAAGTGACCCCTACAGTTTCCCCTGCTGGGACACTTTTCCCATCCGAGGTGCGCACATTAAGTTTTATTTAATCTTATTCATTTTCTTGTCTTTCATTTCAGTCATGTAAATTTTCGAACTTCCATGGCAGGTGAATTGATGTGTGTCTACTTGGCAGGAAAGAATTGTCAAACTGTTTGAGAAGAATACTTACTCTGTTGTCAACATATTTGATGTAACTTTGAGGCCACAACTTAATGTTACTGGTGCAGTTGAGGTAAATAATTTATTTTTGTTCCATTATTTGTTACTTATAATAGATAAGCTCTAGATGTTAACCATTATCACATGTTTCTTCTCCTCTTCCCTAAAAGAGAAAATGGCTATATATGTGTAGGTTCCTGAAGGAAATGGTTCGGGGGTTGTCTGGGATGATCTGGGTCACATTGTGACAAATTATCATGGTATTCATAGTCGTCACTGGTCAAAAAAATTGCTTTAAAGTATTTGAATTATTATGTTTTCAATATTCATTCCTTGGAATATGTATTAGACCTGCTTCTAGAGATTTTTATGTTTATTTCATTAATAATCTTTAGTAATGGCTGACATTTTGGATAACTGTCTCATAAGTTGTTACTCTCACGGATTGTTTTAACTCTCTCTTTGTATATTGACTAGTTATCGGCAATTCTCTTTCAAGAAATCCAAGCACAGGCCAAGTTGTTGCCCGTGTTAATATTCTAGCTACTGAGGGGTAAGTCTAAGAATTTTCTTGTCTGCCAGGACATTTATTATGGGTGGTGATTTGAATCAATGCTATATCTTGATATTGTTGTGTGCTGATTTTACTTTTTGCTTTTCCTGTGAAGAGTACAAAAGAACTTTGAGGGTAAATTAATAGGTGCAGATCGTTCAAAGGATCTAGCTGTCTTGAAGGTCAGTATTACTACTATCTGAGTTTGCTCAATTCTGCTGAAATTTCATTAGATGTGAACCTTTTACTGGAGATATCACTTATCAGTATAAATTGATGTGAAATTTACTTGATGATATTATTTCTTAACAGGTTGAAGCCTCTGAAGAACTGTTGAGGCCCATTAAGGTTGGCCCATCTTCTTCTTTGAAAGTGGGTCAACAGTGCTTAGCAATTGGAAACCCTTTTGGCTTTGATCACACGCTTACTGTTGGGGTCATTAGTGGCCTGAACAGAGACATAAACAGTCAAACTGGAGTTACTATCGGTGGAGGTATTCAAACCGATGCTGCCATCAATCCTGGGAACAGGTTTGAGTTTCAAACATAGACCTGTCTTGATGTTAAGCCTTAGGCATCAATCAATGTCTCATTATTTATGTTGTACAGTGGAGGTCCTTTATTGGATTCCAAAGGGAACTTGATTGGAATCAACACTGCAATATTTACCCAGACAGGTGAATTTTACAAATTGTAGTGCACAATTCAGACAGCATAATTGTTCTTAAATTCATCTTACCAATCTCCATGGGACACAACAGGGACTTCAGCTGGTGTAGGTTTTGCGATTCCTTCGTCAACTGTGGTAAAGATAATCCCTCAACTGATCCAGTTTGGAAAAGTACGTATTTGCTATTAAACTACTCCTCAACTTTGTTAAGTCATATATTTGTTGAATGTTTCTCGTCTCTGCTTATCATACCATACACTATATATAATTTATTGGGAAAAATAGTCATTTTAGTCCCTATTTTGATTCTAATCCTGTCGAGTTTTACGAATTGAAAATGGTTCTGTAACTTTCAATTTCTGATATTTTGGTCCGAAAACTGGCTGTAGGAGGTGTAATATACGGTTGAACGGATTTGTCCATGCGACAGAGTTTTATTGGTCAACGAATGTTTCACCTCTTACAAAGTTCGACAAGACTTGAACCAAAATAGGAGTAACTTACTGAACCAGAAAAAACTATTTTCCCTACATTCTTAGAAGTTAAAACCAATGAACTTTGGTACTCCAATATATGCATGCAACCTTCTTTTCCTTATCTCTGTGGTGGACCAGGGGTAACATTAATTTAGGTTGATGATTATTATGTCAGGTTGTTCGAGCCGGCTTGAATATTGAAATTGCAGCCGATCTTATTGCAAACCAACTCAATGTTCGAAACGGAGCTTTAATTTTACAGGTAGTCATTCTATGGTCCTCAACATATCATTCTTTAAACAAATGCTAATATTTGGTTGGTATTACCATTTATGTGATGGTGCAGGTTCCTAAAGATAGTATAGCAGCTAAGGCTGGACTTCTACCCACTACAAGGGGCTTTGCTGGTAATATTGTGCTCGGTGATATCATTTTGGCCGTCGATTCCAAACCTGTAAGCCATCTAAATGTATTCAAGATTAAATAGTAAAATACAAGTCAATAAGACTTGTGAGCCTATCAAGTCGGGTATTCTGAGTTCAAGTTCAAGCCATACTTGGTTAACTTAGAGTCCAGTTCGAGCTTTTTCCGAGTCAATTTTGAGCAGCTGTCATATTTATAGTTGGTATTGATGATTTATGTGGTTACAACAGGTAAAAAATAGAGCAGAACTGTACAAGATACTGGACGAGTATAATGTAAGTGAAAGAGTGGTTCTGAAGATAATGAGGGGCAATCAGACTTTGGAGCTTTCTATTGCTTTAGAGGAAAAGAAGAGATGAAAGTTGATCAGATAGTAAGCTGGCTATTGCCCTCGAAATTGCAAGCCTGTCCTTAGATATTTCATTTGGAACAAGAATTCACTGTATAATCTATTGGGCCTTGCAACTGTTCAATACATTATTGGGTCACCAAAAATGGGCCACTTATTGGGTCGCCAACAGTTGAGCCACTATATTGGGTTGGCCGAAAATAATTATATTGTGACACTTATTGGGTCGCTCATGTGCTTAAAAATCAAGATGATACGTGTAAACAATTATCTCTGTATTATTATATATCCATATCTATATGTTTCTGCTAATGATGAAGTTTAGGATTAGTGTCATACGTGGGCAGTTAAACAATCAATTTAATGCCACCATCAAATAAGAAAAAGGACTGCAAGTTTGGATTGTTAGACTAGTATTTTATATACTTCACTAGGAAGTTACCACGATACTGATCAACAATTTTTTGGTCTTTCTTAAATTCGAACCATTTACTTTATATTGCTTGCAATTTGATATTTTATTTATTAAATGTCATCTCTATGATATATATTACTCCATAAATAACATAAAATGAAAATATGGCCGATACTTTACTATGTGAATAAATGTGAAAAGAAAATTGGGGCTCTTTATGCTGTTCACATTATAATTTATATGTCAAATATGATTATTATTTCTATTTGTCAGTAATGTTAAGATTCACATCACAATCACGTTGGGGCACAACACAATCAAATCTAATTACATGATATTGACAAATTATGGACATTTGATAGAGACTAAAACATGTTATGAAACTTATTTTGTACGCGCTATTTATTTTGGACCTACTTACTAGTAGGTAATATACTATTTTGACAGTGTGCATCTCTGTTTATATATTTGTGTATATTTTCGGCCCCCTACTATTTTCTCCTGGTTATAAAATGAAAATGAATAAATAAATAAGTATATACTTAATAGTTAATACAAGTCCTTCGCTTTTTAAATTTATATTTAACTAAAAAAATATTTATCCATTAAATGAGAGAGGGAGCGAGAGAAATTTTCAGATAAAAAAAAAAAGACAATTAAATTGTATCATTGTGATTGCGTAATTTAAATCTGATGTAGAAAATAATAAGTGGTTGTTTCCAAGATCCCATCAGCGGTTAACTTAATTGTGATTTGTGTCCCCAACCTCAATATTTGCCTCACAAACTCAATCAACTAATCATGGCTGGTTAAGTCGACCAATTAATATATTCTTCATCATCTGGTTACATTTTTTTATAATTTGTGTAATGTCAAGAATATGATATGGATTTTGGCTTTTGCTTCTTGTCTCATCCAACAATATCAAGCTTTCACACTCTCAGCTGATCATACTATTCTATTAAATCCTTAACCAAATATTTATATATATATATATATATATATTGATCGGGCAAAGTTAGTTGTTAGTAGTTAGTACACCAAACACCCAAATACTCCACGAAATCGTCAATCCACCTTATAACTCTCATAACTCCAATTTGTTTCCAGGGGGAATCGAACCTGGGTCTCCCACTCAAATGAGGAGCCCAGTGGCCAGATGGCTAAGCCACCAAGTTATATTTTTATATATATTTGATTATGGATTTCCAAAGAATTGATCATAGATTGAGTTTTTGACGTATATAAACTCAAAATTCCTATTTAAAATGACAAAAATTCGTATGAGACAGACTCATACAAGAGACGGATATAAATTATTACAAATCGACACCTTTTTTCCCAAAAAGTTAAAGCGTCACAACTCAAATTATTCTCTGTTTCACCGTAAAATTGTCTCACACAAGTGTGCTCTCTTTAAAAAATGAGTTGAAGTCTTCAACTTTAAAATTGATTCTCATGGCTTGAATTCGGTAAAAAAAAATGAATTAATGACTCAAGTTTTTAACAAAAAGACTCTATGGTACAAACAGGAACGGACCCAGAAATTTTACCTAGGGGGCCCAATTTATAACATAGTGTAGCTAAATGCACTTTCGAATTTTTATATATTTTCGAAAATTATTTGGACTAAACATCTTTATATTAACAGAGTCGAATACATTTATATGTATATTTAAAATGTGAATTATACATATTCTTTCTCTATTTTGTTACTCCTTTCTCACCTAAAGATCAACATTTTATTTATAGAGTGTTAATTTTTACAAGTATTAGTAATAGTGGTGTACGGTGAACATGATGCTCATAATACTTTGTTTAAAAGAGACAAACATTCGTATGTGATGATTTTATAAATGAGATAGGGTACAATCTATAACACAAATAATACTTATCATTCCAAAATATTATAGAGTTAATACACAATTTATGATTCTTCTTATTATGAGACTGTCTCATGCAGGTATGTCTTAATTATAAGTATATATATATATATATAAGAAATTCAAGTGGGGCCAGGGGCCAGTGACCCCTTGGCCCCAAGGTAGGTCCGTCCTTGGATATAAAATATCTTTAAAGTGACTCTAAGATATAATTTGTACCAAAAATACCCCTTATCTCATTTCTGTATGTATTTATAATTTTATTTTATTTTTGTTTTGACCAAGTACACATTTTGGGAAAGTACATATTATTTTGAGAAAATGCAGATTCGAAATACAAATTTTATAAAATTTAAAATTTAAATTAAATTATATAAAAAATTGCAACTAATAAAATTGACCTAGTAGTAAAAAGTAAAATTAAAAAATCAAGACTCAAAACTCTCAAAATCGTCGAAGTCGTAAAACGTGTCGGAAGTGCGAGAAAACCGATGTAAGGGCAACTTAGACTTTTTAACCATATTTTTGTACTTTACAGTCCAAATAAAATTACTTTGTACCTTAGAGTCACTTGAGGGAGTGACTTTCTACCTTACCTTAGAGTCACTCCCCAAAATATATATATATATATATATATATATCAAGGTGGATCTTGACTCATTTAACTCGAGATTTATAGTTCGGAGCTATTTTCCATTATTCGAGGGGCCAATTTTATAATTTATTTTCTTTACATATCGAAAAGTTTGGATTTTTCCTTTCATTAAGACACTTTAAATGAGGAGTTGTTTGGACAATTTACACAGAATTCAATGCATTTATAGAAAGAATTAAAATAAACATACATAAAATTAGAAAATTTTGACTCATTCTTGAGCTTAATTAGTTTGGACGCATAAATTGACGAGGCCTAGGCAACAGGCTCACCAACAAATAAATAAAATTAGATTTTTTTTATTTTATTTTTTTGAACAAGAACCAATTTTTGGTAGAATTTCACCTTCGTCCCTTAAAAATTTGTATTCAACCCTTTCTTTTCTCTAATCTATCATCATCAATTAATGTTCATTCATATCTTGTTGGCCTTCAACGAGACACGATTCAATTCAACGACTTATGAAAACATTCACTAATTAGGGGATCGAAAAGAACTCGTATGAGACGGTCTTATGCACGAGACGGAGTATAATATAGCACAATTAATATACACCCCTCTCAAAATGTTAAAGCGTCAATGTTCAAATTACACTCTGTTTCACCGTGAGACAGTCTCATGCATGAGTAAGAGTGTCTCATTTCTAATTTTCTTAACAACAGTAAGCCCATGAAGTTTTCCTTTGATAAATGAAGTGTTTACTAAAAAAACTGGAACAACTTGCAAATTTTATCTATATTCTTGTATTTCATTTCATTGATATATCATATATAGTAAGATAGTTTTATGTGTAAAGTGTAATGATCTACAAGTCTACTCCATTAAAACATGAACTCTTTTTCCAATCCATTTATAAGTCTTTGCAACACTTGGTCTATATTGTCGTCAATTCCACGCACTATTGCTTTGAATTTCCATGAAATAATGATTTCATTTAGAAGCTTCTTCATTTAGTAAATATATATATTCTGCCTTTTATTTTCTTGATTTTAATTTCTCATTACATATGCTTCCACTTTTAATCAAGCAGGTCAACTCTAGTAGGTGAACTGCCTTTTTCTTGAAATTTGGTAAGCAATATCATGTGGGGGGTTTCCAATTAAATGCAAATTATGATGCCACTTAGATACTAGTTTAAACTGTTTGTCTAACCTTAATCACCTTACAAAACTGATTCAAGTAGTAAAATTATGGCGTAAATACGAAAAATACTGCTGCTAGTATTTATATCAACAACTGGGTTTAATTTAATCAATTTAAATAACACTTGTGTTGATTCAATTTAATTACAATCCTAAACCTCCTGACCAAAAAGGTAATTTCCCAGCATTGTTCAAACAGACCCTTTAAATGTGGAAGCCCAATTGTCCATGCAAGAGTCAATGTCGATTTTCCCAGATGATTATGTATGATTTAAGGAATCTCCATTTAATTTATAATATATATATATACACACACTCTGGCATGTCACGTGTTCATGTCTAAAATAAGAGAAGAATTGAAGGAATAGAAGCAATTAGAGAATGGAATAGAAGCTCAATTTGTAGATCCAATGATCTTACAAACATTATTTTATCAAAGGGTCCCAGAAATTCTTGCAAATTAATTAAATAAATACATGTGCATGACTACGTACCAAGACACTATTCAAACACAACATCAATAGTATATAAACTAATTGCAATAGAAGGGTGGTTTGTCTTTTACCCTTTGATTGCATTAAGATATAAGAAGCATCCAATCTAAGAGTATGGAAACTCTCAAATAAATATCCCCATATCAATCTTGTATAGAGATCACAAATTTGGACTAAATAACACATCTCAATGGAGTGAATATTAGCAAGCTTCATTTACAAGTCCATGACCTTGACTTAGGTTCCATGTTTGCTGTTATTAAGAGGGACAAGAGGTTTCATTCATACTTCAATCTCTTCTAGCTCTTGAATCTTCTCGATTTTCGCAGAAACCGAGGAGACCCTTCTGAGGAAGATGATCATGGATGAAAAGAATCATGATTTGGACAAGAATATTAGTGATGATTTCATGTTGCCTGGATTTCGGTTTCATCCGACTGATGAAGAGCTCGTCCAGTTCTATCTGAAGCGTAAGCTTCAGCATCGGTCTCTCCCGATCGAGCTCATTAAGCAAGTAGACATCTACAAGTATGATCCATGGGACCTTCCAAGTAAGACACTCATATGTCCTTTTTCATGCATGTATAATTAAACTAGGACAAAATGCTTTATATGCATTTTTAAGTAGATATGACTACAGTTTCACACTAAAATATGTACTTGTAAAGATGCTTTTGGTTTAATCCCTAATCTTTCATGTTTCTACTCTTAAGATGCTTATATGCCCTGTTTCTGACTGTAAAGTTCTTATTTCTAACAGAACTGGCATCTACTGGGGAAAAAGAGTGGTACTTCTACTGTCCAAGAGATCGAAAATACAGAAACAGCACGCGGCCTAATCGTGTGACTGGATCTGGATTCTGGAAAGCCACCGGAACTGATAGGCCGATATACTCCTCCGAAGGAGCTAAATGCATCGGCCTAAAAAAGTCGCTGGTGTTCTACAGAGGCAGAGCAGCGAAAGGCTTGAAAACCGACTGGATGATGCATGAATTCCGCCTACCTTCCGCCACAGATGGCGGAGCACCACCACCCCCGCTGCCGCCCAAAAAGACCTTCGACAAGAGCTTTCCAGCAAGTGTAAGTCTACATGCATAACAAAATTTAACCTTCTACTAGTTTTCACTTAACTAAACATCTATGCTTTATCGTATGAACAGGATTCTTGGGCCATTTGTAGGATTTTCAAGAAGACTAATTCAATGGCAAACAGGGCTCTATCTCACTCATATGCAGCTTCACTGTCTGAAACAACACCATTTGACCATAATGCATTCAACTACACACAATTCACCTCAGAGAATCAGTTTCTCTCTCCACCTAACATTCCCACCTACAAAACTCTCTCCCCTCTCAACTACTTCCCCGAAAACCTCGTCTTCTCCCCGCCTGAAGAAGTCTCGGGTGCAAGCAACAAAAGCACGGTCGATCTTACTGCCATGTTCTTCGAAGCTTGCAAGAGCACCGAGCTTGAAGCGCCTCAACATCACTTCAATAGCAACTATCCATCACAGTCACAGGTGATTCAAGCAAACAACAACGGAGAAGATGATAGAAAGGATCAAAACATCCATAACATGTGGGATAATATCCGATCCATCGGGTTTCCATTCAGCTTAACAGCAGCAGAATGGAAGCCCAATTCACCATGGGACTCACCTCCCTGTCCCAGTGAAGTTTCATCAACTACTTATAGATAAAATAGTTGATTATCTGTATACATTTTCAACAAGATAATAGTTTCCTTTCCATCTCTGTGGATAGAAAACTATTTTTGCATTCGCTCTCATTGTATATCAATCCCTTCATTTAGTCAGCTGTAAATTTCATCAAATTTATTCCTTTCTGTATCACATAACATGTCACAGTCATCTAAAATATCTATAAAACAAACTCAAATTTAGAGAAATCAAATGAATCAGAAGATATCAAGAATTTCCAGAATATAATTATTGCAGAGGGGGCAATTCCCCCCTTGCACCCACATCTCGCGTGAACATAACCTGCAAAAGGAATGGCCGCAGGGCTCAAAGGCGGTTCCCTTATGCCTGACCATGCAAATGCAGCAACTGTTGTACTCGCCGCCTTCATCGTCGTCGTCCTCCTCGTCATCGTCGTCGTCCATTCCGTAGCCTATTCCGTCCTCATCCGTCTCCGCCAGTAGCGACATCAACGACATTCTCACCGGTCGCTGTTCCTCCTCCTCCGCTTCTCTCCCGCCCATCTCCTCCGCCTCGCTTTCCTCCGCTTCCGCCTCCGCCTCCGCTTCCTCCTCTTCCCTCTGCAATCTCTTCATCGGACCGTCTAAATCGAATCTCCCGCTAGCTCGCTCCATTGCTCGGCTTGGGGATCGCACCAAACTCGAACTTCATTCGATTTCAACCAAAACAGAGCATCAATTGAATTTATATAAGTAAATAAAAAATCAATTGACAACCTAAATTCTATTTTTGTGGTATTTTCGAGTCAATTGTTGTGTTAATTTTAGGGTTAGGGTTAAGGCGAAGTCACCTTGCATCGGGGACGGAGGAGATGTCGGCTGGATCGTAATCAGGATCGGAGTCGATCCGGGTGGAGTCGTGGCGAGAAATCATCCTGGATTTGTTGCTGCTGATCGGAATGTCGGAGGCGGGGACGGGGACGGAGGAGGTCCAGGCGGCGCCTCTGCCGCCGCTGAAACTGCCGGTGCCTTTTAGCAGAGTACGGTTGGATGGGGCACGTGGCAGCTGCGTGTCATTGATGCTGCCACCTGCGGCGGTGCCTCTAGGGCTCGGAGAGATATCATCGTCGTCGGAATCCATTCATTCACCGGTACTGACAAACTAAATGGGAACAATGCAGGATTAAATTTGATGGTGGTCTTTTTCTTGTGAATTTCATGAATCAAGCAGCATTATTATTAAAAAGTGGAGTAGTAGTTTTTAAATTTTCGAAAAATAGGAAGGAGTATAGATTGTTGCGGGAGTTGAGCGAGTTTGGAGGGAGTGACTGGTTATTTTGTGTTGCTAAAATTTCATGCATTCTTTCATTTATTCCTTTTTAATATATAATAGTAAATAAATATAAAAATATCTTTTTTTTAAGAAATCACAATTTCATTTTGCTGAAAACTTAATATTTGGTGGACACTGACTTGATATATGTACAATATTTGCAATTAAAATTCAATATTTGATACGTGTAAAAGAAAAATCAATATACGGTTAAAAAGATACTCCCTCCGTTTCTCAAAAATATGCTCAAATGGTTGAAACAAATTTTACGAAAATGTAAATTAAATCTATTTATGAATAACATAATTGATTAAGAGTAAAGTATAATACTAACTTGAATAATTAAATGATTGTAGGTTGACAAAGATAACAAAAATTGTATCAATATTCGTACTTAATCTACCTTTCCGTAAAATCAATTTCAACCATAAACATACTTTTATGGGGTGTTTGGTTCACGAGATTGAATTGATTAGGTGTGATATGATTGAGTGGGATTGAGTAAAGATTTGATTGATTTGACTAGATTTGTTGAATCAAGATATGCGTTTGGATTGTAGGATTAGATTGAGGGATTAGATGGAATACCTATTAAAATGTCATAAACACCCTTAAATTAAATTGAAACAAACACTTCATTCTTGTGAATCTATTCAAACAATAGAAGGACAATTTGTAATATTGCATTTGAGATATGCTCTATCCCACCTTTCACATGGGATTGACATATCCCTCAATGGAATGATTTTATACATTTTCTACCCGGGCTTGAAGTATATCCTAGACCCTCATCCCGTAAACCAAAAATTAGATTAGTTAGGATTAAAATTCTAATCATGACCTATTTCAATCAATCCTGCAAACCAAACGGGACCTTCAAGGGAACAGGAGAGTAATATATGACATCTTTAATAGTCACATAAGCAACCATCAAGTTAACTGATCAATATTCCAAGTCAATCAAATTAACTCAAATTTGTTCTGTCACATGAACTCAAATCTGTTCATAATTTCATTTTTATGTGCAACAATTATTTAATTAACAGAAAGAAGCAAGTACAAGCAGGAAAAATGTTGAATTTACTAGCAAATATAAACTGTATTTCAAAACATTCAACAAAGGAAATTAAGTTCAAGATTTTATACCGAAAAGGCGAAAACAACTTTCATATTGCAGTAATTACCCGTTGAAGCATACATCATTAAACACTGGATAGCGCATTATCATCAAAGACCACCAACAGAAACAGTTCAAATTTAAACACGAGCTAGCATTAGCAAATAACATCAAAGGAACATTCAGTAATAACAGTTCAATCACAAGTTCAAAGCAACATAAAACATGGGCTGACATTAGCAAATAACATCAACAGAATAAAATGTCGACAGATGAATATAATTCAAAAGTGGTCAAAGAGCCAAACTGATTCACTTAAATGTATAGGAAATAGAACAGAATATCCCAAATCTCTTTCATCATCATCATTGGCAAAACTTCTAATACGAGAGTAAATCTGCTAGAACAGCGTGTTGAGTTTAACTCTTGGAAACTTTCTCCTTCGCCTTCTGTATCTTCAAAACCTTCTTCACAATTTTTTGTTCTTCCACCAAGAAAGCCCTAATAATCCTAGTAAAATTGAAACACATTTAAACATCAACTTAAGCAAAATCATAAAAGATTGCTGACAATAGTATGATTTCAAGTGCAAAGTATAACTAACCTCTCCCTAACAGCACCTCCAGACAACACACCACCATAAGCACGGTTCACTGTCCTTCGGTTTCTGGGTAACCTAGACCTCTTGTATTCAGTGGGCCTCAAATGAGGAATCTGAACAAAAGCAAACAAATATATAACTCATTTGGTCCCTCAATTTTTAAATGAATAAAATGTATTTCTTAAACTGAAGATTAAATTTCTTATACAACTATTGGTGCAATCTACAACAGTTCATAACCCTACAAGGAATCACAATCACAATATAATGGGACAAATGAGGAATCTGAACAAAAGCGAACAAATACATAACTCATTTGTCTCTCAATGTTTATATGAATCAAATATCTTTCTTAAACCGAAGATCAAATTTCTTCTACAACTACTCCAAGGAAACACATCCACAAAATGATGGAAAGCATTAATCTACTGACACGATCACTTCATTTGCACTAACATAATGCAAAGTAAAAGCCAAAAGACTGGCAAAAGGAAGGAAATGCACCACGAGGTTATTAGAATCGAGTGGACTGGAAAAAAATCCAGCTACGAATTTGCCTAGGAAGCTTTCAGATAAGAAGTTTATCTTGCAATGCATCAACAACTATAGTTACAAGCATTTTACATGACTACCAGTGAAAATTATATGTACAAAGGGAGTCAATATTATATACATTTTATAAAAACTTGTGGATCTCCATTACACATCAATTCTCAGAAACACCATTCGAGTATTAGAATAAACAATCTAATCTGTACTAAGCAAAAACCGATTGAACAGAAAATACGAATATTAAATCTTCCATCTTTTTGCCTACTCTTCTATATAGTAGATGGATCTAGAATTTGAAGCTCTTTCAGATCACTGCAATTTAATCAATAAAATCATAAATAATGAAGGATAAAAAGATAAATACCCCTTGGATTCTCTTGCCAGTAACGGGGCATTTGGGTCCGCTCGCCGTCTTCTTAGTGGTCTGATAAACAAGCTTCCCTCCTAAATTATCAAACGAAAGAAAATAGTGAGAACAAAGAATTAATCCATAAATCTTACAATGAACAGGGTTTTTCGCGAATAATTACCTGGGGTTTTAACAATTCTATGTTGATTGGATTTGGTGGCATAGCTGTGGCGCGACCGATAAGTGAGCCTCTGCACCATTTTCGTGTGCTACCTCAAATCTTCCTCCCCTGGATAAGATGAACGGCGAAAAGGAGTAATTTATTTGGGAATTTAACTTTATATTCAACGCATTCGAAACCCTAGAAACAGAGCCTCGAAGACGCGGTTTGCACAAAGAGTCGCTGTTCATATTTGTACTCACCCGCTTCTTTTCATTTTCCTTTTTTATTACTCCACTAGTATTTCACTCCAGCAATGTTCAACATGTTTCATTTACTATATTTTATACAAATTATGAATTTATAGAGCTTCAATATAATTTTAGAAGTATGGCCCAAATATCACTTGAAGATTCGTTTTATGTATGGGATAGTTTCACACAAATTTATCTTTTAATATAATAATCCTATACATAATTTATGTTTCTTATTTATTTACATTAATATTAGATTGTCAATTCATTAAATATAAGATGAGGTTTAGAGTGTTAAAATTTAATTATTTTTAAAAATTATATGTAATATTTATCGATATCAATATCATTGTTAGCTTGTAATAAGACATTTTGTTATATAATTAGATATATATACATATCTGTCTCCGATATGGGGCCTCTTTAAACTCTCCCATGAGTTTCTAATAAACATGTGACATTCCTAAATTAAACCCTAAACTATAAACCGTAAACCCTAAACCATCAATCATTCATTGAGATTGAACCATGAACCACGAATTTTTTTGGGTCGATTTTGGATCGGGTCGAGTTAGGTTTGACCAGGATAAAAAAAATCTATTAGGCCCATAAGGAATTTCAATAAGAGGCTTCATATCATTTAGATCATATATATATAGGTATATATATATATATATATATGAATTAAGTAGAATAGAAATGTGCAGCTTAAGTAAAAAAAAACATTTGTCCTAAATTTACTTTAAAAAGATTTATTTAAAAACCAATTATTTAATAAAATAGATTGCAAAATACCAATCACGCTAGTTAAATAATACCATGTAATGAGTGTAATAATTATAAAATTAAATAATGAAATTAAAAAAAGATGTGCTACTTTAAAGTTATTAAGTTGATTAGAAAATTTTATATTAAGATTTTCTCAAATTAATGATTTATAAGTGTTGTAAAATTTAAATATATCTATTCAATTTTATACAAAGTAGTTAAATAAGATTATTAAAAAAATTAAAACATATCCGAATCAAATAATAGTTTAGTTAATTAGTCAAAGAATGTGGAAAGATAAAAAATTATGTCAGAAATGTGAATGAACAATTATAAAAAGTAAGAAAGTATTAGAAAAATAGAAAAATAATTTTGTTGAAGAAGAGAGAGTTAAAAAATAAAAATAAAAAGAGGAGAGAGAGGAGAAAAATGATGAGAGAGATTGGAGAAAATGTTACAAAGTGGAAAGAGAGAGAGCGGGACCGATCAAAAAAAGAAGAGAGAGCAAAGAAAAGAGAGGGGAGAGAGAAAAAATAGAGAAAATAGACAGGAACTTGTTTTGGCTGGACTTTGTTTCATGATCTAAATATTATAAATTAAAGACTAGCAAATCTCAAATTTGATTAACATTACATCATATAATCCTTTACCGTCTCATTTTTATCTAAAATGACTTTCTTTTTTATCTGTCACTATCTCAATTTTAATACAAATTTACCTTCTTCCCAACAATATTCCTAATAAATAAATATTAAATAATAATTTTATTGTGATCTATATAAATTTAATGAGAGTCTAAAAGTCTTTTGATATCCTAATTAATGAAAATTTAATTTGTATAAATGAATAAAATGATACAATAATAAAGAACGACTAGTACGACATGTAAATTCATGATACATAAACTTAAAGTTAGAAATGGTTAAAGTTAAAAGACATATACAACTGCCATGAAAGTTAATTACTTCGACAGAGCTCAAGTTTTAGAACAATATAAAAATACACCAAAAAATTAATGTTTTATTCCACTTATCACCACAAATGTAACAGCCTAACATACACATAACATGTACTCAGAATGATAGGCGAAATAAAACATCAATACGCGGCAGAAAATCCAAATTCCCAGAAAAGAAAAGGAGGAAAAATAGTTAACTAGGAAAGAGCAAGAAAGCAGGTTCTACATGTATTTTCCTATTTACAAAACTTATCCTACTTAGCTTGTTATGACACCAAACCAGTTGGTCTCTTGTAATCTTGGACATGTTCAACACTCTAGCCACTAATTTCATATCTACTTGTGAGAAAAAGTACAGAACTTGGTCCGAATCATCTTCGCTGCTTCCTCGAAACTTTCTCAGAATACAATTCTCACTCCTCAGAACATCCTTCAGCTTCCTCTCCTTCTGCATTTCACAGCATTAACCGATCAAACGCCGTTAATTTTCACATCACAAATCGATGAACGCTAATTTCACAACACATTTTGTAGGAACTTACCTTTTGAAGAACTTTCTTGATCTCAGCTAGTAAGTTGAGGTCCTCAGCATCGAGAAACTCGGGCACTTTCTTGTGGCCATTAACGGATGCCACAGCGCAATCCTTGTCTGCCCGTACGAATCGCCAAAATATCCGTATCGATTCTTCGACGATTTCCACTAGCATGTAGCTTGTTATAACATATTCATCGACGTCTAATTTCCTCGCCTTCCTTTTCAAGTTGTCCTCTGACATACAACCATATTGTGAACAAAATATTTATTGAAGATTAAAATTAGAAGTTAGAACAGCGAGGTACTCATGAGCTAACAAACTTTGGTCTCATAACTTGTCTATTTTTCATTTTGGTACCAACAAAATTAGCTTTTTCGATAGGGTGGGTCTCATGTGCACCAGGGTGTACCGTGCACTCATAGTGCATTTTAGAAGCATGCAACTATGTTCCCATATTAACAGTTGCACTTTTCTGTGTAAATAAGTCGCACTTTTCAGCATAACAAGTTGCATGCTTCTAAAATGCACTATGAGTGCACGGTGCACCGGGGTGCATACAAGACCTAGCCTTTTCGATATAGTCTAAAATTTTAAGAAATAGTCCAATTTCGACCCCAAAATGGCCAGAAAATTGAAACGTTATTGTTTTATGTCACGAGAGGATTAAGTTTGAGACCAAAATTGGAAATTCCCGTTACATAATAGTCAACATCTTCAATTGAACAAATTTTTAATATTGGGACCAAATCAAATAAGCCAATTTGGTTGGATCAAAATTGGACAGCAAACAGATTATAGGCCCGAATCTCATGCACTTGCTAATGTGGCAGTAAAACAAGTAGGAACTCGATAGGGAGAAGTACTTTACCTCTTATAACGGGAACTTGTAGAAGATTGCGGACAGCACACCGGCTTTTGACATAATTTTGCACCCTCGGCCCTTGAAATGCTTCGTCTTCAACGAATCTTTGCACGAGCACTTGAAACTGTTGAAATTCGCCCGCCACCTCATTGTATCTTCGGCGTCCACGAGGATCAGAGTCCCACAAATCCCAGGCTTTCTCGTACTGCCAATGCAAGAATTCCCATGAAAGGCACATTTGTCCTACGTATACCACTTCAAGATCGCCCTGCAATTCCGCGATGAACTTCTTCATTGGGTCACTGCCATGGATTCTGTGTTTGAATAGCCAAAGATTTTGTGAGACGAGCGATTTGAGCGTTGGGGGCGACCGTTTTTGCTTCGAAATCGATTGAAGAGGATCCTTCAGCTGTAGAAAACCTGCATTGTGTACAATTGAATGAGGTTTGTCCTAAAGATCAAATCTTTGTCCAATAAGTACCTTCCTTTTTTACAATCCAATTCATCAAGTGGGATAAATCATAAGTAAATTATTACTACAATTTTCTATCCAAAAGATCATTATGAGTTCAAAACCCAGCACTCTAAGCACATCTAGAAAATTTCATCCACCATATTCATGGGGAAAAATAGTGGGGCCCTCGGGATAAAGATTTTTCAACCTTTTGTAAATGCTAGTACTACATTTGACTTTTTGATAAGGACAATTTTTGAAAACTGGAAAACAAATATGGTTCGAATTGAAGATTGAAAAGTCATGGACTCGTGAATCCATGGTATTTAATACAATGGAATACTACCAAAAATTGGAAAACGAAGACAACAGCTAATTCTCCATTGGTGGTTGCATTGACTTTTATTGCTTCATAAATTATTTAACAACCAATTCAAATTGACTCACTCATCCATCCAATGCCTTCTACTGACAAAGTCTCATGTTTTCCCTGTTTCTAAACAACTCAACAAACAGATCTCGTGGGACCTTTCTTCAAGATAAGAATGTGAGAACAAGATTACACCAACAACAACCATGATCATCATACATTATAAATTATAATTCAAGAAATAAGTAATAATTAAAAATTCAAGAAAAGGAATTGAAGGACTAACCCATAGCATACATCTTCTGGTAATTCATGATATCAAATTTGCGCATTCTTTCCCTATAGCTCTTGTAGAACTTGTGTAGCTCCCCTATACAATCCTCCCGTTTGAATTCGTCAATTTTCCACGGCTTCAGATCATCGGTTATCTTCGGAGACTCCGATTCTTCAAGAATCGTCGGCAGCCCCGTTGCCTTAACCTTCTTCAGCTCCATTTTCAGCTGCTCGATCAGTTCTTGATGCTCCCACAATGACTCCAACTTGTTTGCATCTTCAGAATCCGCCATTGATGAATCCGTAGACCTCGGTTTATTTTCCAAATCATCATCTTTGGCAACAAATTTAGCATCATTTACACTCCCCAAATCCTCATTAAAATCTTTGTCACGCAGGAAATCTGGATTTAAATCATCGTGATCTTGCGTTTCTAATTTCTTGAGCTCTTCCATTATTTCACTATCTTCATCAAAATCATCGGATAAATCCTGATTTTCTTCAAAAGCAGATGACTCACTCTCATTTTCTAGATCAAATTCCACTCCGAAATCCCCATCTGATAAGAAACCATCACTGAACGAATCCCCAATCCTGTTCATTTCAGAACGTATATGGTCGAAAATTGTGGACTCTGATTCAGAATCGGAAATCACAGAGTTTTTCTCAATTGGTTCGTGATTTCCCAGAATACCCTCCTCTGATTTCCCCCTATCTTCAAACTTTTCCGTAAATTCAACAACCTCAATCTCCTTACTTACCTTTTCATCATCAATCACCAAAATTTCCTTTCCCTTTTCATGAACCTCAGAAAGCCCCTTTTCATTTTCAAAAGTGCTGTTAATTTCAATCTCTCTCACAGGAAAAGTCTCGATTTCTTCAACAAAAGTGCTAACGCTATTTCTCTCAGATGTGAACTCATATTTGCTGGTACTACTCACACAAAGGACCACTTCACAATTAATTGCATTACCTGTTTCTTTCTGGATTTGTCTAAACTCATCGTACGATTGAAACTTGAATTTCAAAAACATTTCTGGTTTCTCCTCTTCTTCTTCGACCCCATCTTCCTCACAATCCCCAAATTCAGCCGCATCACTCTCTGTTTCGAGAAATTCTACTTTCTTATCTGAAAAATCACTCCCATCATCTCCTTGCAATCTGCACATAAACAAATCCAGTTAAAATTTAAAAAAAAAGTTAAAAAATGACTACAACAGAAAAAATGAAAAAAAAAATCTTAGTAAACCTGAACATATAATCGGATACGAAAGTGAAGAGGGGGAGGAGATAAATGAAAACCGCGTGAAGAACGAAAACTACTTTCTGGTAAATAAATCTGGTAGTGAAAGGGGCCATGAGTGAGGAAAATGGCTTAAATCGGACGCGTTTCATTCAAAATTAATGAAGGGTGTAGTGTAAATTGGGTTTGAAGCAAAGGGGAAAATGCAATTTATGGGAGGTTTGAATGTTTCAACGAGAAAATGGACGGGACACCATGATTTTGCAGAAGAATGAATCTGAGTCAGTGGAAGTTGAAATCCGACCTAATAGGAGAATTTTGAGGGGCGATTGGAGATTTCAAAGCTTGAATTCAGGGTAGATAGTTACACACCAGCGACTCATTCATCATACATAACAATAACATGCATGAAACATTGAAAGCTTGAGCCCAACAGAGGGATTATGGGCGGTTTTTAGAAATTTTATCAAAATTATGAATATATGTGTGCTTGTGCTGTTTTTGTGTGTGTGTGTGTGTGTGTGTGTGTGAGTGGTGGAACTGAAACTAACATGGATAATTGACGTTAATTTTAGGAAATGCTACAGTAGAAGAAAATTGAAGAATTTTAGTAAGGCCAAAATGCAACGACTTTTGAATGAGGCCACATGTGGTGAAACTCCTTTGTTTTATTATTCAATAGTCAAAATGTAAATTGTATTAATGGATTATACCAAATTAGTACCTCAGTGTTAATAACAGTAAAAATAGAATATCCTTGAATATTTTCTTTTTCTTTATTAAAGGTAATCACGAAACCTCAACAACCACAAGCGGATCATCCGAAACTGCAATTCGAAACCGCAACTGCACAAGAGAGAATACCGTAGTGAAGCTATAATTAGTTGCGCTATCAACATTTGACAATAATCTTAACTTAAAAAAAAAAAAGAATACTAATAATGTTATAAATGTCAAGTGTGAATAACTTAAGTGGTTAGAGTTTCATTGTTTGAGACCCCGAGATCTTCGAGACATGGAGAAAGAATATTTATTTCATCCCTCTTGTGGGATTGCGGTGCGGTTATTGTTTTGAATTACAGTTTCGGGTGGTCCCCCTTTTGCGGTGATTGCATTTTCGATCAACAGAGAAATAAAATGATATTATCATGTTGTCAATGGTAGAAGAAATTTTTATAATTAATTATTTAAAAAAGTATTGTAATTAATTATTTTAAAAAAGATGGTCATAAAATATAAATGATAGGGACACATGCATTGAATTATAAAAGAAAATGGTGTGAAAAATGGTAATAATTTAATAAATTTGTTTCTAAATTATCGTTTGTAAGAAATCTACACGGTTTCACATTGCCATTTATAGCAAATGAATTATGTAATGCTTGGTCGTAGTGCTAGTGTGCTACACACGTTTTCTTAAATAATTAAAATAGGAATAACGATTAAAGATTAATTAATTATAATAGGAATAACTATTAAAGATTAATTAATTATAATAGGTCGACCCTTAACCGCCATAGCGAAGTACTCACACACAACGCGTCCCATTAATTAATTTTGATTGGTGGAAAATCTCTCTTTTGATTTCAACTCATTATATTATTTTGTCTCCCATTACATAATACAACTTACAATAATAATTTACTTACTCTAATTTCTCCTCACTTATTTATGATACCATAAGTTAATGGGACAAGTGGGCATCTAATTATTGTTTTTTTTTCCTTTTAGTCTTACCTTAATCGCAATTTTTCTTTTTAGGATTTAACTTAAATTTGCTTTAATGAAACTTCAATTTGAGGCTCCTTTAATCGCAACTTTAATAAATTAGTTATAATTTCAATTTGCCTTACTAAATTTTTTTCTTTTTCTTTTTAGTGTATCATATACTTCCTCCGTTCCAAATTTATTGAACATATACTATTTGCACGAATTTTAATATTAGAATTGTTTGTTTATTATTATTATTATTATTATTAAATAAAAGGGATAAAGTTACTTTTTGATGGTGTTAAAAGGTAAAATAGTTATATTTGTGTAAAGTAAATGGACTAGGTCTTGTATGCATCCGGTTGCATCGTGCACTCATAGTGTATTTTAAAAGCATGCAACTTGGTATGCTGAAAAGTGTGACTTATTTACACGAAAAAGTGCAGCTGTTAATATGGGAACGCAGTTGCATGCTTATGTTTGGAATAGTTGCACGTTTCTATTTTATATAATTGCACGCTTTTAAAATGCACTATGAGTGCACGGTGCACCTGGATGCACATGAGACTCACTCATTAAATGAGATAAAATTGACTTTAGTATAAAAAAAATGTTGACATATAACATTAAGATGTTTGAGGGATATAGATAAAAGAGAAAAAAAATCTTTTATTGTTATTTATAAAAATATTTAATTAAATTTGGGATATAATTTTTTATAAATATTTAGTTAAGTTTAAGACGAAAATAGTATTATTATAATTTTCTCATTGAATGTATATATATTTTTCCAATTGATTGAAATTAATATTTTTTTTAATCCTACTTTGTTACTATCAAAATTTTTTTTAATTTATGTGAATCTTTTTGTTATCTCATCCCCTATTTTTTTTCTAAAAACAAAAAATTGCGAGCAGCCAATTTATCATGAATTAATTACAAAGCGACAACAAATGCAACTGATACCACCTCTAACCCATTGAGAGTGGATTCCCGGCAATAACTACACGGTGCAGTCAACTGCAGGGAATCCGAATCTCTAACCCATTAGTTAAAGAGTGAATAGTAATTGAACACAAAGAAATCATTTGGGTCTAAACTCATTAACTCTCGTTTTTAAATTATTATTGATTAGCATATAAAATATATTATTTAAATAAATTCATAAACGACTATATTTTAAATTTACAGGAGTCTTAAGATTACATGTCACGTAATGTATTTTATCATATAGTTTATCTAAACAAATTTGGAATAATAAAGGCATTTGAGATTAGACAAAGGATAGGGTGAATCAGTTTCACGGTGAAACTGGTTAAGGAGTGTGACTTATATTATTAAAGAGTGCGGTTTTTTACTATAAAGGGAATGACTTTTTACTATAAAGGGTATTTACTCATAAAAAGTGAAAGGTGAGTTGCATTATAATAGAGGGTATCGTAGTGATAACTGAAATGTGTAATTTATATTACTAAAGGGTATAATTTATATTACTAAAATGTGTGACTTATATTATTAAAGAATATGTCTTTAAAAAAAATAAATTTTACAATGAACAAGTTTCACAGCATACTAACTCCTGTGATTATCATGGTATTATGTAATATAGCTGGCGTAGAAATTATGTATCACGCAAATTAAAGAACTGATTTTATGTAAAATATTGGACTTTGAGTCATAATACTTGTGGGTGAATCTTTACAAAATCTAGAATAATTATGTAGCAAATCCTTTGAAATCTTTACAAATTATTTAGAATAATTATATAACAAATTATTTGATCTAGTACAAGAAATCACATGGTCCGCTATTGAAAGTTGAAACCACTTTATCGGCCACTGACAGTGTGTTCTGAAATACTTAAAACAACTTTCAGAAACATTTATTTTTAAAAGCTGTGAGAGAAAACTTTGAAAATAAGTACTTTTGAAAGCTGCTTTTAGTGTTTCAAAACACCCCTGAATTCCATTCTTTTTTCTTCCACTATATAATGGTTATGGGCAGAGATCTTGAATTCTTCTAATTCTTTTAGGTAAAGATTTTGAGTTCTCGTGGGTAATTAGAAGTTGCTATAATGGGAAAGCTCATGCACAGAAACCCACATTAGCCTTTTCAAAAAAGGGAGCTGTTAACTTTTAAAAAATATATATACTTAAGTCAATACTTTTGAGAAGGGCTATGTATATTTTGTATTTTTACCATTTAGGATGTGACATTTCAAGATTCCCAAATTTATTCATTCAGACTTCAAATTTTAAGCAGTCGAAGTATAATATACTACCTTTCTCACATTAATTTTATTCACACTTTTTTTAACGCAATATTTTATTAATGCCTTTAATTTTTTTTTGTTTTTATAAATTTTATCTTCACAATATTCATAAATTTACAAAGAATAATATTATTTTTGAGTCTACACATAGACACAAATCAATTCTTCTATTTACTTTATATATAAATCTTGATAAATTTACTCCTTAAAATTCTACTTATTATTTCATATTAAATTTTATTTTTTTAATATGTGTGTTACTTCATATGTGAATAAACTAATGAGACCGAGGGAGCAAAAGTCTAATCATTATTTCATATTAAATTTTATTTTTTTAATATATGTGTTATTTCACATGTGAACAAGCTAATGAGACCGAGATACGAGTATTTACTGGGCATGCATATTTTATCAGCTAATAGTACTTATGATTATTTTTATTACAACAAAAAATATCATAACTCTTTCCTATGTACAATACGACAATATATACTGGCCTTCTCAACATTAATTATTGTGGTATCTCACAAAATTATATATCAATCTTCATAACAATTACGGAGTATATGTTTTTATTATACAATTAGGATTTAAAAAATTCAAGAATTTTAAAGGTAGAATTTATCCAAGTCCACTTATATCGAAAAAAAAAACTAGTATTTGTTCCCTTTCTTTTTCTCCAATAAAATTTTTGAATGGATAATGGAAAAGCACTTCTCAAAAATTTAAAACAAGTTTCTTAAAAAATTTCAAGTAGGTGACAATAAAGTAAGCCACATTCTTTATAAAATAATTTAAAATAAAAAAAAATCATGTACACCAATTGATGTGTACTTTAAAAAAAATAAAAAATTGGCGCTTTTGATACAAGGCAAATGCTCCTAACTCGATGTCTTTTTTTCTTTTTAGAAAAGGCTTTTCTCTTTGCTATTTTTTGGGAGCGTGTAGGGGTAGAGGACAACGTCCACACGTATAAATATAATACTTATTTTGACTAAACTTGATACGAGACGTGCTTACAATGAGATAAAATATAATTTAAAGATTAACGTTTTAATATTTTAAAAGAGATGAATATTGATTTATATTAAATTTATACTCCGTCTCATATAAATTTTTATTATTTTTTATTATTGTGATGATTACATGATTAAATTCTAGCGGGGATCAATGATGATAATATTTAAAACAAGTTTGAACGTACAATTATGTGTTTGATTCGGATCGATTGATTTATATCCGTAGTAAAAGTTTAATGTGAAATTGAAATATGATTAAATTTAATTGCATTAATATGCATAAATTTATAAAATTACTCCACAAACACTATAAGTTATAAAGGGTGTGTTTTAAAACACTAATAAAACTTTTAAAAACACTTATTTTTAAAATAATCTCTCACAGTTTTTTAAAATAAGTGTTTATTAAAGTTATTTTAAGTGTTTCAAAACACACTTTAAATCATGTGTGGGTCAATTGCCACGATTTCATCTAGATTTTATTGTTGGGCCGTCTACACATTCACACGCGTAAACCGACATTTCCAAACCGTTTTGTTTAGACACTGATTTTTCAACCTAACAACATTAAATTTTTAAGTATTTTTTTTATTATAATGCATTTTCTAGAATGTCGAATAATGCATAAACGTGTGTAAGGTAGATATTTTAATACGTACACAATATATATAGTTCGTACAGTACTTGAGAATCATGTTAGTTAAAGAATTATTCCTGAGTAATCCAAAATTTCATGTGTTTTAATTAACGAAAATGTTTCATATTAATCTATCACTCATCCACTTATCTATTAATTAATTTCTACTCAATTGTTAGAAGGGATTGATTTAAAGAAAAAGAGGGAAAATAAAATAAAAAATCAATGAGAACTTCACCTCCCATTTCCCTCTCATAATTGATTTTCATTTATTTATCAATCAAATTTTGGTGATCTACTGGATTATATGTCTGTCTGAAGAAAGGTTTAAAATAGTAATACTCGGATGCATCAGTTGCACCATTTAGTATTGCTCAATAAAAATAAGTGATATAATTTTTATTGGAAATAATTAAAATTGATCAACATTTCATTTGTATTTGCCTAATGTCAATACTTAGTTCACGCTAAAATTAATCATTATTCCTATACAGTTCAAACTATCTATGGGGTTTTTTTTAAGTCCAATCATCTAGAAAATTTATTTTGAAGATATGAAATATAATTATTAAATTATTAGGGCTACTTTCATAAATAAATGGATGTAAAAATAATTTTTTTTAAGTTGAGTAGGTCTACTGTACAAATTTATATTGATACAAATCAATCAATTTAGAAAATTAATTAATTCGCGGGTCTAAGATGATTCGGTCAAGCGGGTCAAGAATGGGTTGAGTAAAGTAAAATTGAATCTCAATTGAGATTTATATGTATACAAATTTGTATCCTAGACTTTGTCTTTTTTTAACAGAAATTAAAAGGAAAATTTTCAATTTGTAAATATACCCTTCTGTCTACACCATTGGGCCCAATTTGTTTTTGGTGTTTGCAGTATATGAGTTATGCGAAGTACTTTTCTCATATGTTAAAATTGTTAATCATATTTTTTTAAATTCATTAAAAAAGGTTTTAATTATCAATATTACGACAATTTACAAGAAGATTTTAATGAATGATTTTACATCATTAGAAGACAATTTCTAAATCGGTAAATAGCATCTAGTAATAAATCAAATATTTAAATTTGTTAATCTAAAAATAATTCGAATATTGTTTCGAAAAAAAAAAAAATCGAATACGAAGGAGATTCTAACAGGCTAAAGAGCTCCTTTGTGTGTTCTCAGAAGTTTCAACTTTCAACCAATGATAATATTGTTGTATTGGACTTGCAACAGAACTTGAAAGCCCAATATTTGATAGAGCTGAATCGTACTGGGCCTTTAATTTTAATCGATCATGGCCCATAAAGTTTACCATCAATGTTCAATACGTGTGGTAATAGGGCAATTCGGAGGTAAACCGTGCAACTCAATTATATTTTTAAAATATTCAACTTATTTTTTTGGAACGTTTACACTAAAACGTTCAACTTGTTCAGTATAAAATAAGTTGAACATTTTAATCTAAATAAGTTAAACATTTTAGAAAAGTAAGTTGTACGTTTTGAAAAATACATTTGAACTCCACGATACATCTGAAGTATAAATGGACTTTACCAATAGGTAGGATTGTAAAATAATTAGTAATTTTTTTCGATCTGATATTCGAATTAAAAACATCAAAATAAACATATATGTATTTAGATTTGTATATCAAAAGAACAAAATGATGATTTTGATAATTATGTTTCCACTATTCCCATTTTACAACTCATTTTTTGAATTAGTGTTTTAATTTCCAAACCAAGTACAACTGTAAAAGTTTCCAGCTTCAAGGACGAATATTTCCTTTTCTAAATCATCTCTCCGCACCCGGAGAATGAAAATAAGGTTATTTTTCACCAAAACTAGAATTTAGAATACAGATAATTTAATTGTTCATGATGAAATTCACATCATTTCATTTCATGGCATGAGCATTTAATTTACATGAACGTCGATCCTTGTTGACACGTGTACACATATTTTCGCCTCTAAAAAAACAATTGTTATTAAAAAACATTATTTAAAAATAGTTCATATTGTAAATAAACAAACATTTATTTGACAAGTACAGAAGTCTCTCTCCTCATGATACAACAAAGAAATAAATAAGACACTACAGAAATGCAGATCACAACGCACATGATCAGTGACGGACCTACCTTGGGGTCAGGGGGGTCACTGGGCCCTCCTGACCCCACTTGAATTTCTTATATATATATACACTTATAATTAAGATATATATATCTTGTACCATGATGGAATATCCCACCGTAGTAAAATGAAGATAAATTACGATAATATTTCTAATATTTTGAAAGGATGAAGTATTATTTGTGTTATAGATTATACCATATATCATGTATAAAAAAACCATCTTGAATAATGTCTATCTCTTTTAAACAAAAGTATTATATGATCATGTTCAATGTACACCACTATTATTAATCTTTTTGTTTTAAAAATCAACACTCTATAAATAAAATGTTGATTTTTAGGTGAAAAAGCCAGAAACAAAATAGAGAAAAGAATATGTATAATTCACATTTTCAATATACATATAAATGTATTATTTCTGTTAATATAAAGATGTTTAGTCCAAATAATTTTAGGTATAAAAATATATAAAATTTAAAAAAGTGCGTTTAATTTAATACACTACGTTATAAATTCGCCCCAAAATTCCCGGTAAAATTTATGGTATATAAATCTGCACATGATCCATGGAGTATAGAATAAATCAAGTAATGGACCATATACAATAAATGCTCTACAATATATTATAACATATACATCATGTCTCTATATATATACATATGTATACACCTTCAAAAATTGAAGTCGAGAAAAGTCAAAATTCTTGGATAATGTTTGCCTATTATGGAGGTTAAATGCAGAACTCAAATATATTTAAAAAAAAAAAACTCAAATATATTTTTAGAACATATAAATTGTTGCGCTGAAATATAGTACAATTTTTTCACACTAAAATATGAAATTTGTGTCAATATATATAAATTGAATGTTTAAAATATTTTTTTTATTACAAAATGCACCTGATGCTTATACAAATCTTGCTATATTAATTACACGTATATTTTATTTCTTTGAGTTGAGAATTTGTAATGTCTTTCTATTGAGGCTACTATTTAATTTGTCTCGCTATCTATGCCAACAAACAGTCGTTAAGGCTGCTTGGAGTTTATCTAGAGATGTTAAGCGAATAAACATCATGACTACCCTAATCTATTGGTCACCTATATTAGGGGGTCAGATTCTGGTCAAATTATTCCAGACCGCCTCAAGAAAAGTTTATTTAAAATCTACAATAGTTGAGATTCTAATCCTAACCCAATGCGGGTTCTGTGTTGAGTTTTAAACGGGGCCACCTAATCCAATTTTTTTTTTTTTTTTTAAATGTTCAAACATTAACATTACATAAACGACAAAAATTCGATCAGATCATTTCCCCATCATCTTTAATAACAAATGTTCAAAATATAAAATTAGTTCACATCATCTTTAATAACATAATTGAAAGAATTTAATTTCACATTCTAAAAAGTTCCCATTTATGAAATTAGTTAATAATATAAAATTTGTATCATCACATTTATAAATTAATACCATAATATTAATTTATAATTATAATGATATCAGTTTCATATTATGAACAAATTTTATAATAGAATTTATAAAAATATTATATTATTATTTTATATTGAATTAATATTTTACTTATTTATTCAATTCAATATAAATTCAAAACTGTTAAAAAATATTGAATTGGAGATGATTAATTATTAATTGACTAAATCAAATAGAAATATTTAATTTGTAATTGATTGACCATAATTGATTTTTGCCTTATTTAAATTTGTGAAAAAACTTTTAAAAAAAATTAATTGAAAAATTAGAAAATAAAAAAAAAAAATTTGAGTATATATAAATATAAACGGGCTAAACGGGCTGGCCCGGTTAACCCGCGGGCTAATCGGTCCGGGCCAAAAAGACCCGATTTTAAACGGGCCTCCCCATTTCTTTACCATAACCTCGTATATAATAGGTTTAAACTGGTAGCCATTTAGCCCGATGTAAATCCTAATTAACATCTCTAAGTTTATCAGATGAAAATCCTCTACCGCTTAAATCAATATTATTATTATTTATTAGAATAAAAAACACTTAAATAAACAAAAATATAATTACACCCGCAAACAGTGAATTACGATGATTTTTTTTTGCAAAGTTTCATATGAAATTGGTTTACCGTACACCACTCATACTATTGCTTGTATAAACTAATACTATAGTTGCTATGTATTATAGTTGCTATAATATTAATTTTACAAAGAATAAGATGATGTGAAAGATCTATGAAACTTAGAAGGATAATTTTTTTTTTTTTTTCTGTGGACATGGAAGTCTGGCCAATGGGTTGGATCTAGGCCCACAGTATATTAATGAGAGGCCCAATTGACACTTTGAAAGTGCAGTCTTAAAAAAACAAAAAACAATAATAAATAAAGTGTCAAGTCTAATGAGAGATTGCTAATAAATATTGCTCCCCCGTCCCAAAAAAAAATGTACATTTACCTTTTTGCTCGTATTGTAACAAGCGAATTATTTATTAATATTTAAAATAAAAAAATAATTTTTAAGATGAAGTGTAATAGTCTTACTCCTTTTTTATTATATATTCTTCTAAAAATTATTTTATCATTTTAAATATTAATAAAAAAAATCACTGAATATTGATAAGAGAACGAGGGAGTAAAGATGACACGCTGAGCCGAATAAAGGGAAATTCATGTACCATTTTGTTTTATTTTAAACCAAATTTCTTAAACCCAAATCCGATATTTGTCCTTTTTACCTTGTGTTTGTCTCATTTTTATTAAAGACATAAGCATATTTAAATCCCTAAAGCATATGTATTTATATTTTAATGAATAACTGCCAATGTAATTTGTTCAAATTGATTTTTTTTTTTTGGAAATATAAAGATGAAATATAATATCACAAGTACAAGGGTATTCAAAAGCAAATTATAGTTTAGTCGACAAGTATTCACTAATACACATTTGAGCTTGGACAACTGTTAAAAAAGCCCTTAGAGAGCGATTATAATAATTTGTCTAAAAAGAATATTTTTCAATTGTTACTCTTAACATAACAAAGAAGTGGATTTTGTGGAATTTTGGACTATTAAAAACCATTTTCAAAAGTTGGGTTTGGACAACGGTTTTCTGATATTTCAACCGCATTGCAAGAGGGGGCTTGACAAATAAGTTATTAAATCATTGCCTAACTTAATTTTTTTTTAATTTCGTTTATTATGTTAGATAGATAAGCGTGGTTATTAACAGCCAGTGCAATCATTCCAATATCTTTTTTTTTTAATTATTAATTTATATTTTAAAAATCATATAATAAAACTATAAACCAAAACTTATATATACGTCAAATACCATAAACCATAAACCATAAACCAAAATCCTATAATAAAACCATAAACCAAAACTTATACCACATATATATATATACCAAAATATCAAATAAATAAACATACACATCATGAAATAAATAAACATACAATCATAAACATACGTTCAATACACCAAAAACATGAAATATATATCATCACAAATATATAATTTAATTACATGCTACCAAAATTTCAAACAACGATCACTCAATATCGTATGAATATAAGAATCGATTGTAAAAGGTCAATTGCCCAATCGCTTTTTTTTCATTTCTCTAGTCTTTTCTTAGAGTAAGACTTGAACTCACGTTCATAGACAAACTGCAAACAACAAATCAATCAATATAGTATGATTTTTTATTCAATCAATAATAATTTAAATAAATCAATAAATTGATTTACATTGAGAGGAATGTTCGTTAGAGAAACGCGGATTATATCTTCAATAAAGCAACACACAAAATGTCCACAATGTTCATTATCTCGTTACCTAATTTTGTTGATTAATAATTATAATCACGACACAATTATGATTTCTTTTCTATTAATTTGATAATTTACTAAATTAAATTTACCTTAATGTTAATCCAGTTCACTTTATTTAACTTAGATCTTGAACCTTGACTGGGCGACTCAAAATTTGTTTATACATTGTCATCACACTATTATTATTATAATTAAAAAATAAAAATTGATTAAATATGCATAATTTTAAATTTCCACATCATTAAAAAAAAAACAAATCATTGTATAGAATATTAAAAATGAACTTTACGCCCATATATGAAACGCAGATCGAAGCGATTTGAATAAACTCCATCCCGAAATTTGGGTCCATAAAATACACCCCTTAATGTATTCATGTGTATGATATTTGTCTGAATGAATCAAAGACTTTAATGGTTCCTATATTATAATCGATAATATTAAAATTAATCGCAAATTTAGCATATATATGTGCAAATATTATAAACATGAATACAATTTTTTAACGAAAATGTTTATCACTCACCCCACATTTGTTGGCGAAAAAAATGAGATGAAAAAATTATTTTCCCGGTTTGATTCAAAGATATGATTAACTAACCCATCCATGGTACGGACCCCTATCAACCAATATGCAAGACATTTAGGGGGAGACGAAGGAATACATTCCACTTGCTCGGACATCTACGGAGAGATATACCCACTCAAATATCTTTAACCAACATATATACGCTAATTAATATTTAAAAAGAAAATTAAACTATCAAAAGAACAAAGTGAATATTGAAAATTAGTAAACACATACGAGGTAAAGGGCTATGGTGGTTGCACTCAACCACTCGTTATTCAAGATTTTTCACAGACATGGTCCTCAATTTACAATGAACGTCGATCCTTGTTGAATTATTGGAAAGTATTCGATGAAAGTGTAAATAAATGAAGCATTTGGGAACTGTGGACGATCTCATGATACTCAAATATATTTAAAAAAGCATTAATTAGGACGATACCATCCGGTGCACCCTAGATATGAAATTTGAAGAATATATAATCATCGTTGATTTAAGTCTCCATCATGGGATAACCAAGTCCGTAGTGGGAGTCCTGGGGCTGTTTAGATTATACCATATCTATGCCAACGTTCTCCGATTGTTATCTCGTAAATAAACACGACACCGCCGATTTCTCAAATGGTCCTACAACAAAAGAAAAAAGCCTTTTGTGGTGATTTCTTCCGAGGCATTTGTGGTGTATAATAACACATTAATTAAGATAAATATGCAGATTCTACAATTAATTTGCAATATTATTTATAACCACAAATAAGATAATGAACTTTAATAATATATATTTTACCCTCATAAAAAATTATAGAGACCAAGTTGCTTTCGCCATTCGATGAAGTGCTTTATTTAAATTTCTACAATTTAAAAACATTACATGAAAAATTAGAAAATATAAAAAAATTAAAAAATTCATCGATAACTCAAATATATTTAAAAAAAAAACTCAAATATATTTTATTTTAAAAAGATTATAACCCATTGAATCCTCTTGTTATTTAATTAATTTTTTAAGTACATCGAAAATGTGACCCTCATTTTAAATTTCTTTGAGTTGAGTGAGTGATATGATGACCATGAATTATTCCATGGGGAGCAAATCACCAACGTTCTAATGGCCACCAACCAACCGGGATCCTCCAAATAAAAATTTTAAAAAAATAAAAATTAAATAAATTTCGTCATAATGAGCAAATTTAATAAACTTATTGCTTGAATAAGATATTTAGTTAGAAAATTTTAATACACTAGTCTTTAATTAAAACAAATGTGAGACATGAATATATCCGAAACTTGAGAGATGATTTTTGAAGTGCCTCAATAAATTGACCATAATTGATTTTTGCCTTATTTTAAAGAATAAATATTTAAATCCCTAAAGCATATGTATTTATAAAAAATGAATATAAAAAACATAAAAGATTGCGACACTATGTTCACAAATATATTGCTTTGCTCCACTGGCGACAAAATTATAGTTTAAGTGGCTCGTTCTTCTCTCTGACCTCAAACGTTCCACATCTTTAGACAACTTGACAACTTGTTCCGTTAGTATACCCACCATATTCATGGCTTGAAGAAATGGGTTGGATGCCACAGCTTAGCGAAAAGTTTTAAAACCAAATGTCTTATATATGTCCACAAAATATCAAACACTCAGAAATAAATAAACATACAATGATACGGGATCTCTGGCGAAATTTAATTACCTATAGCCGATTCCAAAACAGATCATCAGGCAGATATTAAGATGTAAACTCAAAATTCCATGGTCCGAGATAAACGCCTCCCGAATCATTTTAATTAATAACTGCCAATTTATTTTTTCAAAAAACAAAAGATTATTATTTAATTATTTGTTTATAAATAATAGTTTGTAATTGAAAGATAAATTAATGGATAGATTACCAGATGATGCGCATTGTATAGAATATTGGGATCGTGAATATTCCCGTCTTGACCTTTTCTCGGTAGTCCGAAATAAAAATAAAACGGGTAACAATAGCTCACTCTCTCCAATTTTTTTTTCTTTTTCTTTCTTTCTACGATAGTGATGAGCGTGTCCCTTTATTAGATATATTAAAAGTGAATATATAAAAAAATTAAAAGTTAGGATTTTGATCTCACCATATTTTCTCTTATTCGCATAACCTTTGTTCGATTATACGATATATCGCCTCCATCGACTTGGCTTGATCGCGATTTTTATTACTTCGATTCTACAAAGATAATAGGAATATGATAAACACTTAAAAAACTATATGCATTAGAAATTGAAATGACATTGATCAATTTTACACCGAAATCATCCTCCATAGCCGCTTTCACAAACTCCTCCCAAATTTATGGAGGCACCATAGTATTATTCCGATAACCAATGCGAAGGAGGACAATAAAGGCCGAGTAAAGATCGATTTCGGATCTAGTGTGTTACTTCTCAACCAAGTCCAAAAATTCTTGGCCATTACTCCAAACGAATTTGCGACAATATTTACTTCTTCTTTGTGTGGTCAAAACCTCATGAATGTAGTCTATATGGGATATAACATAACAATTTAGTAAATTTAAGGGTCATACTACAACTTTCAATAAATATATAATTAACATACCGTAAGTTCGTCTCATATTCTTTCCTTCAAAGCGAGTCGAGTTTGAGCTACGCAACTTGATCCTTGGTCGGCAAAGACGATAGGGATCACGCTCCGATTGCGGAATAAGATCCAATGTAGAAGGACAACAACTCACTTATGCCTGTTTATTTTTTCTATCGTCATTCAAACTCATTGAACGATAACTTGCAATAACATAGTATTTAATTATGTTCAACGATCAATCAATATATTTATCGATTTCAAATGCTCAATTGTAAAAAAAATTACGAAGTGTTTTCCCCTTGCTTCTGAGCTCTCTTAATAGATGACATGGTGACTATATGAGTCGCTTCTTCCGAGTTTATTAGATTATTAGTGGTGGTGGGGAGCATCGGTGTCACACTCTCTTAAGTCACGGGATGATCGTCGATCATATGCACCATGATCATATGTGCCATGATCTCCATCAGAATATCCATCATCATCTCCATCATCTCCGGGATATGGCAAACAAGGCATGATCCTGTAAAGCAGAAGAAATAACATTTAATAAACAAAAAATAAACAATATTCAATAAACCAGAAGAAACAACATTTAATAAAGCAGAAGAAACAACATTCAATAAAGTCGTACATTTCTTTTTAGCACTTGTTTTTCTTTTTCGTTTTTTGGTTGACTTTTCTCATTCATGACCATAAATTAACACTAATTTATGCTTAAATCCTCACACAAGCATATTATCAAACACCTTGAGTGCATCAAACACCAATATATATACAACATTATACATACACCAATACATACAACATGATATATATACACTAATATACATATATACACCAATATACATGATATACATATATACACCAATATACATACACCATACATACAATTAAACAAAGTCACTAACAACAATTAAACAAAGCCACACATAAACCAAGCATCAATTGTTCATCTAACAACAATTAATCCTAACAAATTAGCTAATTAATCAAACCAAACACAATTATATAAACATTTAATCCTAATACATATATACATACTAACATATATATACATATACACAATATTAATTCAATAACTATATATATATATATATACTATATATATATACATACATATATATATGTATAATAAACAAAAAATAAACAATATTCAATAAAACCGGAAAAACAACATTTAATAAGCCCCGGAAGAAACAACATTCAATAAAGTCGTACATTTCTTTTTAGCACTTGTTTTCTTTTTCGTTTTTTGGTTGACTTTTCTCGTTCATGACCATAAATTAACACTAATTTATGCTTAAATCCTCACACAAGCATATTATCAAACACCTTGAGTGCATCAAACACCAATATATATACAACATTATACATACACCAATACATACAACATGATATATATACACTAATATACATATATACACCAATATACATGATATACATATATACACCAATATACATACACCATACATACAATTAAACAAAGTCACTAACAACAATTAAACAAAGCCACACATAAACCAAGCATCAATTGTTCATCTAACAACAATTAATCCTAACAAATTAGCTAATTAATCAAACCAAACACAATTATATAAACATTTAATCCTAATACATATATACATACTAACATATATATACATATACACAATATTAATTCAATAAATATATATATATATATATATATACTAACATATATATACATACATATATATATGTATAGAAAAGAAAAATTACTTATGGAAGGAGAAAGCTAGCAAGGCGGGTGGTGGGGGAGCTTGGCAACAAAGGCGACGGGGCAAGGGGGGAGGAGGAGATGGTTCGATTTGGGGGGAGAGGAGGGAGGAGGAGCTAATGGGCTAGTGGGCGGTTCGAATCGGATTTGGAGCTAATGGAAGAAACGGGAGTGGGGGAGAATTAGGAGTTGATTTAGGATTAAAACGTGTTCGATATTTGGTTTAATTCACGATTTGGGGAAAATTTCATTTGGTTCGCGATTTGGGTGTATATATATTAATTATCCGACCTCTTGGACATGATTCGAACCACGTCCAAACTCTCTTTTGGACAATGTTCAAAAACATTGTCTAAAAAAAAATATTGTGATGGTTCAAAAACCGTTGTCCAAGATAACACTTAGAAAGCGGTTTAGAAAAATTTTTTTTTTTAATTAAAACCGCTCTTCAAATGTGGAAAGCTTGAGAAGCTGTTTTGAAAAAAAAAACTTCCAAAGTTCTTAAATGTGTAGTAGTTATTCTAACGGTTGACAGTTCCAACTAAAAAATGGTAAGACAAAATAGTGTAACTAATAGCAAAAGACAAGAGCAAAAGTTTGCGGAGCATGTGTAACTAATAATTAGAGGTAAAATAGCATGGATAAGCAACAAATTTAATTTGAAAATTAAAATAAACATGTACTAAAAAACCAAAAAAGTTGAAAAACAATAATTACTATGCACCGAGTGGAGTAAATAAAAATAGTGATTTTAATCAAAGCTGGAGCAGTATAATGGTATTGTATTTAATGGTCATGGGGCGTGTGAGTTACTTATCATACTTTATGTCCGTATGGATATTTTTATTACTTGCAATAAATAATCATGATGATCAATAATTGTATGCTATAGTATTTATAAATATCTTAGAACAATAATGAAATTTAGCTCCTCAGTGATAAAATTAACATTGCGATGGTTAATTAAATTAAATTCCTTCTAGTCGTAATGTTCGGTTATTGGGCACTTAGAACAGTGTATACATGTAATAATACATAGAAAACCATTAATATCATTCCTGTTGGCCGTTTCCCAGCGACAGTACCTTCCTCTACGAAAATTCTGATATTATTCTCCTGGATTAATTAGGTATAAATAAACCTTGAATAATAATAACAATGCAAGTATATATAGATTATAATAATTCTGTAATCTACTACTAGCTAGTAATTAATTACATACGATATTAGTATTAATGTCTCGACATATATATTGATCTCAATAATAAGGGACGAGGGCTTTAAGACCAAATAGAGTAATTTTAGTGGTTAGAACACTACTAATTATGTCGAGAACAATTTTATGAAAAAAAAAATGGGGAACCAAAATTGAATAATGATTATCTTATTTAGGAGTTGAGGTACTGATTTTGTTCTCATGAATGATCATAATTATTCAAAATTCATTCCCATTGTTATTCTACTGAAAAATATCTAGACAAGCGTCCCATAAAATTCTTCATATATTATAACATTAATTCCTCTTAGAGATACGTACTTAAACTACATATCAAATATAACCTCTCTATTATAAAATTAGGAGCAGGAGCATCAATATGATTATAAAAGAGTGAAGAGCTTTTTGTGATAGTCTGACGGAAGAATTAATACGTAAGGAAAATCTTTTTGTGTTCCGGAAATAATACTTGAAGCATGAGACTCTTTAAAATTAATTGGGTCGGCAATAGTTAATTAATAATTCTTAATAAATAGACTTTAATTTAGACTTAATATTTCAAAGAGGTGTCAAGAGTTGATAGGTAGGTTTGCCATTTGCGTTTGCTTGAGGAAGAGAGGGGGCCCCTACACTATACCCTATCCTTCATTCATTTGGCCCACATGATCATGCACCATACATATATATACATCCAAATTCAAATTTCAATCAATTCAAATGTAGCCTGTAAATTGGTGTTTTATTTGTTAACAATCAATTCAATTCGATCAATCGAGATATATGAATTGAAAAACAAGTTTTATTAGAAATAAGTCTCAAAAGGCACGGACAAAATTATATATGCACCATAATAAATTTATAATCTAGCTAATTAAGAATATAAGTGATTTATCTATTAATTATATACTGATATTTAATGTGATTTTATATATATCCCTTTAAAAAAAATGTGATTTTATATATATATATATGAGAGGGACATTAATATTATTATTGTTTTTTTAAAGGAAAAACTGATCGACTATATATATGAATACTATATTACTAGTTTTAATTATATACTAGAATTAAATTTAACTAAAACGATTTTTTATTTTTTTCAAAAAATAGCACTACACCATAATTGACCTTAAGTAACATCTTGTTGTAACACATTTAGTTTATGCAACACATTATGGTAAGACTATTATACTTTATATATTATGTAACACTTCATGTAACATTTTATTAATATGTAACACTTGCATGTAACACTTTTAAATAGGTAACACTTCTTAAGTAACACCTTTACATAGGTAACACTTTTACATATATAATACTTCTTAGCAACACTTTAACAAATGTAACACTTTTTAAGTAACATTTTAACATACGTTACATTTTTAGGTAACACTTTTACTTATATATCATATTTTAGTACACTTGTATTTAACTATTTAAATAAATACACATATGAACATATCTTATTTACATTACATATAATTAATATATTTGAAATATATTATATGCACTATATTTATTTATATGTAATTTATGTGTAAAAAAATATTATATTATTTATTATCTTAGTAAATGATATATAATTATTTTTATAAATATAATTATAATATTTAAAAAATTTAAGTTCATATCAATTAAATCTATTACATAATGAAATTATCTATATTTTTTTATAGAAATATATTTATATTTATTATATACCTAAAAAAATCTATTTATTATAAGACAAAATGCACTTGTACTATTTATGAATTTATTAAAAAAAAGTAGGTGAAAATTGTTTGATCCATTGAGAATTAATGTGAATTGATGTTATGCTATTTTTAAAAAAGAAAGTAAAGAAAAAAACGAAAGAAAAAAAAAAAAAAAACAAAAACACGTATTAACTAAAATTACTGTCCAAAATATAAAAAACAAATTGACTAGCTTAGTTGGTAATTGTATGTCTATAAATGCTTGAGGTCCACGGTTCAAACCTCAAAAATTACAATTTTCATATAGTAACATTTTAAAAGCCTTACCATAAGGCGTTACATAATGATAACATTTTTTTTAAAATGATACACAAACTATTAAAAGTGTTACTTTAAACTTTAGGCAGCATTAATAATTGGAACACCCTTAAAAGTGTTACTTATTTACTATGGTAACACATTATAGCTATTATGTAATATATTTTAGATGTTACATAATGTAACTTATGTTGTAGTGTATGTATCGCTGGATGCGCATTTTATAAAAACTCTTAAATCAAACATACCCCAATCACATTTCCAATTTGCCAAATTAAGAAACTAGAGTGTAAATCCAAACACTTTGGCTGTGTTTGTTTTAAGACTCACATTGATGGATTTAGAACTTTGCGCTCTCCGTCCCATGCGAGTTTTGGATTTATAATTCGATTTTCAAATCACACATTTAATTAACACCTACAAATTATACTTATAAAATATATTATTATTTATCCCAATACATTAAACTTTATACACTTTATAATTCTTCTCAATATAATATAATAATACAATATCAATCACCATTAAATATTGATTTGAAATAAAGTTAAATCACACCCAACTCAAATCCCAAAACAAACACATACATTTAAGGTCCGATTGGTATGATTGAGAATGATAATGGTAATAAGTATCATTAAGGAGTCAATCACCAAGAGTTATTTATTGCATTGTTATTGCTTGATTACAACATCAACAATGAGTATCATGTGAGGTGGGTTGATTGAATGGGGGTAATCAATTGCTTGCTTCTATTCTCATTACTTGTGTATCAAAACTATCAATCAACATCAATAGAAGTGATTCCTATTACCCACTTCCATTAACCCCGACCAAGCGGGCCTTACTATTCCTTAAGAACTCAAAATTCCTAAATTCTAAAAGCTTAGACACTTAAATCCCAAATGAAACACAGTCAACGGCTTGTTATCCTAATTCGAACTTGTTTATGTAAACGACGAATCACATCGACATCATCCCGCAAACATCACCATGACTAGTACTGTCAGTAATTTAATTACTACAATTATAAGCATGCAAAATTAAACCTTTATTAAATGAGAGAGAGAAAGGGAAGAAATGAATTAATTAGGGTTTACTGCACTGCAAGACATTGAATGAGACTCGGTTTTAGTGAGTGAGAAACACATGACACAAACAGCTGCTCCTGCTCCTGCTCCTTCTGCTGACTTTAGAGAGATGCTGCATGTGTAGTAAATGCATTTTACTGTCATCTTTTGACTCTTCTTTTTATTTTTCTCTCATCATCGTTTTCACTAATTATAACACTAGCTAGTAGTCTTATATTTCTGTTATCTATATATGCCCACCCTCACCACTTTCCACAACTGTCTCACCTTTTTCTATAACTTATTCAATACAGAGAAAGAGCAAAAATTAAAGCACCTTTTTTAATTTTATTTTGTAACATGGGAAGGCTTCCTTGTTGTGATAAAGTTGGTGTTAAGAAAGGCCCATGGACTCCTGAAGAAGACATTATCTTGGTTTCATATGTTCAACAACATGGCCCTGGAAATTGGAGGGCTGTTCCTTCAACCACAGGTACCTTTTTTTTTTTCCTATTTTAAATTATTTATTAAATTTATATGTGAAATAAAAAATGTTAACATGATTTTTGCAGGACTTAGGAGATGTAGCAAGAGTTGCAGACTTAGGTGGACTAATTACCTCCGACCGGGAATAAAAAGGGGAAGCTTCACTGATCAAGAAGAAAAAATGATTATTCAGCTACAAGCCCTTTTAGGCAACAAGTTAGTCGGTCTCTAATTATTTAATTAATATTCCAACTCATTTAAAAATCAGGTCTCCTACGTATCTAAAATTAATAAATTTAATTTAATTTGTAGATGGGCTGCTATAGCTTCATACCTCCCTGAAAGAACCGACAACGACATAAAAAATTACTGGAATACCCATCTCAAAAAGAAGCTAAAAAGGCTTCAAAACGGGTCAATTGATGAATCACGGGCTAAAAACGGAACCGGATTATCATCATCCAAATCACACTCAATTTCAAGAGGCCAATGGGAGAAACGCCTCCAGGATGATATCACCACAGCCAAACAGGCCCTTCACGACGCTTTATCATCTCCAGACATTATTACCAATTTACCCACCCAAACACTGCCCTACGCTTCCAGCACCCAAAATATCGCCAGATTGTTGAAAGATTGGGCCAAAAATACACCCAAAAAATCAGGGGAATCATCAAAGTCCTCCAGTACGCAGAAATCGTGTTCAAGCAAAAGTACTGGGGTTGATTTGTCTGAGGCGTTTGAGGCCTTGTTTGGATTTGAGAATTTGGAAAGTTCGAATTCGGATGAGTTTTCGAGATCGGCTTCCCCGGGCCTCGTTGTTGATGAAATTAAATCCGAGCCCGATAATGCGGTTGAGTCTTTGATGGAGAATTGGCTGTTTGATGCGGAAATGAAGGATTATTTGAGTAATTTGTGTTTTGTTGAAAATCCTGATGAATTATTTTAGATGGATGGATTATTATTTATATGGCTATTTAATTTTTTTTTTACCCCTTCTACATAGTTTCATTCTTTGAGATTTGATGAATGCGGATTTTAGAATTATAAACTTTTGTGATCAGAAATCGTCGTAAGAAAAAAAATTATTGTTATCCTATAATAATAAGTCAATAAGTGTCCATCAATTTTTGCAAGAGTTAGGTAGAAAATAATTTATTAAAAAAAATCATGATAAAGATTTGCCATAGTAAGTGCGAGCTGATTCCTATTAATACGTCTCCCCTACTGCATTTCACGCACGTTGTTTTATATGTGAAGGCAATTGAAGTTTTAATGACAAAAAAGAAATTAAAATGTAGCATATATTAGGTAAATTTCAGAAGAAAGTATGCTCTTAATAAGTCATGTGCTGGTCGAAAATCATGAGTTTAGAGTAGAAAATTTATTTTCTATTCAGTCGAACCAGAAACATGATGTAAGCTTTGTAGATGTATGAAGTAAAATAAAATATTTAATGAATATACATAAACTTCATTAACTTGATCTATTGAATTTGCACTAATTCACAAACACACACACAAATTGAATTTGATACAAATTCTTATATTCAAATTTTCATTTTGGCCACCTGAGATGCATTTCCGGTAAGATTGTGAATGTCTCATACTTTATTCGACTTCTACATATTTATTTATTTGTTTATAAATTCGTGAAAACGTAATTAAAATGTTAGCACAACAAAATATATATGCGATACGATTGAATGGTGTTGGAAATCTGCAGGATTTGCCTTTAAATGCAACTACATCATGTGAATTGTTTAAAATCGATCCTTTGGTGTGTAAAGTCACGCATGCAAGAAATTAAAATCATAAATCTGTGATCCATAACTTTATCAATCGGTACCACATGATCATATTACTTAATTTCCATACCGATACATCAACCAGCTCACACAGATAAAGACACGTACCCTTATACCTTTCTTATCTTAATTTTTTATTTTTTGGCAAATGATGACTTGAATCTATAGACGGTGGTGTTCTAATCAATTGAGCTGTTCTTTTCACTTTTTTTATTCTATTCTAGATAAGTATCTTTTAAAAAAATAGAAAATTAATTTATGATGTACACTTTAAGTATGCAATGGCAACTAAGCAGGTCTGTAATTGGTTTGACTCAGATTTGAGAGCCGTTGGATGATCAAAGGTAAAAACAAAAAAAATCGTTAATCACAAATCAGCGGTTTCGAGTTGGTACAACTGGTTTACATAGTTTTCTTTTATCGTTAGAGATCAGCAGATCTAATTGGTCAAATAAAAATCGAAATTGGCAAAATATTATGTAAAATTCGAAATGAGAATCGGCTAAACACAAACCTGCATATGTATATCCGCTTCCATTTCGATTTCGATTCCACCATAATGTAAATTAACTCCGCACCGATTCATCAGTTCCACATTTGAGTATTCCACTCCTGTTCCATTCTTATATTTTAATTATTTAAAATTTTAAAAAAATATTAATTTTTTTTAATTTTTCTTGTTTTTTTTAATTTTTTCTGTTACCCGACCCGTACTTAACCCGACTCAAGTGGTTCATGGTTCACCCGACCCGAATGGTTCATAATTTAGGATTTAGGTTTTTTTTTTATTAAGGTTATAGATTTTATAATTTTAAATAATTAAAATATGGGACATGTGTCAAATTTTAATGATATGAAACATGGGTGACACACCCTATTTTGACACGGAGGAATCCAACCGAATTAACCGGAACCGTTGATTCTAAACTGAAACCGACCTTTCTAACCGTCTAAAACAAGTCTACTTATATAGTGTGTTTACAAATTCACATGGAAGAAACATAATTGGTTTTTCTTTAAAACTATACCATTACTAATTTAAATTATAAAAAAGTGCTTCTAAACAGAATATGATTTACAAATACCGCATAGATTGAATACACACACATAAAATGTTGTCATCTTTTGTATCATTATATGATACTATAGGGAATTAATATGTAAATATATATAGACACGTGTAGTTAAAGGGGGAGGTGATTGGTTAATTATGATCACATGATTTGGGACCCTAGGGTACTACAGTCGCAGTGAGCCAATCGCAGTCCATCTCTCTCTGCCTGCGGTGCATCTACACCTACTTCACAGACACATGCATGTGCACCATCGCATCCATCTACATACATATACATATACATAAATTAATTATTACTTTTCTATTTTCTAATTTAAGTCGCTGCATAATTAATGTTCCCAATCCTATTCACCTTGTTTTCTTTGGAAAAATTGCCCATTTTCAGGCTAATAAAATTATGAATTTATTTTTATATATATAAATATATATATATATATATAAATCATATGTTGCTTTTCTGTTGGAGGCGAGGCCCAGATTGATAGTTGGTCACGATCCATATCAAATGTGGCTTTCCTGCCCCAATTAAAATGGGCTTCGTTGGTTTTGGGCCTTAAACTTTTAACTTTGAAACCCAAATCCTTTTGATATTTGAATGGGTCAATGCACGGAGCTACAGTTAAATATTTTTCTAGAAAAAAGTACAACGTAATGGAGTTTAGTGTTATAAATATTGGGAACTTTAGTTTTTATCTTTTACATTTTATTTGGACCATTAAATCATATCGAGTTGGTTATCGTTTATATTTGGACCATTTGGACCATTAAATAATAGTACGAGCTTTCCCCCAATTTAATAAGAGTTTGACTTGTTTCATATAAAAGCAATAATTTTGGCTCGTTTAAAAATTAAATCTTAGAGTTTTCTCTCTTCATAATTTCTCATCCCATATAATTATTTTTGAGTTCGGATAGTATCCAAGCAGAGGTTTCATGGGTACAGTACCGAATCTTAGTTTTGCTAAAGTATGCATTATTAGCTAATTTTATTCACAGTGTTGTTAGTTGTATATTATTAAAATGTGAGAATTACTAAAAATGTTCATGATTCATTATTTCAATTTTTTTTTTGAAAGGGTATTCATTATTTCAATTCTTATAACTTCCTCATTATTGAAGTTGATGAAGATATATTTGGTCTATGTGAGCACAATATGTAATATAATCATTTCAAAATAACTAGCTAATTAACGATTAAGATTCGAAGCTATAAGTCACCAACTATTCGATTATTTTTCTGATTAATGACAATGTAGATAGAATATTTAATATGAATAACGCTTCACAGCACCAACTTCCCATGCTAATGGTACAATTTTAACTGTAAATATTTAACCAAACATTTTTTCTCGGGGAAACAATTTGCATATCGAAAAGTATTATGCAAACTAATACTTTGCATTCAGTTAATTATTTAAAGTTAATATGAGCTAAAATTGGGTAAAAGTTTCACGACAGAAGTTTTTGCCATTTAATATGAAATGTGACTATATATGAGGAATTGATTAATTTGTTGGTCATGCCAACTCAATAATTATGGCCGAATTTGTCTAATTTATGTAAAATTTGTCGTCACATATATATTAAAACAATATGATCGAAAACGAAATAAAGCATGTACGAATTGAGGATAGCAACAGAACGGCAAAATCCACGAACTTTGTTGAATGAATTTGTGAATTTCTTACACAAAACGTCTTACCATTTAAAAATGTGAAAGTCTCTTATGAAACGTCTTAACACGAATATATTAATTTAAATTGACCACAAATTATTTGATTATTCTCTTTCCTATCAAATCGGGATAATAATAATTTTCTGACTCACTAAAAATGAAATATGTAGGGCTGTCTCATTAAATTTTTGTTTTTATATATATGATAAATTTTTGGACAAAAATGTTTTTTTTTTTTTTTTGTGTGCTCACAGTTGTCATGCAATTAGTTGGATCCGTCACACCAAATTTCCTGATTAATATAAACATTTCCAAATTAAAAAAGCCTAACTTTTTATCTTGTTTTAGACAAATTCTCATATTCATTTCTATCAGTGATATCACGTAGCGTATACAATATATTCAATAGTCGATTTTTTTTTAAATGAATTATTCAATTGTATAAGTCTTGTGGTCTTGACTTTGGATCATCAAGAGAGATTTCCTTGTTTTTATGAGATGTAATTGTGGCCTTCTTCTTCAAACTAATATAGGAAAAATATTTTTTCCTTAGAAGCTTAAGATGCTCTAGAAAAATAAATGGTCCCCAGAGATTAATTTTTGACAATATTAATCTTTAAGAAAGATGGGTTGGGTTGGAAAGAAGCAAAGTGCCTCATCTTTCACTAGCAAAGCACAGTGATATCCATACAATTCCCCTTTAAGTCCCTATCAAATGTCATTAGTCCAAACTAACTTGTTGATTAGAGATTCATGATCACTTAAACTAAAGGATATTTGATAAATGCGTTTCAGTCACTTTAATTAAGTTGTTTTTCATGACATAACTAGTTTTTGTGAAGAAACTATTATCACCAACTTCATGCACTGAAAATTAATAATCATTTAATGTAAGTGGATGTGATCCCATATTAGTTCATTCATGATATAAACATATACATTATTAATGATAAATAACATGTTAGAGAAATGAATTAATTTTCGCACCACTCTATAAACCACTCTATAAAGTTCGAACTTTTAGAATATTAGACGAAATTTTTTTATGGTATCAGAGTCTCTGGCTCAGCCTAGATCCCGAGTTCGATTCTCGCTGAAAGCAACTCCACCCATATTAAGTTGTTCATTCAATGAGTCACGAAATTCAAATTCACGAAAGAAGTAAGAGGAGTGTTAGATAAATTAAATAAAAGCGAAATAATTTTTCGACTACTATAAGTTCAACTTTTTAGATAAAATTTTAATTTTTTCATAACAAAATATTAGTTCTTACGCTTTACCGAATTATCTTAACTATGAGTATTTTTGTATGTATATTTTTCATAGAAACCGTTTCTATTATGATTAATTATAATTAACAAAATGAACATTAATTAAATATTCTAAAATTTCTATCATACTTGATTGATATAGTACTATGTAGTTTTTTTTTTCAAAGAAAATCTATTAACATTATTTGATGCTCACTCTGACTCATATAATACTTTGCATATCACGTGAGAAAAATAAATTACACAGAGTAAAATTACAATGAGAAACTCATTAAAAAAATATAAACAAAAATTTTACACCTGATCAAGCTCTCCTACTAATGTATGATGAGGGGGACAATTGGTGGTGGTCCCCACTGCAGCAATAGTCTTAATTACAGTTTTGAAAAGATTGCCATGTTTGTTTACAGTTTTGTGGGGATTTGAAATCCTGCATAAGGGATTTGGAAGGATTTGATACAAAGTAAAAAATATATTTGTATTTTGTATATATGAAGTGTGGATTTTATAGGATTTTTTTTTTGAGGAAGCTCTACAACAGATCAAGGATCTATAGGAACGAGAGCAAGCGACAAGATTTGTCGAGGTTAGTTCACGTAAACCCGTAGCAATTCTGCATGCGTAGGATTTATGTGAACTGTTTATATGCATGATTTGTTGTTGAATTATTATTTGAATTAATATAGGATTAATTCATGCTAGTAATAATTGTCAGAATTAAATTTGTATTTAAATATTCATCCAGAATAGATCCGGACAATTAATTCCCCAACAACTGGTACCAAAGCCTCGGTTTCGGGCTCTGAATTTTAAATTGTAATTTAATTCATTTTCATTAAATTTGAAATTGGATAGTAGAATTGCTAGATCTTTTTTGCAGGTATCCAATTGTCATGGAATTTAATGTGTTTATTTATGCATGCATATAAATTGTGGTTTTTTAATTCAATTCGTTTGAATTCGTTTTGCCTCGTGAGAAAATCCACGAGTAGATTAGAATTTATTTGATTTGATCAATGTAATAGACTAGTCTAGATCTAGGTTTATTTATTTTTGTAAATAAATTGTGCTTAGGATCCAAAACGGAGGCGGAGACGAAGAATTAAAAACGGATCCGGGATCGGGCAAGGCGTGGCGTGTGTCGCAAAAACGCGTGCCAAGGAGGCCGCCATGACCGGACCGGCGGGCGATCACGGGGCGTGGGGCGAGGCCGGAGGGCGGCGTCTTGGCATGGATCGACCAGTGAGCACTGGCGTGGGAGCCGCCTCGTCTTGTGAGCCGGAAGCGAGGCGAGGCGTCTGCAGAGGCCATGGACCTTAGGCGTAGGTTTGGCGCAGCGATCACATCTTGTGGTGGCGATATGTATGACGGGCGGACCTGGTCATTGGGGAATAAGTTGCACGGATCTATTCGGGATAAATATTTAAATACATATTTAATTCTGATAATTATTACTAGCATGAATTAATCCTATATTAATTCAAATAAGAATTAAACAACAAATCATGCATATAATTAATTCACGTAAATCCTATGCATGCGGAATTTCTACGAGTTTATGTGAACGTACCTCTTGGAGTGACAAATGGTCTTGTTGATTAGACACAACAAAAAACCTTCCCAAGTATTCCCTTAATCCTTGCTCGACAATCCGGTGGTAGGATGCTCGCGAACAATTAACAAAAGGAAAATAAACTTTGTTGCACCACCTTTGTGGATTTACTAATTTTTCCAGCACATGGAATTGTACTTGGGAATGAAACACTCATCCCCTATTTATAGAGGTGTGGTGGTCGAAAATTTGGGATAAAATAATATGGGAAATTTTTTTTCTTGATCTCCAAGAAATCTTGAATATATCTCATATATTCTTTTCTCCATAATTAAAATATTCCACAAAAATCCCAACTCCTCTTTGTTATGGAATATTTTCGAAAAATAGAGGCAAGAATCCAAGATTTGGATCTTCTTGAATTTATGAGATATTCTTGTATTTCAAGAAATACATATCTTTCATAATATCTTTTCAAGAAAATCAAGAAAATCTTTCTTGCCCTTTATATTTCAAAATTTTCGAAAATAACTATATGGATAACCAAGTGGGAGATTTCTTGAATTTAATAAGATAATCTTGTATTTCAAGAATACATATCTTCATTCCATAACAAAATTCAAAGAAAATCTTTCTCCCATTTTAATCCATAATTTTCGAAAAAAATAGGAAAAATATGCAAGATTTATTTTATTTTTAAATACATTTTTCAGTTATTGGACTTTATGTTGGGCTACTTAGGGGGCCTTTAGGAGAATTAAGATTGGACCTTCCAACGGATCTTGAATTATCAATATTGAGCCACAATATTATTCAAGCCCATAAATATTAATTAATCCCACTACATAATTAATATTGCACTATCCATCTTAACCCATATTATTAGTCAATATGGCTCCGGTTATTATTTCCCGTGTTTAAGATTATCTAGCCCATTAATTAATTCAAGCCACTTTGAAATAGCTTTCCATTAATTAATATCTTTTGTCATTGGTTAAGAAGCGGTTCAACATTATTATCCATACAGGAAACTAGTTCCACTTGCAAGATTTGGTATGATAAAGCTTATGAACCTCCCAAGGGGGGCAAATCGAACAAGCGTGCTTGCACCACGATTCTCCGTCAGATTAAATCTTAGCAATCACATGTGACCAATAATATTGCCCAATATAAAAAGTATTGAATCTCGTTGATTCTCTACCCGTGATAAGTCAAAGCAATAGTTACCAACCACACGTGATCCTATTTAAGGGACGAAGATTAAGAAATAACGAACCAATCGAGGTCTAATTCTTCCTTGTTCGGTTCTCAAGAATTTGTCCTCTTGTAGGTCCTATTCAAATGCATCGGTCGTCATGCACTAGTGTAATCTCTTGGTCAAGACAAGCCCAATCGAGCCTTACACTTCAACCTTTTCACGATGGATTGTTCATTTCCATCTAGGTCGTAAATGTTGTACTTTTTGGTTTACAAGGATTGTTAATTTAATCTTACGTGATCCGATATCACTAAATTAACTACAATGTAACACGTCTTATTTATTGAATAGTTATGCAAATAAATATATGTAACATTCGATGATATTTAAAGCATCGATGATAAACAATTTATTTCAAATAAATAAGTCCGAATTTGCTTTTTTGATTATACAAAGTAAAAGCATACTTTCAAGATAATCCCAACGATTGACCGAGGTTAGCCCCTTAGCTCATTTAAGGTAATCTCACTACGGGGTCTTCTTTCGTTCATATAGTCTTCTTCCAAAAATCTAAAGTGGGTGCTTATTACCACTTTTTGATCTTGAGGACCATAGAACATACACCCTTTTGTTCCCGGGGTATCCCACAAACAACCTTAATTACGATCGAGGATCCATTTTTTCCGCTTCCTTGTCCAACACGTAGGCCGGACACTCCCAAATCTTCATGTGTCTCAAACTAGGCTTGCGCCCGGTCCACAATTCTTTGGGAGTTTTGGGAACCGATTTGGATGGCACCAAGTTCAGAATATAGGCCGCTGTCTCTAAGGCATGACCCCAGAACGACTTGGGAAGATCCGCATAACTCATCATAGATCTAACCATTTCCAAAAAAGTTATGTTTCTTCGCTCTGCAACCCCGTTTTGTTGAGGGGTTCCGGGTGCAGTCAGCTGGGATACAATCCCTTTATCAGATAAGTAGTTCAAAAACTCATCGCTGAGGTACTCGTCTCCACGATCGGATCGTAGAGACTTGATAAGTTTTTCCCTATGATTCTCTTCTTGAGCCTTAAATTCTTTGAATTTCTCAAAGGTCTCAGATTTATGCTTCATAAGGAAAATATAACCGTACCTTGAGTAGTCATCAATAAAAGTGACGAAATACTCATAACCTCCTCTTGCTTTGGTTGACATTGGACCACATACGTCTGTGTGAACGATTTTTAACACTTCTTTGGCTCTATTCCCCTTGGCTCCGAATGCCCTCTTGGTCATTTTACACTCCAAACATGATTCGCAGGTTGGAATTGGTTCAACTTGGAGAGACTCCAGTGGACCTGCTTCTACCAACCTTTGGATCCTCTTTGGATTAATATGTCTCAATCTTAGATGTCATAGAAGTGTCTCATTCACGTTTTCTTTTATCGGAAACAGTTGATGTGTTATATGATGCATTTCGTGAGTGGTGTGCACAGTTAATTGTATAGAGATTTTCCATCAATGTCCCATAACATATACACTCATCATTTCAAGAAATGATTTCATTCTTATTAGAAGAAACTAAGTGTCTATTAACAGAATTTTAGAAACTGAAAGTGAATTCTTTCTAAAACTGGGAACATAAAAAACATCTCTTAAAATTAGAACTCTGTCTTCAAAAGACAGGTGCACTTCTCCCACTGCTTCAGCTGCCACTCTCGTAGCATCGCCCAGTGTGATGAGGATCTCACTGCCACTAAGTTGTCGGATCAGTTTGAACCCGTGAAGCAAACATGATTAGTGGATCCCGTATCAACTACCCACGAATGAGAAGTATACGCCGCTAAACAAGTTTCAACAATTAGTGCGTGAGAATTACCTTTCTTTCCGGCCCTTTTGGGGTTGGAACAGGCAAACCTCCATTGTCCTCTTTCACCGCAGCTTAAGCACTTCCTCTTTGGATTTTTCTTGACACCACCACCATTCGTCATCTTATCATTGCCCTTGGCAACAGTTGAGTCGGATTGCTTATGGCCTTTGGTCACCTTCTTCTTCTTGCCATCCCTTGGCCTAGAAGATGAAGACGGACCATTTGCCGTCAAAGCTTGAGTTTGGTGCCGCATTAACATCTCTGTCGAGACCAAAGCTTGCAACAAATCAGCTAGCGAGGCTAAGATGCTCAGAAACTTTTGGGCAGAGAGTGAAGTACCAAATTCATCTGAGTCTCCAGATTATAATCTGCACTCAGAACCTCAAGTTTGTTCAGATGGACCATTAATTTTGAGGACGTAATCCCTTACGGGTTTGCCCTCCACCATTTTCAGCGACGACATCTCTCGCAAGGTGATCTGACGAGTCCCACATTTTTTACTCGTCAGTTGGCTCATCTGATTTTGGTGTGTCAAGAACTTTTGTTCAGTTAGGGCAATTATAATTTTTCATTTCCAATCAATATAGTTTCCATACATATTCTATAGACTTTAAGTATAATAGCAGTGGATTAAAAGGTTACGACATGCTGAACTGGAATAAATTATAATATGCATAAGCATAAATATATCACAAGGTTCGATCACATGCATCATATTAAAATCTCAAAAAAAATATGAACATGCATCAGCCAACATCTCAAAACAGTTTAAATAAGCCACATGGGGTGGGTCATTATTTAAACACATTCAAGCAGGTTATAAACAAGAACAGTTATAAACCTTTAATATCCAGATTAATAGTTGGCTCCCACTTGACCAATATAAAATTGACAGGGACTTCGGGGAAGTATATGCATATCAATTTTATACCTAAGTAATAACCATGATTAAATACAGAATTATTATTTCCCTTTGAACAAGCCTCGTGGGGAGGGTCATCGTCGCCACTAGTAATAATCCACAATCATCCATTTGGAATTCATTCATGTGAAAGCCAACTTTTGACCGTCCCGTGGGGGGAATTTCTCCAAAAGAATTCACAAATAAATAAATCATGGAGGCCAAAATTAATACAATTTTATTATCCGGAATAAAATTGTCAATTAATTATTTAAACATACTTAGTAATTTTTTAAGGTGGGATTTTTCATTGGGCAACTCTCATGCAAACACATTTAAACAAATTAAATAAAGCACAAGAAAACACAATAATAAATCAAGCAAAGCGGAAAAATAAACATATTGGGCACAAATTATCCAATTGTCATGGTTTGATTTTTCTTAGCTTGATTTTGAAGAAACGTCGTCTTGAATTTCTCCCACTCGATCGTCTCGAAAAGAACTACATCTCGAAACGCCACGCCAAGTAGCTCGCAGCCGGGATGCACGACCGCATCCAGCCGGCCCCTTGGCCGAGTCAGCCTAGGCAGCTTCAGCATGCCTCGGCAGGCTCCGCCCGCCCGTGCCTCGGCATGCCTCAAAGATAGTTTCAGCGACCTCGCCGCCCATGGATCTCGGCGATTGCCCGCGTCAAGCTTTTCGCTTCACCCGCCGTCCGCCTCGGCGCCGAGCATGGTCCATGGCAGCGCCACGCGTCACAAGCCGTCGTCGCATCCTGTCGCGCCCGCGATTAACCCGATCCCGCCTAGATGCCTAGTGTCACGCCCGTGCGCATGGCGACATCCGTGTCGCACGCGTGCCTCCCTTGGCACGTTTCGCGTGATGCACGTCATCCGCATACAGTTCTGGATCTATTCTTTAATTCTTCGTCTCCACCTCCGTTTACGATCCGATTACAATTTATTTACAAAAATAAATAAACCTAGATCTAGACTAGTCTATTACATTTGATCAAATCAAAACAAATCCTAATCTACTCGTGGATTTTCTCACGAGGCAAAACGAATTCGAACGAATTGAATTAAAAACCACAATTTATATGCATGCATAAATAAACACATTAAATTCCATGACAATTGGATACCTGCAAAAAAGATCTAGCAATTCTACTATCCAATTTCAAATTTAATGAGAACGAATTAAATTACAATCTAAAAATTGAGAGTCTAAATCGAAAACCGATACCCGATTGTTGGGGAATAAGTTGCACGGATCTATTCGGGATAAATATTTAAATACAAATTTAATTCTGATAATTATTACTAGCATGAATTAATCCTATATTAATTCAAATAATAATTCAACAACAAATCATGCATATAATTAATTCACGTAAATCCTACGCATGCGGAATTTCTACGAGTTTACGTGAACGTACCTCTTGGAGTGGCAATGGTCTTGTTGATTAGACACACCAAAAAACCTTCCCAAGTATTCCCTTAATCGTTGCTCGACAATCCGGTGGTAGGATGCTCGCGAACAATTAACAAAAGAAAAATAAATTTTGTTGCACCACCTTTGTGGATTTACTAATTTTTCCAGCACATGGAATTGTACTTGGGAATGAAACACTCATCCCCTATTTATAGAGGTGTGGTGGTCGAAAATTTGGGATAAAATAATATGGGAATTTTTTTTTCTTGATCTCCAAGAAATCTTGAATATATCTCATATATTATTTTTTCCATAATTAAAATATTCCACAAAAATCCAAACTCCTCTTTGTTATGGAATAAGAATCCAAGATTTGGATCTTCTTGAATTTATGAGATATTCTTGTATTTCAAGAAATACATATCTTTCATAATATCTTTTCAAGAAAATCAAGAAACTCTTTCTTGTCCTTTATATTTCAAAATTTTCGAAAATAACTATATGGATAACCAAGTGGGATATTTCTTGAATTTAATGAGATAATCTTGTATTCCAAGAATACATATCTTCATTCCATAGCAAAATTCAAAGAAAAACTTTCTCCCCTTTTAATCCATAATTTTCGAAAAAAAATAGGAAAAATATGCAACAAGATTTATTTTATTTTTAAACACCTTTTTCAGTTATTGGACTTTATGTTGGGCTACTTAGGGGGCCTTTAGGAGAATTAAGATTAGACCTTCCAATGGATCTTGAATTATCAATATTGAGCCACAATATTATTCAAGCCCATAAATATTAATTAATCCCGCTACATAATTAATATTGCACTATCCATCTTAGCCCATATTACAGTCAATATGGCTTCCGGTTATTATTTCCCGTGTTTAAGATTATCTAGTCCATTAATTAATTCAAGCCACTGAAATAGCTTTCCATTAATTAATATCTTTTGTCCTTGGTTAAGGAACGGTTCAACATTATTATCCATACTGGAAACTAGTTTCACTTGCAAGATTTGGTATGATAAAGCTTATGAACCTCCCAATGGGGCAAATCGAACAAGCGTACTTGCACACGATTCTCTGTATTAAATCTTAGCAATCGCATGTGACTAATAATATTGCCCAAGATAAAAAGTATTGAATCTCGTTGATTCTCTACCCGTGATATGTCAAAGCAATAGTTACCAACCACACGTGATCCTATTTAAGGGACGAAGATTAAGAAATAACGAACCACTGAGGTCTAATTCTTCCTTGTTCAGTTCTGAAGAATTTGTCCTCCTATAGGTCTTATTCAGTGCATCAGTCATGCACTAGTGTAATCTCTTGGTCAAGACAAGCCAATCTGAGCCTTACACTTCAACCTTTCACGATGGATTGTTCATTTACATCTAGGTCGTGAATGATGTACTTTTGGTTACAAAGGGACCATTAATTTAATCTTTCGTGATCGGTATCACTAAATTAACTACAATGTAACACGTCTTATTTATTGAGCGGTTTGCAAAGTAAATATATGTAACATTCGATGATATTTAAAGCATCAGTGATAAACAATTTATTTCAGTAAATAAGTCCGAAATTCAGTTTTGATTATACAAAGTAAAAGCATACTTTCTAGTATAATCCCAACACGGGCGAGGCGGCATCGGCACGGATCGGCATGGGGGCGGAGCGGCGCCCTTATCTTATTTGGGATGCGCTGGCGCTGCCGACACCCGCCTAAGCTTGTTCGAGCGAGGCGTGATCTGCTTGGGCGACGTCGTAGTAACTTCATTTCAGCGCGCAAGACGGTTGCCACTCGACACGGCCGGGGGAGTGCTAGGCGGGCACTCCGACCCGCGAGCTGGTCGATGTTGTGGCTTGACAAGGCATTTTTTTTAAAGACTGTCAAGTGGGAGCTTTTCGAGACGAACGATGAAGGCTATGAAGACAAGACGATTTCTCAAGATCAAGACATGACAAAAATTAACCATGACAATTGGATATATGTGCCCAATATGTTTAATTTTTTGTTTTGATGTTATGCATTATTTTATGCTTATTTAAAATTGTGTTTATATTTGCGATGCATGAGAAAACGTTTTGAAAAATCTCACTTTCGAAAATTACTAAGTATGCTTAAACAATTAATTGACAATTTTATTCCGGATAATAAAATTGAATTAATTTTGACCTCCATGATTTATTTATTTGTGAATTCTTTTGGAGAAATTCCTCCCACGGGACGGTCAAAAGATAACTTTCACATGAATAAATTCCAAATGGATGATTGTGGATTATTACTAGTGGCGACGATGACCCTCCCCACGAGGCTCGTTCAAAGCGAAATAATAATTCTGTATTTAATCATGGTTATTACTTAGGTATAAAATTGATATGCATATACTTCTTCAAGCCCTCGGCCAATTTTATATTGGTCAGTGAGCCAACTATTAATGTCTGGATATTAAAGGTTTGTACTGTTCTTGTTTGTAACTCGCTTTTGAATGTGTTTAAATAATGACCCACCCCACGTGGCTTATTTAAACTGTTTTGAGATGTTGGCTGATGCATGTTCATATTTTTTTTTGAGATTTTAATATGAAACATGTGATCGAATTTTGTGATATATTTGTGCTTATGCATATTATTATTTATTTCAGTTCATCATGTCGCAACCTTTTAATCCACTGTTATATACACTCAAAGAACACCAATTAACTGGTGACAACTATGTTGTTTGGAAACGAAATATGAGTTTTGTCCTACCTGCACAAGAACATCATTGGGTTCTTGATGTACTCAAGTCCCGTATGCCTACTGATGGATCAGCTGATGCGAAAAGACACTTGTATAATATTTGAGAGCAGGCCAATGAACCCATGAAACGTGTAATCTTGACTTCAATGTCTTATGATTTGAGACACATTCATGAAGGTGTTGAGTCTGCTGCAGAAATTATGCAAAGTCTTGAAGAAATGTTTTTAACAAAAGACCGCATGATCAATCAGTTTAAAAATGACGACGTGGCTAGGCTAAAGATGGCTGAGGGAACACCCGTAAGGGAGCACGTTCTCAGAATAAAACGTCATTTTGAAAAACTGGCTTATCTCGGTACTAAGTATTGTGATGAAGCTCAAATCGAATTTCTTTTGATAACTCTTCCAAGGTGCTTCGATGGGTTTTACTGTAGTTTTGTAATGAGCGATCACATGTTTACTATGGACACTCTACAAGAAGCCTTGGAGAAGATAGAGAAGCATTTAGAAAAAAAAGACGAAGCATTGGTGACCAAAAGTCTTTTCTCAAGATCTAGGCCAATGGAAGGCAAGACTCAAGAAAAGAAAAGTGGTCAGATCCAAAGCAAACTCATCACTAAGAAAAGTAAGAGAAAGACAGCTAGCTGGATGGGTGTCAAGAAAGTACCAAAAGGAAAATATTTTAAATGTGGTGAAAAAGGACATTGGAGGCCAGCCTGTTCCAATCCCAAAAGGAATGGAAAGAAAGGTAATTCTCACACACTAGTTGTTGAAACTTGCTTAGCGGCGTATGCCTCCCATTTATGGGTGGTGGATACGGGATCCACTGATCATGTTTGTTTCACTTTACAGGGGTTAAAGCGGACCCGACAACTTAATGGGAGTGAGATCCTCATCACACTGGGTGATGCTACAAGAGTGGCAGCTGAAGCAGTGGGAGAAGTGCACCTGTCTTTTGAAGACAGAGTTTTAATTTTAAGAGATGTTCTTTATGTTCCGAATTTTAGAAAGAATTTAATTTCGGTTTCTAAACTTTACCTTGATGGATATTCGGTTACTTTTGATAAAGTTGTTACCATTTCTCTTTATGATAAATTTATCTGTCATGGAACATTGTCAAGTAATCTCTATACAATTAACTGTGCACACCACTCACGAAATGCATCATATAACACATCAATTGTTTCCAATAAAAAAAAACATTCATCGAGGCGTGAAGCGAAACACTTCTATGGCATCTAAGATTGGGACATATTAATCAAAAGAGGATCCAAAGGTTGGTGAAAGGCGGTTCACCGGAGTTTCTCCAAGTTGAACCAATTCCAACCTCGCGAATCATGTTTGGAGGGTAAAAATGACCAAGAGGGCGGAGCCAAGGGAATAGAGCCAAAGAAGTGTTAGAAATCGTTCACACAGGACGTATGTGGTCCAATGTCAACCAAAGCAAAGAGGAGGTTATGAGTATTTCGTCACTTTTATTGATGACTACTCAAGGTACGGTTATATTTTCCTTATGAAGCATAAATCGAGACCTTTGAGAAATTCAAAGAATTTAAGGCTCAAGCAGAGAATCATAGGGAAAAATGTATCAAGTCTCTACGATCGATCGATCATGGAGGCGAAAGTACCTCGCCGATGAGTTTTTGAACTACTTGTCGATGAAGGGATTGTATCCCAACTAATCGCACCGGAACCCTCAACAAAAGCGGGGTTGCAGAGCGAAAAACGAAATTCTTTTGGAAATGATTAGATCAATGATGAGTTACGCGCAGATCTTCCTAAGTCGTTACGGGGTCATGCCTTGGAAACAACGACTTACATTTCGAACTTGGTGTCATCCAAATCGGTTCCCAAAACTCCCAAAGAATTGTGGACCCGCCATGCAAGCCCGATTTGAGACATATGAGAATTTGGGGTGTCAGGCCTACGTGTTGGACAAGGAAGCGGGAAAATTGGATCCTCGATCGAGAATTAAGGTTTGTTTATAGGATACCCAGGGAACAAAGGGTGTATGTTCTATAGTCCCGAAGATCAAAAGGTGGTAATAAGCACCCACTTTAGATTTTTGGAAGAAGACTATATGAACGAAAGAAGACCCAGAAGTGAGATTACCTCAAATGAGCTAAGGGGGCTAACCTCATTGCCAACTGTACAAGATGATATACCAAACGACACACTTTCACAACCGGAACCTCATCGTAGTGGGAGGGTTGTGAGACAGCCCGAGAGATTCATGGGGATAGGAGAGTCCTCGGACTTAACTCCCTGACAAGACAAATCAGACCCATGGACATATGATGAGGCAATCCAAGACAAGGATGCGGTTTCTTGGCAAAAAGTAATGAAAGCCAAAATGGGTTCTATGGATCATAACAGAGTGTGGGAGCTAGTCGAACCACTTAGTGGGTTCAAACCCATTGGTTGCAAGTGGGTATACAAGAGAAAAAGAGGATCGGACGGGAAGGTGGAAACCTTCAAGGCAAGGCTTGTGGCGAAAGGTTATACTCAGAAAGAAGGGATCGACTATGAGGAAACCTTTTCACCTATAGCAATGCTCAAGTCCATCCGAATTCTCTTGTCGATTGCTGTGCATCTCGATTTTGAAATCTGGCAAATGGATGTCAAGACAACTTTCCTTAATGGAAGTCGTGATGAAAAAATCTATATGCAACAACCCCAAGGCTTCATTGAAAAGGGCCAAGAACACCTAGTTTGTAAGCTCATGAAGTCCATTAACGAACTCAAACAAATATCCAGAGCTTGGAACCAATGTTTTGATCATGTTATAAAGTCTTATGGGTTTGATCAAAACGAGTTCGAAAGTTGTGTGTACAAAAAGCATGTCGGAACTGCATTGGTATTCTTAGTACTATACGTAGACGACATTTTGCTCATTGAGAATGATGTAAAGGTGTTATTAGACGTAAGGGCATGACTTTCAAAACAGTTTGATATGAAGGACTTAGGGGAAACCGGGCACATCCTTGGGATCAAGATCACTCGAGATCGCAAGAAAAGGATGATAGGCTTATCGCAAGCTTCATACATAGACACTGTCTTGAAACGATTCAACATGCAGGATTCCAAGAAAGGCTTCGTACCTTTCAGGCATGGAACCCATCTATCCAAGGATATGTGCTCTAAGACACAAAAGGAGATAGATGACATGAAAGGCATTCCTTATGCTTCGGCTGTCGGAAGCCTTATGTATGCAATGCTGTGTACGAGATCGGATATCTGCTTTGCCGTTGGCATGGTGGCAAGATATCAAAGTAACCCGGGGAAAGAAAATTGGACGGCAGTTAAAAACATTCTGAAGTATCTGAAAAGAACTTGAGATAGAATGTTGGTTTATCAGTCAGATAGTCTAATCCCCATCGGCTACACGGACTCGGATTTCCAATCAGACTTAGATTCCAGAAAATCTACCTCCGGTAGTGTGTTTTGCATGGGGGGAGGAGCCATGATATGGAGAAGCGTTAAGCAGAAGTGCATCGCAGATTCTACCATGGAAGCCGAATATGTAGCAGCTTGCGAGACATCAAAAGAAGCGGTTTGGCTCAAGAACTTCCTAGTGGACTTGATGTAGTTCCGAATTTTCCCAGCACAATCACTGTTTATTGTGACAATGCCGGAGCAGTTGCAAATTCAAGGGAACCAAGAGCCCACAAGGCCAGCAAACACATTGAAAGGAAATACCATCTTATACGAGAAATCGTTAAGAGATGAGATATAGAGGTGACAAAGATCGCGTCAGAAGACAACCTAGCTGATCCATTCACAAAGGGTGCGCCTCGAATACATCGAGAGACATGTGGAAGGAATGGGTGTCAAGATCGTTGCTTAATCTGCTTGGAGTATAGGGGGAGGAAATTATAGGGTCCGGTAGGGGGCATTATAAGTCCCCTATTAGAGGCTACACGAGACATGTTGTATAATATACAAAAAAGGACTTTGAGTATAAGTGGGAGATTGTTGGGATTATCTTTGGAAAGTATGCTTTTACTTTGTATAATCGCATCAATTTCGGACTTATTTCTTGAAATAAATTGTTTATCATCGATGCTTTAAATATCATCGAATGTTACATATATTTACTACATAACTGTTCAATAAATAGTACGTGTTACATTGTAGTTAATTTAGTGATACCAGATCACAGGAGATTAAATTAACAGTCCCTTATAACCAAAAGTACACCATTCACGACCTAGATGAAAATGAACAATCCATCGTGAAAGGTTGAAGTGTAAGGCTCAGATTGACTTGTCTTGACCAAGAGATTACACTAGTGCATGTCTAGTGCAGTGAAGAGGACCTACAGGAAGACAAATTCTTCAGAACTGAACTAGGAAGAATTAGACCTCAGTGGTTCGTTATTTCTTAATCTTCGTCCCTTAAATAGGATCGCGTGTAGTTAGTAATTATTGCTTTGACTTATTACGGGTAGAGAATCAACGAGATTCAATACTTTATATCTTGGGCAATATTATTGGTCACATGCGATTGCTAAGATTTAATACGGAGAATCGTGTGCAAGTACGCTTGTTCGATTTGCCCCCTTGGGAGGTTCATAAGTTTTATCATACCAAATCTTGCAAGTGGAACTAGTTTCCGGTATGGATAATAATGTTGAACCGTTCCTTTACCAAGGATAAAAGATATTAATTAATGGAAAGCTATTTCAGTGGCTTGAATTAATTAATGGTCTAGATAATCTTAAACACGGGAAATAATAACCGGGAGCCATATTAACAGTAATATGGGTTAAGATGGATAGTGCAATATTAATTATGTAGTGGGATTAATTAATAATTATGGGCTTTAATAATATTGTGGCTCAATATTGATAATTCAAGATCCATTGGAAGGTTCAATCTTAATTCTCCTAAAGGCCCCTCAAGTAGCCCAACATATAGTCCAATAACTGAAAAAAAATGTTTAAAAATAAAATAAATTTTTGTTGCCTATTTTTCCTAAATTTCGAAAATAGTAAATAAAAGGCGAGAAAGATTTTCTTTGAATTTTGTTATGGAATGAAGATATGTATTCTTGGAATACAAGATTATCTCATTAAATTCAAGAAATCTCCCACTTGGTTATTTACCATGAAATTTTCGAAAATTTTGAATAATTAAGGGAAAGAAAGATTTTCTTGAAAAGATATTATGGAAGATATGTATTCTTGCAATACAAGTATATCTCATAAATTCAAGAAGATCCAAATCTTGGATTCTTTTCTCTTAAAATTTCGAAATATGCCATAACAAGAGGAGTTGGGATTTTTTGTGGAATATTTTAATTATGGAGAAAAGAATATATGAGATACATTCAAGATTTCTTGGAGATCAAGAAAAGATTTTCCCATATTATTTTTATCCCAAAATTTTGACCAACCCCACCTCTATAAATAGGGGATGATTCTTTCATCCCCAAGTACAATTCCATGTGCTGGAAAAATTAGTAAATCCACAAAGGTGGTGCAACAAATTTTTATTTTCCCTTTTGTTAATTGTTCGCGAGCTTTCTTCCACCGGATTGACGAGCAAGGACTAGGGAATACTTGGGAAGACTTTTTGGTGTGTTTTTATCGACGAGACCATTGCCACTCCAAGAGGTTAGTTCACGTAAACCCGTAGTAATTCCGTATGCGTAGGATTTATGTGAACTGTTTATATGCATGATTTGTTGTTGAATTATTATTTGAATTAATATAGGATTAATTCATGCTAGTAATAATTGTCCGAATTAAATTTGTATTTAAATATTCATCCCGAATAGATCCGGGCAATTAATTCCCCAACAATCATCCCCAACCCAAGCTTGAGGGTGAGGATATTTGGTAGCGAGTTTCGCCAATTCGTGAGCTGTGGAGTTCTTACTTCTGGGCCAATACCAAACGCCTTTCACCGAGGTGTTTGAAATAAGCTGCCAAATATCTTCGATGATGAACTCTTCCACGCCCATGTATGTGAACTCGGATAGCAGGGAATTGATCGCGTCGATGGAGTCGGAGAAAATACGAACTTCTCGATGATTGTGAACTCTCCAGAAATCGATGTCGTCTTTAATGGCTTGAATTTCAGTTGCCATAACCGAACCTGGGGGATTGATACTATGGTAGCCTGTCGCCCACAGCTTCCCGCCCGGGTCAAAGATCGTGAAGCCCACTGTAAAATTCATAGCAACCTCGTTGGGAGCGGCATCGACCATGAGGGCGAAGTATTTAGAGTTATGGATGCCATCAGGGATTGCAAGTTTCTTAGATAAGGGAAGGCATGCGGAACCGACCGAACTCCTGGCATGCTAGTATGAGTTCAGAAGGGCATCGGTCCAAGGAGCCGAAATACTGGGGGTGAATGTGGGGGCCGACTTAATATTTTTATGAGTAAGATTGCACATTTCCTTCCAAATGCCCCACACCTTCATGCAAAAGGATTCAAAGTCCTGCCGGTCCGATTTTATAGGATTTGATAAAGTAGGAATTTGAAAAAGTAGATGATAGAAAAAATATTATATTATAAAAAGTAATGTAGAAATGATTAGATGATTGTTTAATAATTGATGTATTTGTATATTATATTATATAATGACAATAAAGTAAAAAATGAGGAGAGAGAGTATTGAGTTGGATATATAATAATAATTGAAAAATGTGTGATAGATGATTGATATTGTATTGGAAATTATGTTTGAAAAAGGTAAAATAAGTGTATTATAGGTATTATAGAGTAGAATTTTAAAGGATTTAAAATTCTATACTGAAATCCTGATAAACAAACGAGAATTTTGGATTTGAAATTCTGAAAGCGACTTTCAAAGCCATAAACAAACAAGCTAAGGGTGATATTAAAAGAATGAATTACTTAAGGAAAAGATTAAAGTAGGTTAAAAGAAAAATTAATAATATTCATGTGAATCGGATATATACGTGAACTCTATCACTGTTATGTGCAAAAATTATCACAATTATTCATAAAAAAATTCACTATTTAAAAATATAAAACATGTTTTAACAGTAATAATTTTTGTGCATAGCAGCAGGGACGGATCCAGAAATTTTCCTTAGCGGGGGCACGAAAAATATATTAAGAATAAAAAAAATTGATGAAGACGATTAATTAATGATAAAAATTCGTATGAGACGGTCTTATGCATGAGACAAGTAGAAATTAACAAAAACCAACATCCACTGCGTCAATGCTCAAATTATGTTATGTCTCACCATGAAACCGTCTCATACAAGTATGCTTCTTAATTAATGATTTGTAATTGTGGGAAGTGGAAATATGCTGGAATTACAAAATATATAAATAAAAAAACAATATTATAATTATTGTAAATTAAAATATAAAATAATTAAACTAATTTTTCTTCAAAGTATTAATAAAACAAAATTGAGTTGGGAAGGAATTGAACAAAGTCCTCACCCAAATTTATAACATACACAAGAGAAATCAAAACTTTTATGTTATACAAATCATATAACATACATATATTTGTAGAAATCAAAACTTTTGTGTAGTGTTATAGGATATGTGGTTCAATTCCTTCCCAACCCAATTTTGTTTTATTAATACTTTTTCATATTTTAAGGTTGGTCCGTCTCTGCATAGCAGTCAAAGTTTTTATGCATTACAGTGATAATTTTTATATATAGCAGTGATATTAAAAAAGAGAAGGTCTTGTGTGAAATATTGCACACTAGTGTTATGTGCAATACATCACAATCAAGACAAATTGGCTTAAAATTCGCGGGTCAGACGCGGGCGCGGGTCGGGTGGGTCGGGCGCGGGCAGGGCGGGTAGGGCGCGGGCAGTGGGTTGTGGGCTTCAGGTTGGGCGGGCGAATATCTATTAATAAAAGGATATATTTATCAAATATGTATTGTAGCCTAGTGGTTCAGGTTTGTTGTTAATGTATTTAGTTGCAGGTTCAAATCCTACCGAACACATAATTTTATTTTATTTTTTTTTGGTCAATTTTTTGTGTGTTACTACATCTATGTATAAGTGTTACTACATTGTTATATTGAATTTTATTTATTTTTTGTTAATTTTTTGTGTGTTACTAAATCTATGTATAAGTGTTACTACATTGTTTTTTGTGTGTTACTACATCTATGTATAAGTGTTACTACATTGTTTTTTGTGTGTTACTACATCTATGTATAAATGTTACTACATTGTTATATTAAATTTTATTTATTTTTTGTCAAATTTTTGTGTGTTACTACATCTATGTATAAGTGTTACTACATTGTTATATTGAAAAAACTTCATATCTTACGTAACACTTAATAAAACATATCGTAACACATAAATATTCATAACTTAACATGGGTCACATGGTAACACATTATTATTCATATGATAACACATGCGTATTCACATAGTATTACGACGATATATGAACAGTGTTACATATTACTAAAAAAACATGTGTTACTACATGAACAAAAAGTGTTACCATATAAAAAAAACGTGTTACCACATAAATAAAACCAGTACAAGAGCGAAAAGAAATTACAGTCCAAAATTACAGATTTAAAGAACAACTTGATGTGTTACTACATGAACAAAAGGAGTGTTACCATATGAGCAAAAGAGTGTTACTACATGAAAAAAAACAGTACAGACGCGAAAAAAATCTTAAGTCTAAAATTACAGATTTGTAAAAAGCGAAAAATGTAAATAAGGTATGATATGAAAAACTGCTTCACAAAACCATAAGAAATCACCTGTAAAATTGAGAGGATGAGAAAATTGAAGAAAACAAAAAGAATATGGAAGAGAAAGAAAAAAGGAAGAACAAGAGAAGAAGATGAAAAACCTAGATACGTACCACCATCAAAATCAACGGCGATCTGGTCGCGTATGTTGCAACGCGAGAAGAGGGAGAAGAAGAAGAAATCTGCGTGAGAGTGCGCGAGCGTGAAGAAGAAATCTGCCCTGACTGTGCGAGTCGTGAAGATGAAGGAGGAAGCCCATTAACCCGCCAGCAATCTGCCCTAACCCGGCCCTATTATTTGACCCGCAGAAAAAAAATAAAAAATCAATTGCACATATCACTTGTATGCAATATTGTATACAAGTTTTTGTCATTAAAAAAATAGAATTCATAGTAAACTCGGTAAACACAAGTTTTTGTCAAGAAAAAAAAAAGACGAGACAACCATGACATGTAAGATGGATTAGCTTTAATTTAATCTAAATTCCCTTCAAGGAAAAGATTACCAAATGGGACAGCCCCGTGTGCTCTGCACTGATACACTGATAATATTGCTCCAACACGCCATTAAATTCAGTTTATTATAATAAGCAATTTTAAATCATGTGATTTAAATTAATTGATTAATTAATGCAACACGTACTACCATAATTACTATGATAAATTTGGTGGGACATGTAAAAATATTTACGGGCCAGTGGCCCATATTTTTGCCACAATCTTTATTGGAAAGTTATTTACACACTTTATCACTTTATCACAAAAAATTAATAAACAATACTTTTTACTCTCAATTATCTATCACTTTATCATATAAAATAATAATAAATAATTTTTCTTACCTCACCACTTTATCACTATTTCACTAAATCCTTATGAACAGTGAGAATCTTATAAAGATTGGGACGGGGGAGTATAATAAATTTGGTGGGACAGATCATGTAACAATATTTAAAATAAGACTTTTAAATAATCGACATATTTTCACCATATATTGAAAGTAGTGTACTCGGGGGTTTGACAACTAATCCACCTATGTTTAAATAAAATTTTATTTATTTCTTTATATGTTAAATGGTGAGGGAAACTCGTGATCTGAATAACATGTACATAAAAGGACTCGATAGTGAAATTAATATCATAAATATTATGTCTAATGTGTATATTATCCTTATTAAAATGGGTAAAAAGTAAAAAATCGTCTTTTGTTTCATATAAAATGCACAAAATACATCTGTATTTTAATAAATACATAAAATCTCATTGTATTTCGTTAAAACATGCACAAAATCTCCTTTCACCATTTTTAAATGGAGAGTATATGTCACTCACCCTTGGTGAAATTAGGTATTGACTCAAGTCAATAATAAAAAACATAAAGTCAATGGCAAAGTATAGTGTGAACAAGTTTTACGGTGAAACTGATTAAGAAGTGTGACTTATATTACTAAAGTGTGTGACTTTTTACCGTAAATGTGTGTGACTTTTTACTATAAAGAGTATTACTCATAAAAGTGAAGGGTGTGACTTATATTATAGCAAAGAGTGTCGTAGTGATAACTGAAGTGTGTGACTTATATTACAAAAGGGTGTGACTTATATTACTAAAGTGTATGTCTGTAAAAAAAAACCAGTTTCACGGTGAACAAGTTTCACAGCATACCAACTCAAAGTCTATTTGTGTTAATTAATGTGCACAAAATCCTTATATGTTTCATAAAATGTACGTAAAACTCTCCTTTGTTTTAAAAAATATAAATGATATTGATCAATTTGTGGTGTCGGCAGTTTCTACAATCAATTAAATGATATTGATCAATTTTACCTGGAACTCATCCTTCAAAGATCGTCACACAAACTCCTCCCAAGATGGGGGCCACCAGGCAGGCAATTCGACATCTTGTCAAAGTGGACTAGCCGAGTAAAGACCGAAGATCCGGGATCTCGTGCTTGATTTCTCACCAAGCCGAAAAATTATTGGCCAATACTCTAGCTTATGGCGATGATTTGCTTCTTCTTTGAATAATCAAGGCGAGAAATGTACTTTTGACGATATAACATAACAATGTAGTAAATTTAGTAATCATACAACAACTTTCAATAAGCATATATATAATTAACATACCGAAAGTTCATCCCATAATCTTTTCCTTCAAAGGCGTCGGTTTGTCGCATACGCCATGGATCCTTGGATGGCAAAGACGATAGGGATTATACTCTAGCTGCGACTCAAGGTAGAAAGACAACGTCTCACTCTGTTTACCGATTGCCTGCCCATACTCATTGAATGATAACTGCAATAACATATTATTTAATTAGATTCAATGATCAATCAATATAATTACAATTTCAATTGTTCAATTGTAATAAATTTACCTACACTTGTTTCCCCTTGCTACGAGCCCTCTTAATAGAAGCCATCGTGACTATACCTCTACTGCGCTTATCCCCAGAGCTGCTAGTGTTGGAGCAAAAGTGTCACTCTGTCTCAAGTCATCAGTATCATGTCGATCATCAGCACCATGATCTCCATCATAATCTCCACCATGATATCCTAAATGCACTCCATCATCATTCATCTCCGGGATGTGGCAGATAAGACATGATCCTGTAGAAGAAACAACATTTAATAAACAAAAAACAAACAATATTTAAGAAAGCAGAAGAAACAACATTCAATAAAGCAAAAGAAACAACATTCAATAAAGTCGTACATTTCTTTTTAGCACTTGTTTTTCTTTTACGTTTTTTGGTTGACTTTTCTCGTTCATGACCATAAATGTTAACAAGATCGGGATTGTCATATCCATCCTCATCGATAATAATTCTCTGGTACGGGCGTGGATTTGCTAGATCATCGAAAGAGGGTACAAAATGAATGAAGTTCTGAAAAGGATCATCGATTGGGTCAACATCTTCATCGCTAATCTGGTAACTACTGTTAAATTTGTTTGACAGAACCACGATGGACCATTTCTTATTAACTGGGTCGGGGACATAGAAAATTTGTTGAGCTTTACTGGCCATGTGTTGGGATTATACTGAAAAGTATGCTTTTTACTTTGTATAATCAAAACTGAATTTTCAGACTTATTTACTGAAATAAATTGTTTATCACTGATGCTTTAAATATTATTGAATGTTACATATATTTACTGCATAAATGTTCAATAAGTCGTACGTGTTACATTGTAGTTAATTTAGTGATACCAAGATCACGAAGATTAAATTAACAGTCCCTTGTAACTAAAAGTGCGTTATTCACGACCTAGATGGAAATGAACAACCCATCGTGAAAGGTTGAAGTGTAAGGCTCAGATTGGCTTGTCTTGATCAAGAGATTACACTAGTGCATGATCGATGTAATGAATAAGACTCTGAGGAGGATAAATTCTTGAAGGCCCGAACAAGGAAGAATTAGACCTCAGTGGTTCGTTATTTCTTAATCTTCGTCCCTTAAATAGGATCACGTGGGATTGGTAACTATTGCTTTGACTTATCATGGGTAGTGAATCAAAGAGATTCAATACTTTTTATCTTGGGCAATATTATTAGTCACATGTGATTGCTAAGATTTAATCTGAAGAATCGTGCAAGAAAGCACGCTTGTTTGATTTGCCCCCTTGGGAGGTTCATAAGTTTTATCATACCAAATCTTGCAAGTGGAATTAGTTTCCGGTATGGATAATAATGTTGAACCGTTCCTTGACCAAGGATAAAATATATTAATTAATGGAAAGTTATTTCAGTGGCTTGAATTAATTAATGGGCTGAATAATCTTAAACACGGGAAATAATGACCGGGAGCCATATTGACTATAATATGGGTTAAGATGGATAGTGCAATATTAATTATGTAGTGGGATTAATTAATATTTATGGGCTTGAATTATATTGTGGCTCAATATTAGATATTCAAGGTCCATTAGAAGGTCCAATCTTAATTCTCCTAAAGGCCCCCTGAGTAGCCCAACAAATAGTCCATTAACTGAAAAAGGTGATTAAAATAAAATAAATATTGTTGCTTATTTTTCCTCTAAATTTTCGAAAATTATGAATAAGTTGGGAGAAAGATTTTCTTTGAATTTTGTTATGGAATGAAGATATGTATTCTTGGAATACAAGATTATCTCATTAAATTCAAGAAATCTCACTTGGTTATTTCATAAGAGAATTTGAAATTTTGAAATATATAGTGGGCAAGAAAGATTTTCTTGATTTTCTTGAAAAGATATTATGGAAGATATGTATTTCTTGAAATACAAGAATATCTCATAAATTCAAAAAGATCCAAATCTTGGATTCTTGCATCATTAATTTTCGAAAAATCCATAATTAGAGGAGGTGGGATTTTTGTGGAATATTTTAATTATGGGAAAAAGAATATAGGAGATATATTCAAGATTTCTTGGTGATCAAGAAAAGTCTTTTTCCCACATTGGTTTTCTCTTTGAAAAAATCGACCACCTCTCTCCTATAAATAGGGGATGATTCTTTCATTCCCAAGTACAATTCCATGTGCTGGAAAAATTAGCAAATCCACATAAGTGGTGCAACAAAGTTTATTTTTTCCTTTTGTTAATTGTTCGACCGGATAGTTGAGCAAGGGCTAAGGGAATACTTGGGAAGTCCTTTTGGTTAGTCCGTCAACCGAATTCACCGCCATCCCGAGAGGAGAATGCGTTCACGTAAAACCCGTAGATTCGTGATGCGTAGGTTTTCGTGGCTTATTATATGCATGATATGTTGTTGAAAAATTATTTGAATTAATATAGGATTAATTCATGCTAGTAATAATTAAAGAATTAAATTTGTATTTAAATATTCACCCCGAATAGATCTGTGCAACTCATTCCCCAACAATTGGTATCAGAGCCACGGTTTCGGGCTCTGAATCTTTTAAATTGTAATTTAATTCGTTGGCATTAAATTTGAAATTGGATAGTAGAATTACTAGATCTTTTTTGCAGGTATCCAATTGTCATGGAATTTAATGTGTTTATGCATACATATAAACTGTGTTTTTTAATTCGATTCGTTCGGATTCGTTTTGCCTTGTGAGAAAATCCACGAGTAGATTAGAATTTGTTTGATTTGATCAATGTAATAGACTAGTCTAGATCTAGGTTTATTTATTTTTTGTAAATAAATTGTAACCGGATCGAAAACGGCGACGCGAGATGAAGAATTAAAGGACAAAATCCGTAACTGTGAGGCGAAGGGCGTGCTTGGACGCGGCACGCATGGTGGGCGCAGGCGAGGTTTATATGGGCCGAAAGGTAAGCGAACAGGCTCACGCGACGGTGGATATTAAGGCGACGTGACACAAGATCGGACGGCCGGGGACGGACGCGACGCAGACGCTGGCGCCATGGGACGCGGCCCTTTGAGGTCACGGTGGCGAGGATGGGAATATGTGGTGGTGCTGCGGATGCTGCTGCCGCGTCGCCGAGGATCAAGTTGGCCGCCGAGACGCTCCGAGGCACCGGCGGGCGTGCCCAACGGGCGGTACCGAGGTCGCTGAGGTCGGTCTAAAACAGCGGCGGCGGATCGGGCGTGCATCCATTTCTGTTTGTTTGGCGTGGCGTTCGAGACAAAGTATTTTTCGAGACGATCGAGTGGGAGAAATTCAAGGCGTGTTTTTTCAAGATCAAGCCAAAAAAAAATCAAACCATGACAATTGGATAATTTGTGCCCAATATGTTTATTTTTTCAGACAATTTTGATTTATTTGTGCTATCTTATGTTTTATTTAATTTGTTTAAATGTTTTTGCATGAGGGTTGCAAATGGAAAAATCTCATCTTCAAAATTACTAAGTATGTTTAAATAATTAATTGACAATTTTATTAGGATAATAAAATTGAATTAATTTTGACCTCCATGATTTATTCATTTGTGAATTCTTTTGGAGAAATTTCCCCCCGGGACGGTTAAAAGATAGCTTTCACATGAATGAATTCCAAACGGATGATTGTGGGTTATTACTTAGTGGCGGCGATGACCCTCCCCACGAGGCTCGATCAAAGCGAAATAGTAATCATGTATTTAATCATGGTTATTACTTAGGTATAAAATTGATATGCATATACTTCCCCGAAGTCCCTGTCAATTTTATATTGGTCAAATGGGAGACAACTATTAATCTGGATATTAAAGGTTTGTAAATGTTCTTGTTTGTAAGCCAACTAATGTGTTTAAATAATGACCCACCCCAAGTGGCTTATTTAAACTGTTTTGAGATGTTGGCTGATGCATGTTCATATTTTTTTTTTTGAGATTTTAAATCTGCATATTAAAGGTTTGTAAATGTTCTTGTTTGTAACCTGCTTGAATGTGTTTAAATAATGACCCACCCCACGTGGCTTATTTAAACTGTTTTTTTATTTAAATATTTTTTTTGAGATTTTAATATGATGCATGTGATCGAACCTTGTGATATATTTGTGCTTATGCATGTTCATATTTTTTTTTGAGATTTTAATATGATGCATGTGATCGAACCTTGTGATATATTTGTGCTTATGCATGTTATTATTTATTTCAGTTCATCATGTCGCAACCTTTTAATCCACTGTTATATACACTCAAAGAATACCAATTAACTGGAGAAAACTTTAATATTTGGAAACGAAATATGAGCTTTGTCCTACCTGCACAAAAACATTATTGGATTCTTGATGTACCCAAGCCACGTAAGCCTACTGATGAATCATCTGATGCGGCAAGACATGAGTATAATATTTGGGAGCAGGCCAATGAACTCATGAAACTTGTAATCTTGACTTCACTTTGTCGATGATTTGAAACACATTCATGAAGGTGTTGAGTCATTTCTTGGAAATTATGCAAAGTCTTGAAGAAATATTTTTAACAAAAGACCGCATGATCGATTAGTTTAAAAATGACGACGGTGGGGGCTGAAAATGACCGAGGAACACACTGAAGGGAGCATGTTCTCGAGTCAAACACCATTTTCTAAAACCGGCTTATCTCGGAACTAAGTATTGTGATGAGGCCCAAATCGAATTTATGTTGCTTACTACTCGCCAAGGAGCTTGATGGATTTTCTTTGTGGTTTTGTGATGAGTGATCACATGTTTACTATGGATAATCTACAAGAAGCCTTGGAGATAGTAGAGAAGCATTTAGGAAAGAAAGACGAAGCATTGGTTATTAAAAGTCTTTTCTCGAGATCTAGGCAAATGGAAGGCAAGTCTCAAGAAAAGGAAAATGGTCGAAACAAAGCAAACTCATCACTAATAAAAAGTGAGAAAAAGACGGTTAGGCTGGTTGGGTGTCAAGAAAGGACCAAAAGGAATATGTTTTAATGCGGGGGAGAAAGGACATTGGAGGTTGACTGTTCAATCCCAAAAGGAAAGGAAAGAAAGGTAATCCTCACTCACTAGTTGTTGAAACTTGTTTAGCGGCGTATGCCTCCCATTTATGGGTGGTGGATCTGAGGATCCACCGATCATGTTTGTTTCACATTTAGGGGGTTCAAACGGACCCGCTATAACTAAGTGGAAGTGAGATCCTCATCACACCGGGCGATCTTCTAGAGTGGGGAGTGAAGCGATGGGAGAAGTGCACTGTCTTTTGAAGACGAGTTTTAATTTTAAGAGATGTTCTCATGACGTCCGAAGTTTTAGAAAGAATTTGATTTCAGTTTTCTAAACTTTTTTCATGATGGATATTCGGTTACTTTTAATAAAGTTGTTACCATTCTCTTTTTGATAAATTTATCTGTCATGGAACGTTGGCGAATAATCTCTATACAATTAATCGTGCACACCACTCACTTAAATGCATCCTATAACACATCAATTGTTTTAGAAAAAAAAAACGTTCATCAAACGTGAACGAGACACTTCTTTGGCATCTAAGATTAGGTCATATAAATTCAAAGAGGATCCAAAGGTTGGTGAAAGACGGTTCTCTGGAGCTTCTCCAAGTTGAACCGTTTCCAACCTGCGAATCATGTTTGGAGGGAAAATGACCAAGAGGGCATTTGGAGCCAAGGGAATAGGGCCAAAGAAGTGTTAGAGATCGTTCACACAAATGTATGTGGTCCAATGTCAACCAAAGCAAGAGGAGGTTATGAGTATTTCGTCACTTTCATTGATGATTACTCAAGGTACGGTTATATTTTCCTTATGAAGCATAAATCTGAGACCTTTGAGAAATTCAAAGAATTTAAGGCTCAAGCAGAGAATCATAGGAAAAATGTATCAAGTCTCTACGATCCGATCGTTGAGGCGAATACCTCAAGCGATGAGTTTTGAACTACTTATCGATGAAGGATTGTATCCAACTCCATCGCACCGGAACCCCTCAACAAAAGCGGGGTTGCAGAGCGAAAGAAAAAAACTCTTTTGGAAATGGTTAGGTCTATGATGAGTTACGGATCTTCCCAAGTCGTTTCGGGGTCATGCCTTTTGAAAAAAGCGGCTTATATTCTCGAACTTGGTGCCATCCAAATCGGTTCTCAAAACTCCCAAAGAATTGTGGGATCGGCGCAAGCCTAGTATGAGACACATGAAGATTTGGGGGTGTCCGCCCACGTGTTGGACAAGGAAGGCGTAGAATTGGATCCTCGATCGAATTAAAAGGTTGTTTGTAGGATACCCCAGGGAACAAAAAGGGTGTATGTTCTATGGTCCGAAGATCAAAAAGGTGGTCATCAAGACCCACTTTAGATTTTTGGAAGAAGACTATATGAACCAAAGAAAACCCGAAGTGAGATTACCTTAAATGAGCTTAGAGGGCAAACCTCGGTGCCAAATGTACTAGATGATATACCAAACGACGATACGTTTTCTCACAAACCGAGCCTCGTCAGAGTAGTGGGAGGGTTGTTAGACGGCCGAGAGATTCATGGAATAGGAGAGTCCTCGGACTTGATTCCGGACAAGACATTTAATCGCAGACCCATGGACATATGACGAGGCACTCCAAGATAAGGATCGCAGATTCTTGGCAAACATCAATGAGGCGAAATGGGTTCTATGTTTCATAATAGAATGTGGGAGCTAGTCGAACCACTTAATGGGGTCAAACCCATTGGATGCAAGTGGGTATATAAGAGGAAAAAGAGGACCCGGACGGGAAGTTTGAAACATTTAAAGCAAGACTAGTGGCGAAAGGTTATACTCGGAAAAGAAGGGATTGATTATGAGGAAACTTTTTTCGCCAGTAGCCATGCTTAAGTCCATCCGTATTCTCTTATCTATTGCTCCGCATTTCGACTTTGAAATCGGCAAATGGATGTCAAGCGGCTTTCCTTAACGGAGTCTTGATGAAGAGATATATATGCAACAACCCCAAGGTTTCATTGAAACAGGCCAAGAACATCTTGTTTGTAAGCTCAAGAAGTCCATTTACGGACTCAAACAGCATCGAGCTTGGAACCAATGTTTTGATCATGTTATAAAGTCTTATGGGTTTGATCAAAACGAGTTTGAAAGTTGTGTGTATAAAAAGCGTGTCGGAACTGCATTTGGTATTCTTAGTACTATACGTAGACGACATTCTGATCATCGGGAATGATGTGAAGGTGTTATCAGACGTAAGGACATGGCTTTCAAAACAGTTTGATATGAAGGACTTAGGGGAAGCCGAACACATCCTTGGGATCAAGATCACTCGAGATCGCAAGAAAAGGATGATAGGCTTATTTCGCAAGCTTCATACATAGACACTGTCTTGAAATGCTTCAGCATGCAAGATTCCAAGAAAGGATTCGTACCTTTCAGGCATAGAATCCATCTATCCAAGAAAATGTCACCTAAGACGCAAGAGGAGATAGATGACATGAAAGGCATTCCTTATGCTTCGGCTGTCGGAAGCCTTATGTATGCAATTCTGTGTACGAGACCAGATATTTGCTTTGCCGTAGGCATGGTGGCAAGATATCAAAGTAACCCCGGGAAAGAGCATTGGACTGCAATTAAAAATATTCTGAAGTATCTGAAAAGAACTCGGGATAAAATGTTGGTTTATCAGTCAGGTAATCCAATCCCCATCGGTTACACGGACTCGGATTTCCAATCAGACGTAGACTCCAGAAAATCTACCTCTGGTAGTGTGTTTTGCATGGGGGAAGGAGCCGTGACATGGAGAAGCGTCAAGCAGAAATGCGTAGCAGATTCTACCATGGAAGCCGAATATGTAGCTGCTAGCGAGGCAGCGAAAGAAACGGTTTGGCTCAAGCACTTCCTAGTGTACTTGGATGTGGTTCCGAATTTGCCCAGCAGAATCATTGTTTATTGTGACAATGCCGGAGCAGTTGCAAATTCAAGGGAACCAAGAGCCCACAAAGCCAGCAAACACATAGAAATGAAATACCATCTTATACGAGATATCGTTAAGAGAGGAGATATAGATGTGGCAAAGATAGCGTCTGAGGACAACCTAGCAGATCCATTCACAAAGAGTCTGCCTCTGAATACATTCAAGAGACATGTGGAAGGAATGGGTGTCAAGACTGTTGACAATCTATTTTGAGTATAAGTGGGAGAAATTATTAGGTTCGTGTAGGTGACATTAGATGTCACGGACTACGCGAGACATGTTGTAGTATACTTAAAAGCAGACTTTGAGTATAAGTGGGAAATTGTTGGGATTTTACTGAAAAGTATGCATTTTACTTTGTATAATCGAAACTGAATTTTCAGACTTATTTCTTGAAATAAATTGTTTATCATCGATGCTTTAAATATTATTGAATGTTACATATATTTCTTTCGTGATAACGTTCAATAAGTCGTCGTGTTACATTGTACTTAATTTAGTGATATCGGATCACGTAAGATTAAATTAACAAAGGTCCCTTGTAACTAAAAAGTACGTTATTCACGACCTAGATGGAAATGAACAACCCATCGTGAAAGGTTGAAGTGTAAGGCTCAGATTGGCTTGTCTTGACCAAGAGATTACACTAGTGCATGGTGATGCCTTTGAATAGGACCTCTACAGGAGGATAAATTCTTGAATCGAACAAGGAAGAATTAGACCTCGGTTAGTGCGTTATTTCTTAATCTTAAATCTCTTAAATAGGATCACGTTGGATTGGTAACTATTGCTTTGACTTATCATGGGTAGCGAATCAAAGAGATTCAATACTTTTTATCTTGGGCAATATTATTAGTCACATGTGATTGCTAAGATTTAATCTGAAGAATCGTGTGCAAGCACGCTTTGTTTGATTTGCCCCTTGGGAGGTTCATAAGCTTTATCATACCAAATCTTGCAAGTGGAATTAGTTTTAGGTATGGATAATAATGTTGAACCGTTCTTTGACCAAGGATAAAATATATTAATTAATGGAAAGCTATTTTGGTGGCTTGAATTAATTAATGGGCTAGATAATCTTAAACACGGAAATAATGACCGGGAGCCATATTGACTGTAATATGGGTTAAGATGGATAGTGCAATATTAATTATGTAGTGGGATTAATTAATATTTATGGGCTTGAATTATATTGTGGCTCAATATTAGATATTCAAGGTCCATTAGAAGGTCCAATCTTAATTCTCCTAAAGGCCCCTTGAGTAGCCCAACAAATAGTCCATTAAGCGAAAAAAATGTGATTAAAATAAAATAAATATTGTTGCTTATTTTTTCCTCTAAATTTTGAAAATTATGAATAAGTTGGGAGAAAGATTTTCTTTGAATTTTGTTATGGAATGAAGATATGTATTCTTGGAATACAAGATTATCTCATTAAATTCAAGAAATCTCCCACTTGGTTATTTCATAAGAGAATTTCAAAATTTTGAAATATAGTGGGCAAGAAAGATTTTCTTGATTTTCTTGAAAAGATATTATGGAAGATATGTATTTCTTGAAATACAAGAATATCTCATAAATTCAAGAAGATCCAAATCTTGGATTCTTGCATCATTAATTTTTGAAAAATCCATAATTAGAGGAGGTGGGATTTTTGTGGAATATTTTAATTATGGGAAAAAGAATATAGGAGATATATTCAAGATTTCTTGGTGATCAAGAAAAGTCTTTTCCCACATTGGTTTTCTCTTGAAAAAAATCGACCACCTCTCTCCTATAAATAGGGGATGATTCTTTTATTCCCAAGTACAATTCCATGTGCTGAAAAAATTAGCAAATCCACATAAGTGGTGCAACAAAGTTTATTTTTTCCTTTTGTTAATTGTTCGACAAGTGTCCTTCCACCGGATAGTTGAGCAAGGGCTAAGGGAATACTTGGGAAGTCCTTTTGGTTAGTCCGTCCAACCGAATTCAATGCCATCCCGAGAGGTACGTTCACGTAAACTCGTAGATTCCGCATGCGTAGGTTTTACGTGTCTTATTATATGCATGATATGTTGTTGCAATTATTATTTGAATTAATATAGGATTAATTCATGCTAGTAATAATTAAAGAATTAAATTTGTATTTAAATATTCACCCCGAATAGATCTGTGCAACTCATTCCCCAACACCATGTAAAGGTCATCTTTGTATCCCAAATTCTTCAAATCAACGCGTACGAACCCAGATCTTTCAACTTGGACCCCGTTAGGGATCCTCACCCAACTGCACTCGAAGATTGGTTGTCGGTGAACAACATAGTCGAGTTTCCAAATGTTGACAATCTGTCCAAAGTAAGTAGTATTCGATTGATTCCCTGCAGTTGCAGTAATGGACACCCCACTATTCTGCATTGTACTTGTGGCATCATCATCTCTGGTATAAAATGTGTATCCGTTAATAAGATAACACTTATACGAATACACATGTCTATCAGGCATTCTGGATAACCACTCAACTCTTTCATTCACTGATTCTTTATCCCGTGACAATATATTTGCTACATAACCATTGAACCAGTCAACAAACGTACGATTGTGCTCAACTTCAATCCATGATCTATCTCTGGTGGGAAATATCTCAACAAGTGCTTGCATGTGCAGGTCAATAAAAGGAAGCACGTCGACCATGTTGTGAAATACGCACAAGTGCATCCGTGTTAGTTCCTCCATACTAACACTTACAGATTGACCACCGGTAATGCCTTCACCATCCATCCTATTGGTGTACCGAGTAATTGGAAGTCCAATTGCATCGACATTCGGAATGAATTCGCAGACCGAGACTAACTTTCTTCTTCTACTAAATAGCGTTCTGCAATGCATCCCTCCGGCCTGGACATATTCATCACATACCCTTTGAGCACTTTCATATATCTCTCTACACCATACATCCATCGTGATCTGAAAGCGGGGACCACACATCCTTGTCTCGTGTACCGGATGAACGGTTAGGTGAACTATTATATCGAAAAAATGATGGAGGGAAATACATCTCAATCTCGAAGCGTCCCCCCACAACTGTCTCACGAAAACTAAGCAATTTTCTAGGATCTATGACCTTGCTACTCATTGCCTTGAAGAACCAACATAACTTTTTGTTATGGTTATGCGCACATTTTCGGGCAAGATAGAACGATTGCAATGGGCAAGAAAGTCTCCATGATGACATGATAGTCATGCGATTTGATTCATCGGTCTCACGCTATCATCGATACAAGTCTCTCAGAGGTTGGACGAATAACCCTCCGGAACTTTCACATCCTTTAGCGTCTGAAGTAACTATTTTCTCTCATTCTTGGACAACGTGTGTGCAGCAGGAGGTAAGAACGGTTGACCCCTTTCTCTAGGCATAGGTTTTAGTTCTGCTCTTATTCCCATATCAATCATATCCATTCTTGCATTGTAACCATCCTTGGACTTCTTATCGCCTAGGAGAGTATTGAGCAAAATTTGGCACAAACGTTCTTCCCAACGTGCATTAGATCAATGAAGTGTCTAACATACAACTCTTTCCAATAGGGTAATTGAAAGAAAATTGATTTCTTCTTTCAACCGCTAGTGGGGACACACTTTGCGAAGCTCTTTCCGTATTGTGTATCGATATTCTTCATCTCATTCAATACATCCGAACCTGACAATAAACGTGTTGCTTCACTATTTATCTCGATTGTGCCATCGAAATGCACTTCGTTGGGTCCAACCATCCTATGTCCCATATAAACTTGATCTTCCTATTTATCGAGTGAATGTGGGTCCAAGGACACCTCCTATGTCCTATATAAAGTGGCGGGAAAGTCTTGATAGTTCCAAACAAATGATTCAACTTGAAAATTTGATCGTGTCGACACCCCTCATCCCTTGGTACAACAAGGACAAATGAGCGAGATATACATCTATCGTTTGGGTCGAGATCAGATTCATCGTGTAGCGCGGGAAAGTCATTGATAGTTCCAAACAACATGGCCTTCAACTTGGACTTTGGATCCGAATTTCATTACAGTTGCATCGCTTACACATCGACGGACCCTCATCCCATTTGGGTTGAAGCTTCTTAGCATTCCATCTTTATCATATCATCATTGTTGGGATATTACAGTTTTGATGAATTATGTTAAAAACATTATCAACTTTGTTTTGAAGCTAATTTGGGTAACAAGTTATCAACATAGTCAACATCGGGGCGTAGATGTCGAGAAGCTTCATGCACAACGTGATCGGATCGATGAAGTTAGATGAGTTCGAGTTAAGATGAAATTTGCAAAATCGTAAGAGAAGAAAAAATTAAGCCGGTGATCGGCATAAGGATATGGTGATGAAAGACTATAAAAAAACGGAAAAAACAAATCAAAAGATATCGGATCGGATATGAAGATGGCCATGATCAGGTGATTGGTTGGTACTTTGGATACCGCTAATGGATTCATTCCGATCGGTCGTTGAGAGTCAAGCAAAGACCTCGAGTCAAAAGTGACTCAAGGTCGGTCGGATTCGTTGCCAAATGAATCAAAACCCGAGACTCAAGATGTCGGATGCTTCGAAGATCCCGAGACTAAGACATCGAATATCTTCAAATTTGGGTTGAATGAGAGCAAAGGGTGTGGATTTGAAAGATTCCATCTTTGATCCTATCATCATGATGAAGAAGTTAAATTTCATAGCATCCAGAACACGGAGAAAGAAATACTATACATTCTCCTAAATCTTGGTATTTTATCCTTAGCATTGAGGAAAGTAAGGGAAAACCACATCACAAACCTTACCCGTCGGAGAGTTTTATTTTTCTTATATCGCTTAGGCAATCCGTGGAGGTGATAACTTGGGACATTAGAGGTGAATCGAGGGTGATAAGTTGGAAGGAATTTCCGCGAGATACTCCTTCTAGAGGTTGAAATAAGATACAATCATCACCGGACAAGCATTTTTTTCCGATGTGTTAATCCGATGGACTTGAGCATTTGTTTAAGAGCATCATATCAAATCACCATTCTGCTCTGTTTTATAGGCATACATGTTTTTTCCATCATAAAATGGGCAATAGACCATCAATCATGATGCCAAGTTAAATTTCTAGCATCCAAAGATACTATACATTCTCCTAAAAGCATTGATACCGGACAACCGGAGATTTATTTTTTCTTATATCGCTTTTTAGGTTGAACAATATCAACACAAGCATGAATTTTACGATGTGTTTTGGACTTGAGCATTTTTTTCACATCATATATGGGCCTTAAAGTGGTAATTTCCAGCGATAATCCCTAAAGATTAATTTCTCTTTTTAGGTTGAACAATATAAGGGTGACGGTTTTCTTGCCAGATCACCGCCACAAAGTGGTAATCCCCTTTAATTTTCTCGACATATGTATCAACGTCATCTCGATGTATCATCATCGAAAAATATCCGAAAAATATCCGCATCCATTGTATCTTCAAACCTAAAGTCAGTTCCTAGGTTGCTTGAGCTACATCTATCTCTTGTCTCTCCATGAGATGTCCAAACGGTATATGCTTTATCAATACCGTGAATCATCAAGTGGACGAATAAATTTTCTCGACCACTAATAATTTTTCATTCATACATTTCCAACAAGGACATGAAATGTACCGAGGGTCGGTGCAGTGTCTAATTGCATGATTACAAAATTCTTTCACCCCATTCCTATACTCATCTGATAATCGATCTGCTCGAACCCACTTTCGATCCATTTAGAACTAGCTACAGATGTCTATATATAGGAAGGACAATATGAAGACTGTTTCTCAAGACAATGTATCTTAAAGTATTAAATCTAAAAGCATACCTAACTATACTTAATCTACATTCATTTTAATTTTCTAATGCATTCTAATGTACCATCATTAATCATCTAATTAATGAAACACACAAAAATTAATTCAAGCCACGTACTAACAACTAATACCTTTGAATGGAACACCTAATATCTTATTATGAAACAACTAATACCTTTTAATAAAATAACTAATACCTTTGAATGAAACACCTAATACTTTTTTATTAATGAAACAACTAATACCTTTGAATAAACACCTAATACCTTATTATGAAACAACTAATACCTTTGAATGAAATAACTAATACCTATGAATGAAACACCTAATACTTTTCCCAAAACAACTAATATTACCTTTTCATGAAACACCTAATACCTTTAAATGAAACAACTAATACTTTTAAATGAAACAACTAATACCTTTAAATGAAACAACTAATACTTTTGAGTGAAACAACACACAAATTAAAAACCAATTAACCACAATCTAATCAAACAACAATTAATAATCCTAACATATAACAACAATTAAACTAAATTAAACAATCTAATATTCAAACAAACAACAATTAAAACCAAGCCAATATTAACCAATTAATTAATCTAACACTATATATATCCTAACATATATAGATATATATAAATATATATATACACATACAATTTGGTACATATATAAAGCAATATTAAATAAAATAAATTAATTAATTACCTATATATATAGAGGAAGGCGGAGGCGGCGGTAGGGGTGGAGGAGGAGGGGAGGAAGGAGAGAGGGAGGAGAGGTGGGCGACGATGTACGGGGTGGTAGGGGAGATGGAGGCGATTTGCGCCGGAGGGAGGAGGAGGGCAACACGTGGCGGCAATGCAAAGTGGTACGCCGTTCGCTGGAAAAAATGGAGAAGGGATTGGAAATATGGGAGGAGGAATATTTGGACGAATGAGATGAAATGTGAGAGCAGATTGGGGCGCGTTTGGGATATAGGGTTACACCCTTAGAGAGCGGTTCAGAACCGCTCTCTCTTGCAGAGCGGTTCTGAACCGCATTCCAAGTCCCTCGCTTGCAGAGCGGTTTTTAACCGCATTCCATGTGGCTTGCAGAGCGGTTCTTAACCACTCTCTCTTGGAGAGCGGTTTCGAACCGCTTTTTAATTTTTATTTTATTTTTTTAATAAAAAACCCTCTCCAATGTCGTTTTTTTAGAGCTCTTTCTAAAAGGGCTGTCCAAGTAAAGCTGTCCAAGCTAAAATGTGTAGTAGTGAGTGACTCTAGCTATTTAGTAATTTTAAGACAAAAATTATTTATAAATTAGAGTACCTTTTAAATAATAATAGTCCATATTCCTAAATGTGACATTTTATATACTGAAAAGTAATACTTTTACTAAATGGGTTAACATGAACCAGAATTTATATGTGAAATACTATAATTTATGTTTGTATAGAGCTCAATAAGGGACCGGCCCACCACTAAATTCTATATCAAAATATTAAATCGCATTTACATTGAGAAGTTCGGGCTAATTTGCCTATGGAAATGAGTCTAAACTGAACTGGTTTTTTTATTTTAAATCAACTCGCGGGCAAAGTAAAAAAAGAATCAACTTGCGACATAAACTCAAGATCGAATCATTATTATTATACCCAAACATTTGTCGAGATCGAAGTGATATTCCTGGATTGATCAGGACCGCGACGACCACTGAGAATTATGTGTTCGAACACAAAATATCAATGCATAAAAAAATTAGTGATGGATATGAAATTGAAGATACCTATCGTTAAAATTGTTGCTAAAATTTAGACATATGCCTTTTTTTTCAATCTCAAAATTCAGAAACCCAGTCTCCGATATATAAGTGGAGGCAGAATGGAAATGAATAAAAACCTTTATAAAAAACTCTTAGCCTCACCTATTTAAAACCTTTTGCCACACCTATTTGCTAACTTTAGACTTTCTTAAAACTTTTAGCCTCACCTAAATATTTGGTAGAAGATTGAGTTGGATCAACCTAGAACCAAATATGTACCACCATTATTATAACTAGCCCTATCAAATAATCCTATCACTAGTCGTAGCTAGTCGCATATTCAGTTTCTCTACTAGCTAAGAAGGTAAATTTATTGTAAATCGAACCATAAGATTCTCGACTATTTTTTATGTTAATTACATGATTAATCATTATTGTAAACGAGAGTAGTGTTGAGCTCGAACTCGACTCGATTAGAATGCTCGAAACTCGACTCGAACTCGTTTGAGCCCAAAATTTTAAGCTTGAGCTCAGCTTGACAAGAAACTCGATAGACTCGAACTCGACTCGATTACCTATATAATTTATAAAATATATTTATTAAAATATAAGTATATATATTTAATAAAATTAATGGCATAATAATAATAATTAATGTTCAAGCACGATTAGGCTCGCGAGTCTCTCGAGCTGAGTATTTCTGAGCTCGAACTTGATAGCTACTCGAATAGCTCGAACTCGACTCGATTAATTTAATTATACTCGAGTCGATTTCGATCTTTTTACGAGTCCATCACAAGTAGCTCGTGAGCCGCTCACTTATACACTATCGGCAAGATTAGTCCACAAATTTAATTTCCACCTCTACAAATTAAACACATATAGTAGAGACCATGTTTTCAAAAGTACAATAGTAACTAATTAACTTTTCAGACTAGGAACTGATTTCTAATTACATTATTATTATTTTAATCGAAGTGGTTAACCCAAAACACGCCTATGTGCATTGTTACATTAATAGTGGCATGCAAATAAACAAGAAGGGTAGAGAAGACGAAATGGGTTTTGCCCACGTAATTAATTAATTTTGCCCAAAAATAGTCGTCAAATCCACGCATATCTTCCCACAACCAAGTTGTTTAGCTTTAATTTTAGGGGCCACCGAATATTATTAATTAGGTTTTACGAAGTCACTTTAGCCGATCAAACATGGTTGATTAAATCTATTAAGGATTAGTCATTGATTGTAATTATAATTAGTGATTGTGCATAATTAGTGGACCGTCTTTAATTGTATAGTTGACTGGGTTTTACTACCTTCCTTGTATAGCTTGTAATTAATCTTATTTATAGTGCTAATCCCACTCACTCAATCATCGAGTGATATTCAAATCCTCTACAAAATCTTAATGGGCCTCCTAAATTTCTAATCAAGAAGAAAAGCTCTGTACTGGAAAGAGGTAATCTCTTGCTAAGTAGTTGTTAGGAAGTTGAGCCATCAATTCACAACTACCATTCCACAAAAGATTCATATCCAACAGTACTGTAAAGCACTAATGTAAAAGGTCATTATAATTCTAATTTTAATTAACTAATTGATATAAAGATTACTATACCTGTCAAAAAAAGATATAAAGATTACTATAATACGCAAACAATATTAATTTCATGGATATGTATGTAGTTGTCGTTACAATTGGCCATCATAGGGGAATTTTGTTTTTTTGGTCCATGTCACATGGATTAATCATATTATTATACATTGCATGAAATTGATGACGTTTATTGTTTAATATCCGATTTATTTCGTTAATGTGTCTGTTACACACTCACTACAAAAAAGGGCGGGTTTTAACGACGGAATTTAGCGACGGATTCAATTATCAATTATAATAGCGAAATAGAGCATACATAGCCATATAAAATCTTGCTTACTATAGTGTTTTGACTATTGAGGGTCTTTGCACTCTCTTAATTTTTGTACTCTGGGGACATTCCTTATGCAATTTCTCGATAAATTTTGGCTTTGCTCCAAAAAACATAACCATATGTATAATCTTGATTGACTTCACTTTCGACTCGATTAGTCCACTCTAAGTTTTATATATGTTAAATTTACCAATATATATCACTATCTTGACTCATTAATACAATATGTATACTCATGATTATACTATATGTTAGCAATATTCATTAATTATATATATATATATATATATTGATAAATTAAATGTGATATGACTCACAACATCCAATTTTAAAGTTGGTCTTTTGAGCATCAGGTACATCATGCAATTGAAGTGTATTTTTAATAGTATCAGTTATTTTTACTAAACGGACTATTTAGTGAAAACATCTATATATATCATTAGATGATATATCATTAAAATTATACAAATCTTATTAATTTCATCTTATGTTTAATTTAAAAAATCACCCGCTGATACTACATGTATTAAAGGATAATATTTTTTTTTTTATTAGATAATCGAACGTGTGTCTAAATTAAAGTAATAAAGCACAACATAAAACATCAAGTTATAACAAAATGTCTCATTCCAATAAAATTTGACTTACTTTTCCTTTGAATGGAAGGTGGAAAAAGAAAAGAAAAGAAAGGAAAGAAAGAGAGAAGAAGAAAGGAAATTAGTAAAGAAAAAAGAAAGAAAGAAATCTCTTCATGTTTGTTTTACATTTAAAAGGAGGCATGAGGGAGAAAGATTTTGAATTTCTAATTTTTTATTATATATTTTAAAAAAGAAAAGACATTTTTTGTTAGTTTTTAATTAATATCAGGTCTTATAAAAGAAAATGGTAATTGAAGTGAAGCATTTGATAAATTTTTCAAAAATAAAACATTCATTGAATTTAGCCACGATCGAGATTAAAATTGGCAAGGGTCAAGACAGTAAAATATAAAATGATGTAGTATTATATATTAGTATGGAGGAATAATTAATATTAGTAATTAAGGTTAGGATAGGTGTATAAATAGAGGGTCCTAGGGTTAGGGTTTTGGGCATGCAAAAAAAATGACCTATCTCATTCTCCCCCACCCATCTTAATCCCCCTAGCTACCTCTTTTAATTATTATTATTATTATTATTATTATTATTATTATTATTATTATTATTATTCCTAACTCCGTCCCAATTCTCTACAAATGAAGAAACGGCAAGTCGTTTTGAAAAGAGAGGATCGGACGTCCCACAGCTCTGCCAACTCATCATTCACCGCACCAACGGTCAGATACGCCGAGTGTCAGAAGAATCACGCCGCCAACGTGGGGGGATACGCTGTGGACGGGTGCAGGGAGTTCATGCCATGTGGCGAGCAGGGAACCGGTGGGGCCCTCACCTGCGCCGCCTGCGGCTGCCACCGCAACTTCCACCGGAGGGAGGTGGAGGGTGAGGCCGCCGCCGATGAGGAGTGTGATTGCGCCGCCTCCCCTAATTCGGGCGATTTGTAGATATATATATAAAGGGGAGGTATGTTTGTGCGTGGTGAGTGTGTGTTTGTGTGTGTGTGTAAGTTTGGTGAATGAGTGTGTGAGTTAATTCGGTGATATGGCAAAATTAGGCCTTTCTCTTAATTATTCGGGTTTTTATTTTATATATGTAACAAAATGAGATCGGTGTTGTACGAGTTGATTTTTCTGGTTTGATCATGTGAGGTGATAGCTGTAAATTTGTGTTTAATTGTTTGTGATCACTAAATTGTGCTTTCTTCTGCATGGAAATTAAACACACTGCTGTTTTTTGTTTCTCCTTCTTTTTTTTTTTTTTTTTTTTTTTTCAATTTTAAAGAAATTTCCGTTTCTTTCTTTGCAAGAATAAATGCAATCATTTTTATGGGGTTTTAATTTTATTTATTCTTTGGTATTTTATGATTAAAAGACAGGTCTGAAAGACGTTAAGAAATGTTTGTATGGTAAGTTTGTAGTTTTACTGTGTGGTTTACTTTCTGTTAACACTTAGAAGAGATTGTCTTAATTAGAGAGTTACTTTTACCTGAACTCGTGAATCGCGACATGTTCCATAGATGAAAATACAATATACGTACAGCTGTGCTCCAAAAACCTTTTAATAAAAGAAAGAAATTAAAGAAATATATTCGACCGAACAATTCTCTATGTGATGTGATTTAACCTTGGATGAGTTATCATGTTGCTTAAATATCATAGTAATTTAACTTTAATCAATTTGCTAAATAAAGCAGTTTTTAGCTTGTTCTACGCTACTGAACTGACTAATAAAGAACCCAAGGGAACATAACTAAAGCAAAGTCTTCCTTTAACTAATTATATTTTTAGACGTAATTCCTTTACTATTTTGATTTTCCTTCTTCATGATCCTTCACCTTCAAATTGGGTCGTGTATTTAATTGTTGGTGCCATCAAATTTCGTATTGTAACACCAAATAATTAAGCAACGTTGTTCACATAAACATTTATATCATGTAATTATCCTAGTACGTACAATATGCCATTTCAAATTATTTGAAGAATATTATAAAATTAAATTAAATGAAAAAAAAAAAGGAATGGAATAAGTGGAGGAACATTAAGGTGACAAAGAGATTGTATTTCTGGTAATCAAGAAAGAGGAAGGCAACTGCACTTAAAATTGTGCTCCTCCAAAACCATGCTCCATTTACTCTCATGTGTCATGAGATATAATAGTTAGGTATTGAGTATGGAAGGGAGCAAACCTTTAGTTATGTGTTAATTTTTCAGGTATATGTCAAATCCATAGCGTCATTAAATTCATTGTTTTTTAGCATAAAAAACAACACTTCTTCATTCTAAAAATTGGGAGCATCATTTATTTTATTTTACTAAAGCGATAAGGATACTTTTTTTGCATAAAAAATTATCATTTGGTATGTGTTTAAGAAATAAAGCATTAACTCCATATATTTTTTATTATACATTTCTTCGTGAGATGCGAGAGATTAAGAAAAAGTAGGAAAAATTAAATGATGTAAAGTGAGTAAAATGTATAAAATAGTATTAAATGGTGTAAAGTGAGTTTTGGTGGAGAGAAATAATAAATAAATAAGATCTTTTTTTAAAAAATGGATAAACAAAATTAGGGGCCCATTTTTTATGGAACATGAATAATGAAAAATTATAAGCCAAAAAATGTCAGTGTAAAAATGATAGTTTTTAAAAAATACCACTTCTCCATTGATAAATAAAATTGGGAGCAACACTTATTTTACTAAAGTGTAATTATAACCTAACATACTATAGAGATGTAAATTAGTTTAGTCGAATTGAGTAGTATGAATCAGATTCAAGTTCAAATTGATTGTATAAAGTGTAAACTCAAAGCTCAAAATTCGATCGGGATCAATTTCTCATGACATTAGTATTTATCATATTTCTAATTAGAAATGATCTACAAACTTTACCTATGAATTACATTTTCGTAGTCAAATTTACCTATAAACGAAAGTGTCTATATGATTAGAAAATTTTGCAGACAAGTCGTAATCAATTCTTACTATTTAACGACGAAATTTATTTTCGTTGAGAAATCCGTATGCGTATTGAAATATTTTATAGGCGATCTTCTTATTTTGTAGTGTGCACCTCTAAACCTAATCGACGACTGGTTCGAGTCACACCAACCTCAGTTGTATGGATAAGGAATTTTACAAAATACAAACTCTTGAATTGATTCCAGGTAAGACTTTCGAAGATAAATTTCAAAGTAGACGTATCTTACATATATAGTATGTTTCCGAGAAAAGAAAAAAGGAAAGTTCACTGAATCTAATCTTGCTATATTTTAGACCTCAACAAAAACAATCAATATTACGAATATGTCGGACTGATTATAATACATTCATCATGTGAAATATATAGTGGATATATATTGTACTTTGTGATTAATTAATAACGTAAATGCAATATTATACCTGAGAAATTTGTTCTGAATTAAAAAAAAAAAAAACAGTATAGATGAAATATAAATCATATAAGAACTCCTTAAAATCGATTCTAGTTTAGATACTTCAGTTTGATATAGCTTCTTTAAATTGTATAATTATTACTTTTATTTGAATTTTTTTCTCCGAGAGGGATGAACTCGACAAATTTATAATATCAAACGTTAAAGAAATAATTTAAGTGTGAAGATGAATTAAATTTCAGTATTTTACTTAAAGCACGTTTCGTATTACATCAAGATGAATTATAGATGTGTTAAAGTTAATAATAATCACACCTGCCTTATACCTTTATCTAGCTAGTGACAATAATCACATCTATCTAGGTTATGCCTTTATCTAGCTAGTAAATATAACTCTCCAACACAATTGAATGTGAAAAGACCCAAATATCACGAATTTTATTTTAATATTTTTGGACGAATTCATCACACAAAATTCGTCGAGTATAGTTTGTGAAATATAATACGAAATCAGAATTTACCAATGTTTTTTTTTTAAATAGCTCATCTTGTGTCCCTTTCAAAAAAAAAAAAAAAGCTCATCTTGTCATAAGGAAAAGAAAATAAAAAGGGGTCACAAAATAAACTCTAAATGGGATCTGAATAAAAAAAAAAAAAAAGAAGAAGAAAATAACGGCTGGGCCTATTTAAAGACACATTAGAATAATAAGGACTTTTTTCTGAAAATATAATATCTGTTTGGCCCATGGGCCTAATATTCTGTGCTACACGGACTCCAAAACTGGTCTACTATCAGCCCATTTATCACAGCCCAGGTCCAGTCTATAACATTATCAATCAGGCACTCGTATATGGTCGATGGCCCTTATAAAGTTATGTTGCAAGCTAAAAATAGAGACGGAAAATTTTACACAAATAAATTCGAACATAAATTTCGAAGCTCAATAACATTTTAAACATGTGTACTTATCTTCGTCATAATTCGATTAATTTTCGAACCTAGACAACTAGAACAAATTAAAAAATCACACATTTTCATCCCAATTTTTTTCTATCTACGTGGCTCTATCTAACTCATGCTATTTCAAATTCTAATTTTCTCCTTATTTTGTATTTTTTTTAGTTCTAATAAATCTTTCAAATTTAAATTTATTCTTATCCTAATTTTTCTTAACCGCCTCATTTTCTATATCTATTTCTCATTATTCTAAATCAATCTTATCCTAAAACTCAACCAGCCATTTCTTGTGCATTCTTGGATATAATTTTCTCCTCAAACCGTCTCTTCTCTTCTTCCATCCTTTTCTCCCAAAACTAATTTACCCTCTTTCATTTATTCGCTTTTTCACACACACACCCCTCTATCTAATTATGCTTCTTCGCTTCTTGCGGGTGAATCACTGTCAAATTAGATTTTCGCTTTTCATTTTGTAATTTTATTTTTTTCCAGGCTTGATTTATTTCTCGATTTGTAATTTGAATACGTATAAATTTCTCTTACTCTGATCAGGTTTACTAAGTCCATTGTTGAATATAGAGGTTAATTTTAAATTTCATATTATTTTTAATTTTTTTATCTCTATTGAAACCCCTCATATTATTATCCATATCTTAACTGCCCATTTATTTCTACTCATCTTGACCATTTCCATTAGTTACTGTCTTTGCGTCTCTTTTATTTTTTTTAAGTTTTATTTTTTCCTTTCTTATTCCATCATCTATACAATGTAAGTTTTGTAAAATGATAATGATACTGTTTGAAAATTTGGAATCTTTTTTTTTTTTGGCTAACGTATTACGAAGGTATAACTGATTTTAATTTTTATGAGCATCAGTGCTTCAGAAATTACAATTGACGTCGCCTCGCATGATCTTTTGTTTGATAGAAGTCCAGCTTATTTATATGTACACAATGACATATGATGTTGCAAATAGGGTTATCATAATCTACGTTATTAAATTAATAGGTTCAGTCAAAGTTGTTCGTTTGATTTATTTTTACGTTTATTTTTTAGTTGTTTCAATTTAATTTTGCGTTTTTATATTGTTATATTTTTTGTTTTAAAGATTTTTAAATTTATTTATTCTTACCAAATAAAAATAATGGCAAACTTCATTTGTTAATCGTCTCTCACAATATCTTTTAATATACTTTTGATAGATAATTTTTTTATGTGTATATTTACAAGATATTAACCCATTATTGATATTTGCTCATTATATTTTATTACTGATTTTGATACGTTAAACTTTATATTTTTAAAATTTTTGTTTGATATTTATTCATACTAATTTCTTTTGCAGGTTTAAAATAATGCATAGTAATATTATTTTTAAACTTGGGTGTTTCTTACATCAGTCAGGGTGTTGTACTGACTGACAATAGTCAGTTAATTTGAGTCATTAAATTTAAAATTCAAAGACTTAAATTTAATGATCTGCAACTTGGTGTACTATGTGTCATATTGACCATCGTACTGCATCGTACTATATGTCGAATTATGTCGTACTGTTGTACTTTTATAAAAAAATTAAATAATTTAAAATACACAATTATCAATTTACAAATTTGTCCTTATAACACTTTCAAATACTACCGTGTTTAGGAACCCTAAGCAACTTCTCTCCTTTTGTTGTTGGGATAATTATTTATCGCCTGATTTTGTAATTTCTGGGTTGTTTGTTTGCTATTACTGATTTGAGTGGATAATCGCACAATTCCTTGCATTTAGCTAGTTCTGGTGAACCTTCATTGTTGGTACAACATTTTGATTGACGAGTTCCCAGTTAAATTAATAGAAGAGATGCACAAATCACTTGAGAAATATGAAATTAATTCGATGTTTGATTTTAAACTGATTGTTATTTTGGCACATAGATGAAGTCTCAGAATTGCATTATTGTTGTGACGAATTCCTTCTGGAATTTCGAGTGATGCTACAAACAAGTTTAGTTTCCATAGAGAGAAAGGGGCATATGCCCACTTGGTGAAAATACATCAATCTATTAGATAATTTGAGACAACATAAAAGAACTCAATCGTAAATATGGGGGTGGCGTCGGCAGACGTGGTTGGGTGGTGGCGGCGGTCGGCGGTCAAGCTGTGGTGGGGGAGGAATTAGGGCTTTTGTAATTCTGGCTTCTGTTCTTCCTCTGCACGTTGGTCGCAATGATGGAATGAAATAATCTTATGAATAAATTAAAGTATATTTAACTTTAATTTTAATTATGTTTACTATATATAGGGTAATATAGTAAATTATAAAACTTTCTCTCAAGACGATAGAGTTAAATGAAAACTTTAGTTGTTTTTTGAAAAAAAAAAAACTTTCTACTGAAAACTTTAGTTGTTTTTTGAAAAAAAAAATGTAAGGTATAGAAAAAATAATTTCATTAAATTTGTCCCATATTTATTTTTTTTAAAACCATTAAACAATAATAAAAATGTTATGTTTTCTCTAAATAATATTTAAAATTATTGTTCAATTTTAATCCAGAAACATCTTAATATTTGATTTGATCCATTAGACTTGGACTTAATTATTGATACTTTACTGTGTAAATTATAATTGTATTTGTCTGTTGTGTAAATAGTTTCAAACGTTGTTGTAAGTAAGACAAAATAAATATTCGAGAAATTAAAAGGAGTGTTCCACTATTTTATTTAGTACTTCTGTAAATTTAATAATTTACGGGATTTGACCACTACTAACTAGTTTGTAGTTGAATTTTTGTTTAAATGAGAGTTTTATTAGCTTTACATCTAGTCCATGTAACAAATGGAGACAACAAATTAAAATAATATCAATATCATTATTTATGTAAAGACTTTTAATGTACATTTTCATTTTTATAAGGATTCATAAAAAATAGTAATATAATTTTTTCTTCAACCCCGCGTAATATGGGGGTTTTACACTGGTATGAAATAAAAGGAAACGCAATTCAAATAAAAACCAGCTGTCATTCAAAATCATGCTATAGTGTGTAGAAAATATTAATCCTTTAATATAAAGGCATGTACTTTATATATATAAGATACATGTTGGTGTCTTCAAATTATATACGGAATATTCTGAATTAATTTTTTCAAGAATGAATAAATTAATATTTGAAGCTGATATATTAATGTCCGGAGAGTGATCAATTAATGGGGCTGCAGAGATCATGTGTTTGAGAGAGAGAGGCTGACAATTATTAATAATAAGTAGATAGAACCATATAACAAATTTGTAATCCATGTGTTTTCTAGTACTGTGGTCCTACCCACAAATCATACTCTTTTTTATTGTTAAGATGCATTTATGAGTTATGACGTAAAAAATTTACCAAAATTTCCTTATATTTTACACTTTTTTTTTTTTTCAATTTCGAGTTATATATAGTGTTATCGAATAATGTAAACAGTTTACTATATTAGTTCAATTTCGATTGTGGTTCCGAATTGTAGTTTCGGGTGATTCCCCACACGTGGTAGTTGTTGTTCCGATCTACAGTAAGATGAAATGGTGTTGTCATGTGTTCGGTGGTAAAAAAAAAATTGTACTCCATAATTGATTATTTTAAAAACTATTGTAATTAATTACCTTTAAAAAAAAATGTAAACATTTTACTATATTAGTTCTTTTTTTTTTATTTATATCTATTTTGATTTTTTTTCAACTAAATCCTATTTTATGCTCTCAAAAAAAAAAAAAAAACTAGTCCTATTTTCTCAGTCTTCTCACATTAAAAAGTTTCATAACTCAATATTGACGAATTTGTACGATTAAATTTAGTCCTAGCAGATGAGCACCAATAGAACCCTTTACGTACCTGCTCGAGAAAAATTAATACTGGGAGTAATATTTATTTTTCCATTCATTAATGCATCCCACATATATGTATATATATATACAATCATAATTATATACGTAATTTAAAATGATGAAAATGAAGTACGAATTGCAGCAATACTTTGCCACATACATGGATATTTAACATCATTGCAAACGATACGAATTTTTATGGTTTAGCATTGTGCCTTTCGTTTAGCATTTTAAGTCTCAAATGTTATTTTTTCAATAAATATCCACTTGTAGATCGCTAAGCATAGATATTAAACATATTATATAAACAATATTAATATATTTATTTTAAAATTTTATTTCTACTTAAGGAATTGAGACCACTTAAAGGGGACAACTTTGATTACCCTTTGGATGAAGTTTTTTTCCCATGAAAAGTCCTTTCGTGAAATTTAAAATTGGCACGATTTTTTTCTTATTTGAACCAAACACAACCCCATCATTTTCAATTTGTTTCTCAACTAAAACAAATAGTGATCCCCCCAAATATCTCACATGCAATTGTAATAAATAATTTCACAAGGATACTCATAGGGTGGTGTATGGCCAAACAAATAGAACCAATTCAATTCGTCACGTGAACAGGCTTTATTTATAGGGGTAATTAATGTCAGGTACATAATTTTGAGAAAACTACTTAAAAGATAAATGAGATTAAGATATACAGATTAAAATTGTATTTGAAAGTCTTAATTGTCTTTATATATATCTGTTATTTTTCAGATTTAGTAAATTTTAAAAAAATTGTACCTATCAGTATTTTCCCCATATTTATACGGGATACTATTGTTTTTCTGCTCCCCATTTTATTTAGTTCATAATTAAGCACATTTATGATAACATTCTATTCATATATACGTACGTTGTTGAGAGTGAATGTTTTTATATAACATAATTATATGTTTATTTTACAAGATTTATATTTCCAAATAAAAAGATAAGCAATACATCACCATCGATGAAACATCTAGAGAAAACGTTTAATAAAAAAAATACGAAAATAACTTAATTATAATTAATATTTAAAAAAATACTAAATTTTAAAAATGGCGCCTAGATTTGGTACTCCATTGAACAATAAAATAGAGTGTATTTTTAATTGAATAAATACATCAAATACGAAATAATGGACGAAAACAATAAAATAGAGTGTATTTTTAATTGAATAAATACATCAAATACGAAATAATGGACGAAAACAAATTAAAAAACCGCTAGAGGAAGGGGTTGAACCTTTGACCTTATGGTTAAGGGCCACACATTCAAACCAACTGAGCTACTCTAACTTTTGAACATTTTGTGATACATTTATTATTTAATTGTTTCAATAATATCAAGAAAATTCATTCAATTTGATTAACATCACAGAATCTTTCGCTTTTCTTACTATTATGTTTTATCAGCAAAAGATTTAATGAGTTTTTATTATTAAACTATTGTTATTTAGTAGTGGAAAAGGTCATTATTTAGCATAAGAAATTGAGTTTATACTGTTTAAAAATACTTAATATTATATATATGGTTTTTTTGAAATCATTCAAAGTGATACTTTAGTGGTGTTTGCAAATTAGATTGCAATTAAGTAGAGATGTCAATGGGTCGGGTCGGTTCGGGTATTTAGATACCCAGACCCGACCCACTCTTGAAACGGGCGGGTCTGACCCATTCGGGGCACGGGGCGGGGCGAGACGGGGCGACCCATATTAAATATATTTTTATATTTTATTTTATTTTATAATTTAAAATATTGATATCAATAGATAATTTTAATTTAAATAACATATTATATTTCATATAGACCTAAAAAACGTCTATAAAGTTGATTTTTGTTATCTACATATTAATAAATATAAAAAAATATAAAAAAATACTATATTTATATATATTATATAATATATATTTTAATTTTTAATATATAAAACGGGGTACGGGTCCGGGTTGCGGGTCCCGAGTAATACCCAGACCCGCCCCATTTCACTATGGGTCCGGGGCGGGTCCGACCCAAACAATGCGGGTCAGGGCAGGTCGGGGCGGTGTAATATTGTCATCCCTACAATTAAGAATCAACCTTTTTTTGTTCAAAAAACAGTATTAGTATATTAAACAATGACACTTTGTATACTATCTCATCCTAATTTTTGTTGTTTAAATAAGAACTTCGTTGCAAGTGGATTATATATGTTTTTTACTACTAAACTACGACATTTTAAATGGCATCAATTTTTAATTATTCTTCCCAATTTATTTGGGATAAAATTTTACACGAGATATAAAGAAAATAACGTCTCAAATGCTAGTCTCATGTATGAGTTCGACACATGGAAGGATTCTCTTGAGACCAGTTTCGAGCTATAGTTACTGCAACTGTTTACTGAGTTACGGACCCATTGTGGTTTGAATTGTAATTAATTGAAAAAATTACAACTAGATACAAGATTGAGTAAATCATTACAATCAGATACAAAGTGTAGAAATTTGAATTAAAGTACGTAGCATTTTAGTTCAAATTTGAACTAAAGTGCAAAAATTTTTTGCACTTTGCATCTGGTTCTAAATTTTTTGATAATTTTGTAATGAAATATTTTTCTCCATAATTAATTGCAGGAAGTATTTGAGTAATGATTTAATGCAAAGTTGAAAACAATAAAGAAAAAGGTTATAGACAAACACCGACCGAAAAAGACAGGAAAATCCCTCAAGCTGACAAGTCGCGGTCGACCGCCATCCTCTTGAATCTTTAATGAATGGACGGACACTCTTTTAACAAAATTCAAAATCAAACTTAATGTTCCAATTTAATTCCGGACTAAATTCAATATTCTTTTTAAAATATTATTTTATTTCCTTTTTCTTCTTGTTTTTGTTACAAAGGGCAAACAAAACGGATTTGTTATTTATTAGGTTACCCACACTGGGATAAATGTAACTAGACAAAAAATATTATCTCAAGAAGAAATTGGAGAAATTAAGTGAAGACCAGAAGAAATATTTAAATGGCCAACTAAAGTACTAGCTAACTCAAAATATGTGCAATTTTATGGAGTTGGAAAATTTTGTTTCAATCTACTATATATTTTATGTTTCGTTGCATTTTACGAATACTCAATAAAGCCATATAACATATACTATTGAAAGAAAATAAAAGATTTTTTTCTGGGTGAAAGTCGGCCCCAGCCTAACTTCAACAAAGGTGGACTCTTTATGCCTTCCAAAAGTGATTGAAACTTGCAGATTCCCCGTCATGAACTTTAAATTTGTTACTCTAAATAATAATTTAGTCAACTAAATTTAATTTTGTGATGGTGGATTCCATTATAATTTATACACGCACACACATAAAATTTCTTTATAAACAGAAGTTGTTATATACTTGTGAATTCTAATTACATCTTTACAACTTTTTCCAAAAGAAAATGGATAGGGAGGGGAGTAAAACTGTAAAAAAAGAAAAAAGAAAAATGCAGTAGTTTTGAACATTATTGAATCACTAACATGTTGTTATATTGATTGAAATAATTAAGGGACCACTTGAGAAAATGAAAATGCAGAAAAAATTACAAGTGCAGAATCCTTTATGCTCATAACGATGAGGTGGTCCTTATATATGAGGATTATCTTCAATTATAGATGCTGTGTCATTACTTCATTTTAAGACGCGTATTTGACCCAATTAAGGAATAACTCCAACTTTAACTCATTCTCTTAGATTTCCTATAATTCTTTCTCAAAATATCAGGTTTATCATTACCAAAATATCCCATTTCAAGCAATAATTCATGAAACTTAATTTCCGGACTCCCTTTCCCTTGCTTCTTTTTATTTTATTTTTATTTTAGTCAATCAATTTCCCATAATATTTGTCACCCTTGTCTTAGAAAAACAAGTCATGTTTCTTTTCTTTACCCTTTTCCCGAAATGGAAAATTGTGTTTAGACAATTTTCATCCATATTTCTAATTTTGCAAGTAACATATAAAATTGGCTTAATTCCAAATAAAATCATCAATTTTCACTCAATTGCAATTTAATCCAAACTTTTCACTTAATTGCAATTTAATCCAAACTTTTGGATAATTGCAAATAAATTATCACATTTAATATTATCTCAAGTTGGGATTATAGGCAATCTCTTTTGTGTCGGTTTCTCTTACGTGACAATTCTAATAGGCTTTTAGTTATGTAAGATGACGATATTAGTATTTAAGCGTGACTATATCGATTGGTCACGTATCTAAATACGGGCACATAAAAAATTATTTGTGAGTAATTTGCAATTATATTTGAAGGTAGTGATTTATTTGCACACAATATTACATATTACATTTGATTAAATTCACATTCCAAACCGACTGCACCCACATTTAATTCTCAATTAACATGTTCCAATTTTAGGTTGAATTGTAAATGTCGAATTAAAAGCCTAGGTGCTACAAAATTTTGTCCATGACCTACCAATGCCGAAACCCATATGTATCTAAAATGTCCACGCTTTTTGGCCCCTTAAAACGAATTTAATTTTACAGGCTCTTGAATATCTTTTTCAATTTTCCAAACAGCCCCACCATCCAATTATTTAACCCTGCCTCTCCTGAAAAGCTTCACCCACACCGTAATGCTTTCCAATTAAATTCATCCCTGAAGTACAATAAATATATTTATATAACTAAATTCGGATTTCCATTAATTTTCAAATATTTCAACGGTACATAAATTAGTTGTATAATCATTTTATATTATTATCATGAAATTAAAAACATTTATATGCACATTTTGTGGTTGCAATAAATAAATTTTAATTCCACAGCTACACTTTGGGCATAGAATGTTGACCACATAATTACACGACTGGCAAATAAAAACTACAACAATTTGCAGCACATAGTATTAATTATAATCTCCATTATCATAAATAAATTACAAACATTAATGATAAAATCTGAGAAAATTTTCCAGCTATAATATATGTACCCATTACCCACTCCGTGAAGAAATTAAATGAAAGGACTGTCCCATGCCTTTGGTTGTTGAATAAATCTCAACACACACACTCTCTCTCACACAGTAAAACACACACATAGTATGGCTTTGCACCCCTCCAAGAAAACAAGCTCACTGACTTCACCACTCACTCTTTACTAACAGTAATATAAGAAGAGGTGATGGACAAGACATTCCCATCTCGTCATCTTTCCAATAATTACACCCACATAAAAACAATTCGTTAGGTGATTTTATACAAATGTGTTCATTTGCTTGTCTTAAAAGCCAAGGTTTATTAATTAATCTATCTATACACATTCGCTTGCCTTAATTAGGTTAGATTTAGCTAACTTGGCAATTATGTCGTACCATAAATTCAGATAACGGGTTCCTTTATTGCTAAATTAGGTAGCAAATCTAGGTTAATTACTTTCTAAGCTAACAACAGACTTAATTACTTAACTGCCACCCCATGCAATCATGATTTTAATCTCACTATACTACAGGGGAATCCCTATGCTTGAATAAAGATTAAAGATAGTAAAAGATGCAAGAATAAAAGAGCAAAATGACATGCACACCACAAACCCATAATACTAAATTAACCCTCTGAGATTATAAAGCAGAAAGTATCCCCAGAAGATGCAATTAAAAAAAGAAAAAATGAAATGTAACCGCCCCGATTTATGTAAACACCACCACTTTTTGCTGCTTCGTTTCGGACAAACCACCACCCGGTTCTTTTCACAGAAGCCAGACATAAAAATATATCATCATATATTATATTAATATCCCAAATTTTATGCATGTCGAATCGGATTAGCAAAACCCTAATTACAAAATAATGGTTGATTAAGATCCAAAATGTTGCAAGAAGGAAATGCAGCAAAGAAATTAATCCTTCAGAAATCTGATCATTAATTGCTAGTCATGATATTAATAGCTAAAATTAAACAAGAGATTAACAAAAGATAAAAATCTAAAATAAGCGGAAATTAAAGAACTAATTAACGATTGCATCCATATGCATTTTTCTCTCTCTCTCTCTCTATTTAAAAAACTTACTTATTTAATCCATGATTGCATCACGGGATTAAGAAGAAGACGACGATCCATTAGTCGCATGATGAAGCCCCAATTCCTGCACCTTGACATCGATGTTTCCGTCGCGGTGGTGCTGGTGGTGATGGAATGCGGCGGCGGCGGCGGCGTCGTAGTTGATGCCGTTTCCGTTAGTGGTGACCGGTGGGGGGGTGGAGATTTCGGTGGTGTTGTTAGATAAACTTGGGGGAGTGATATTGGTGTTAATATCCTTTTTGGTGCCGAAAGTGTTTTTGTTGTTGTGCATCCACACTTTGAAAACCCCCTTGTCGACCCCAATTTCGGTGCAGAAATCGTTGATTAAATCCTCGTCCCGTTTCTGCATTTTCCACCCTAACTTCTTGGCGAATTCCAACATTTTGTCCTTTTGGAATTGGGTGAATTTGGTGCGGAAGCGTTTCCTGCTGCTGGAATTTAAGATCGGAGTGGAGGTAGCGTTAATTGGGGTGGAAATAGTGGTATTGTTGTTATCTAGAGGCGGGCCGGATCCGGAGAGGCCGTGGCTAAGCGCTAAGAGCATCTGCGGTGCCGACGCGGGGTAATAAGAGGAGGAGATCGGGGGCGGGGAGAGGGAATTATTGGGGCTGCTGCCGCTGTTGCCACGTGGCAGGGGCGGAGGCGGGGGGTGGTGGCGGTGGTGGGGCTGGTATTCGAGGGCATGAGCGGCGTTGGGCGGGGGGAGGGCGAGGGGGTGCTCCTCCGGCTCGCGGCGGTGGAAGTTGCGGTGGCAGCCGCAGGCGGCGCATTTTAGCGAGGTGGGCTCGGCGGGGTTAGAGGCCGGGGAGGGCATGAACTCGCCGCAGCCGTCGAGGGCGTGGCCGCCGAGGGTGGCGGCGTGGTTTTTGAGGCATTCTTTGTAGGTGACGACGACGGGGGGTGGTGGTGGTGGTGGTGGTGGTGGTGGAGGTGGAGCGGCGCGTGGCGCTTCAAGACGCCGTTGGTGAGAGTGGAGGCTTTGGCGGGTTGGATCCGGGTCGGGGTCTCGGTTTCGGCTTCCGGAGTTTTCACTGTAGAATTGCCCAACGACTCCATGGTTTCGGGTGAAACAACATCTAAGGACCAAATTAACCCCGGGGATGTTCGAGCTTCTTCTTACTTGATTAGGAATGAGATTAGGGTTTTGAGGGGCAAAGAGGAGTTTTTAGCCATGTGAAGTAGAGAAAAGAGAAGAGAAATGGTGAAGAAGGAGATGATGATGATGATGACACTGTAGATAATAAAAATCTTGGTTATGTGGTTGTCCTTCTTAACCACTTGCCTCGTTTTTCTATTTTAACCTCACTTCTAATCTTTGGTTAACTTGTTTGCTGTAAATTTATAAGTGTCCTTACCCCCCCTGCATCTAATATTTCACAAAATAAAATTAATTATATTATTATGTATTTTTAAACAGTAACTTCTTTTTACCTCTTGTTTTATGACATACAGTCAATCAATTTTATTAAAATAAAATTAATTTTTCTGAAAATGTAAATCAGAGAGAAAATATAATTTCCTTTATGTAAAATTTCTATAACATTGGTAATATATGAAAAAATAAATCATCAGAGAAACATTATTCAAGATTGTAGGCTGAATATTTAATTGGAAACGAAACAAAAATATAAATTACATTAGACAAATGGCATACCATGTGCACCAACTTATAAGAGAAATTAATTTTATGAACAATGTAGACGATAAAACGAAAAAAGATAACATTCTAATTATAAATTTTTATAATAATTTGAACATCAGTAGAAGACAAAAAACATACCTACACAATTTTTAAAATTAAATAGTACTACTAATATTTAAAAAAACAACAACAATAAAGCAACAGAGCAAAGTACAAGGTTGCGTGAGAGTTGCACAATTTATTTACCCAGATTGACGTAAAATAAAACAAGGCAGGTACTGCAATTACTGAGTTCCACCTTAAATTGTCAAAGTTGTCTGAAACGCATCCACCCCCTTAAACCTCACTTTTTAACACACCCTCATCATATTTCAACGTCAAAACCCAAAATTGCCAATTCCCCCTTACTTCAATACACAATTTTTACTTTTACCTTGTTTTCCCAATTTACCCTCTTCACATTGCTTTCGAATAATTTCAGATATGAGGATTGGAAATTCCAAATTTTATTTTCGAATTTTTTGACTATCCTCAATAATGTTAGTTCAATAGTCCAAACTTTTATGTATATGACATCATTTTCACAGTTTTAATAGTCGTGTCAAATAGTTGTGTCATAAATTAAAATGCCTCTTTTGTGTCATTTTCAATTCCATTTCAATGAATATATATTATCTTCAGTAGATTTGATTTTAAATAAAAGTAAATATATTTTTGTGCAGCTTTACATAAATTGAAGAGATAAATCTATGTGGTTTTCATAATTCAAATTTGATTGACAAGTCAAAACCGCATAACTCAATATTCAGCTATATTAATTTAAGTTTTGTACGAATAGCGTATCAAAATATTTAAATTTAAATCTCAACTTGAATTTGAGCTCCACGGAAGAGGGAAAAGTAATTATAGACTACCTAGCTGGACATAATTAATACAAAATAAATCAGTGTAATAAATATTTATAGTTAGAGTTCAATAATAATTCGAAGACAAAAATTCATATAGACGGTCTCATGCATGAGACGGATACAACTTAGCACAAATCACATCATCCCCTCCCAAAATGTTAAAGTGTCAATGTCCAACTTATGTCCCGTCTCCTCGTGAGACCGTCTCATCATGCAAGTGTGTCTTTACAATTCTTTTATATATAATTTCCTAATACTCTCCCTAACTTGTGGGCTGAGTTGTCATTTGGACTGTCATCTTCATCATTGAGAAAGATGGCCTAACAAATGTATAATTTAATGAGTGTAGAGTTTTGCTGTCAATAATTGGGAAGAAGACAAGACCCAACAAATGTATAATTTAATGTGGGTAGAATTTTGTTGTTAGGTCGTCTCATCTATACGTCCAATTTTACAGAGAGGTGGGGAATTAATTATCTTATACGTCCGAATTTGTAGATTGAGTTATCCTTTAAACTGTCAACTCTATCATCGGGAGGAAGAGGTGTCCTAACAAGTAGTATATAATTTTAATGCGGTAGAGTTTTGCTATCAGCAGAATTTTAGCTCAGAACGAGAGCTTGAGTCTAGAGGCTCTAATATCATAAAAAATATTTATCTAATCTAAAATTCGGAATATACAGTAAGGTGATGAATTAATTCTTTTGTAAATAGCTCATAAGAACTAATAAAAAAAGAAAAAAAAACCAACTTCACACATATTTATCAAATTAAGTTTAGAATAATTATTTAATCCTACTACTAAAAATATTATCTAGGTAATTTCTTAAATTGAAATTGAGGGAGGTAAAAGTGTGATATACCGCGCGTTCATGAGGACCATCGGTTGGACGATGGGTGCTTCCCCAAATTTAAAAGCACTTTTGTCGGATTCCATAGAATTTTGAGACGTTGAGCGTTTTGTCCGAATAAAATAAACATACTTATCTGTAACAACTAATTTTTTAAAGCTGATAAAAAGGAGAAGATCGTAATCCGTTTTTGATCCCTAAATAGATGTGTACGAATTTAATAATTATCGCCAAAGTCCAACTATGGACGTATGATTTTTGGAGTTTATCGCAGGTTTCGTTACCAATTAAATAACTGTACTTACTAATTTATAATTCTTCTAAACATCTTTTAAATAAAGCCACGTGTTTTAATACCACTCTCATGCTTAAACGCGTGTATTTTATATTAATACTCTATATACATTCTCATTCTTAGTCTTAGAAAATTGATATTGTATTGTTGATTTTGAATGAGCACACTGCGGTTCCTCGAACGTCTAAATTAGTTTCAGTGGCTATTCGTGACACCGTATTTTTTGTTAGAGAAAAAATCAAATAAAATTAATGATTAAATGAGTATAATATATTGAGCATGTTTCTGTTTGAAACTTGTTTATTTTGTGAAATTTATATCACTATATTTATAAATAAATTAATATTTTTATATTTATAAATTGAGATCATAACATTATATGTTGTAGGTATTAATTTATAAAAAATAATAATGTAAGTTTATCAATGTAATAATATTAATTTTACAGTATGAACAAATTTCAATAAAAAAATTGTATAATATATTTAGTTTGAATTCACATCTTTAATTTTATCTAGTTAATTGTAAGATTTCTATAACCTTTTAGACAAAAATTTATATAGACCTGGTTCATGTTATGAACCTTGTTTTTAATTTATGACATCTGACTCTACCCATGGTATAATATGGGTCAAGTTTAGTGGTTTAAAAAAATATGTTAAAAATGAGTCAAATAATTCAAGTTCATAGCATAGATGTGGTTTATGGGAGACCAACTCAACCTCTTATATATCTTAACAAAGTTTTTTCTTTATTTTATATGAAATCCGGAACACAAATTAATGCTAATAAATGATGCCAAAAAATTCTCAATCAGGAGTTGGCTGTGGATCTCAATCTAATTTCAACAAGTTAAGCTCAACTACAAAGAGTAATTAGAGAAATGCATGCATCAGAAAATTTTAATTAGATAAATCAAATATCTCAATATCATTTCCATGGCCCAACAAACGCTTAAATTACTTTCATTATGTACTCATTCTTTCCTCCTATAATTTTTCCCTCTAAAATTTGCATCAAAGATGTTAAGAGAACATTTTAAAGGAACTCGTATTTAAATATGTTGAATGGTCTTTTGTGGATTCATCGTATCCCAATATCATCAACAAATTAAATTTGACATCTATAAAAAATAAACGGTCAATGTAAATATGGAGGTGCGAATCCACTTAAATTTGGGGATGGTGTGGAGATAATTTGGTCTGGTACAAATTAATTGCATGTGCAAAATAATGGGGGTTGACTGGAATTATATCAGGCAATTCAAATGTACGCGTTAAGATTAACATCCTTGCGATGAGAGAGAGTGGAGAGTGGTTAGGAAGGGGAAAAGGGTAGAACGCTCCGACCATGATTCCGAGAGACAACCGGTGAGGCAGCATATGTATTCCAACCCTAGGTTTAACCCAAGCCACTCCGGGCCGAGCATATGGAATGGTAGATCGGTAGAAGATAGAGATAATAGAAATCGGGAGTTTGAAAGCGGAATCCCTATGTATCAGGCGGTTGAGAAGGCGGAAGAGGCTGTACACAGTTTCCTATTCAAAAACTTCCCTGAGGATTGCCCTAAGGAGGATCTGTTGCAGTGTTTTCGGAATATCGGGGAAGTGGTTGACGTCTTTTGGCCGAAAAAGAAGGACTGGCAAGGCAAATTTTTCGGCTTTGTAAGGTATCCGAAGAGGTATGACCCTTCGATTGTCTTAGCAGAGTTAAACAATATTTGGTTGGGTAGCTATAAGCTTAGGGCATTCGTACCTAGATATGGAAGAGAAGAGAGGCAAAATCAAGGTCAGGCTCCCAAAAAAGTCAGTATGGTGAAGAGTTTTCCGGCCAATCTAGGGGAGAGAAAAGAGAACATCTCTTTTGCAAAAATTATAAACGGACGAAAGTCGGGATATAATAATATAGAGTGGCTTCCAACAGTCAAATATCAAACCTCAGAGAAGGAACGGAAATGGTTAGAAGGGTGTTTTACGGGCAATCTAAAAAGAGAATACCCATGGGAAGATTTTATCGGTGAACTGGAGGGAGAGTGTGGAGGCAAAATTAAAATAAGGCCATTAGGTGGAAATTTGTTGCTGTTACAATCGACATCTCATGAGCTGATTAAAGATCTGATAGAAGGATTCGATGAGTGGGCTAGTTTTTGGTTCGATTGGGTTAGGCCATGGGAGGAGAAAGATGTGAATCAATATAGACAAGTTTGGACAAAATGGATTGGTGTCCCACCACACACTTGGTCTGTGAAATTTTTTCTCTAGCATGTGCAGACCTGGGTTTATTCTCAAAAATTGGACGCTTCCTCGGAGCAGATGGAACGTTTAGACGAGGCGAGGATCCTTTTATCTACAACGATTATGAGGAAGATAGATTGTCTAATGCAGGTCCAGATCGATGGGGTCTCTTTTACAGTGCACATCATGGAAGAGGTGCAATGTGGTTGTAAAGCAAATGACAATCCGGCAAATTATGCGGTATCCGAGTCTGAATTTTTTGGAGTCAGATGAGGAGGAGAGGCTACCAAATTCAATTTTTGGAAGTGAAGAGAGGGGAGATGATGAGGCGGATGAACAAATTTTAGATGCAAATCGGCTGGAAATTGAGGAGACGGCTGGAGCTAGGGTTCCGCCACGACAGGACAAACCAACAGACACGCGCATGGTAGGTGATACCTCGAACATTGTACTAGCGGCTGGTGACAGTGCGGCGATATCGAAAATTGGTGATACAGGTACAATACCAGATGATAATCATGAAAGCGTCAGTATCCCGAGGAAACAGCGGTAATTGGGCCCCACGAATCAAGGAAGGTCGGTGTGGAGGGATTAGATAGACCAGATGTTCCGGTAAATTCTGATAATGGGCCGGTGGAGTGTGTTCAAATTGAAATGGGTAGTAAGCCGATTGGGTCGTCTGTTTTTGGGCTGCAATACAATATAGCAATTACAGGGTCGAGTGGGCCGGAGAAATTTGGGCCTGAATCTTCAAATAAGAAAATCATGGAAACTAACCTGAACCCCACGTTAGCCCAATAAAGACAACCGTCCAGCCCAGTATTCGTGCCATCCCCAAACCCGGTTAACATCAACCAAACCCCAAGCCTATCTCTCGTCCCAGATTCCCAATCCCCATCTGAAACCTCACCTACTCAAATCTCCCCGACCCAAAACTCCCAGCCGATGTCACCCTCATCCCACCCACATAACCTATGCCCAAATTTGCAGAAATCTGCTTCCGATCCGAACCCGACCGCCACCGAACCAAACCTGCCAAAAAAAACCCACCTACATCCAAATCCCGAATCAAATTCGCCCGCCCTCGTACCAAACTCGTCAGACCCCGAACCATCGAATAATATCCACATTCCTACAAATCCCGAACCAAACTCGCCCGACCCCAAACCAAAATTGCCCGCCCCCGATCCATCGGAAAAAACCCATCGCCTGTCAATTCATCCCGCGACTCACCTCAGTTGCTCAGCCTCAAAGTCTATTTCGATGAAGTTTTTTCACCTCGTTTGGCTCACACCGATAGAGGCATCGTGGGAAGGAAAAAAATTTGAAGGTAAAGAAAAGAACAGAAAAAAAAAAAAAAAGCGGAAGAATTTCTCAGCTTTTGTCAGGGATATTGAGGAGGACCCAAAACAGGCTCCGAGAACTTCTCAGACTGCAAGTTCGGAACCAGAGGACTTAATTTCACAAAGAATCAGGGATGAAGCCATCAACACATGGAATCTAGGCAAACTGATTGGCATGAGCGGCCCTGCAGAAGCAATGATCGCAAGATTATCAGAGATGGAAGTGTCGGGCAAAGGTGCAGTGAATTTAGGTCCCCAATGAAGTTAATATCCTACAACATTAGAGGGGCTGGGAGTAAGGTAAAGGCAAAGGAGGTACATGATTTGGAAAATTTGCATAGAGCGGATTTTTGTTGCATACAAGAATCAAAATTGGAAAAGGTCGATCAGAATATATGCAGAAGCCTATGGGGGACTGGAAACTTTGAGTGGGCAGCAAAGACTTCAGATGGCCGCTCCGGAGGTATTATCTCTCTCTGGGACTCTGATAAATTTGCTTGTTCTAGTCAGTGGGATATGGAGAAATTCAGTAATAGTCAGGGGGTTTTGGGGCCTGGAGAGATTACCTTGTTGCATTATCAACATTTATGCATCATGTATCTCAGCTGATAAAATTGATTTGTGGGATCGTTTAAACCTGGTAGTTGAGCAGAATAGTGATTGTGTGTGTGTCTAGCGGGAGATTTCAACTCAATCAGAAGAGAGGGAGAAAGAGTGGGTCAGAGCGGGGTTATAAACCATAGAGATATTGGTGCGTTCGATGAATTTATCAGGGGGGCGACATTAATTGACCTACCGCTAAGGGGCAGCAAGTTCACTTGCTATAGAACAGATGGAAGCTGTAAAAGTCGTTTAGACAGAATACTAGTGTGCAACAAGTGGATGACAGCATGGCCGAATGTCGCGATCCGTGGGCTGCAAAGAACGGTGTCTGACCATTGCCCAGTTATTATGGAAGCAAAAGTTGTCGATATGGGGCCAACGCCGTTTCGATTTATCAGTGCTTGGTGCTCACACCCAGATTTCAAAAAAAGTGTGCAAAATTCATGGAGGAGTGAAGATTTTGACGGGTGGGCCTGGTACAGAGTCAAAGAAAAGTTGAAAAGATTGAAAGACGATTTGAAGAAATGGAATAGAGAGACTTTCGGTACCATTGATAGTAAAGTGGAACAACTCAAACAAGAAATCCATGAACTCGACATGATAGATGATAAGCTTGGGCTAGAAGAAGAGGAGATGGTGAAGAGGAAGGAATCAACAGCGAACTTGTTTAAAAGCCTTATCCAGAGAAACAGTTTGTTAGCCCAAAAGGCGAAGATAAAGTGGTTAAAGGAAGGAGATGTGAACTCTAGCTTCTACCATAGAGCAATCAACTTCAGAATAAAGAAAAATGAGATTACGAGGCTGAATCTAAATGGATCGTGGACTGAAGAAGTTAATCTTGTAAAGGCAGGGGTGCGAGAACATTTCCGACAGCAATACTGTAGTCCCCGGTGCATCAGGCCAAGCCTTACGACCGACGTGGTTGATAGGAAAATTACAGAAGCGGATAATTGTATGCTCACCGAACAATTCACAGAAATCGAAGTGGTGGAAGCCATCAGAAGCTGTGAATCCTCAAAGAGCCCTGGTCCGGACGGCTTCAATTTCAAGTTCTTGAAAGAATGCTGGAGTGTGGTAAAAGACGATATTCTAAAGCTGCTCGATGAATTTCATAGAAACGGAAAGCTGGTTATAGGGCTCAATTCCTCCTTCATCGTTTTGATTCCAAAAAAAGAGGTTGTCGAGTCCCTTAATGAGTTCCGTCCAATATTATTGATCGGGTGCATTTATAAGATTCTTTCAAAGATTTTGGCGGCAAGGCTTAGGAAGGTTCTCGATGTAATTATATCTGCCAATCAAAGCGCATTTGTGGGTAGTAGGCACATTCTCGACGGGGTTGTGGTTCTTAATGAAGTGATAGTACCGATACCGATGCATAATGAGGTTCAAGCACACTACAAAATGCATTCGGGCATCTTTCCGTGTAAGAGAGGTGGTTTGATTGCAACTGGTATTTGGGTGTGTGTGGTTTTGATGTTGTGGAATTGGAGAAACAAAAAGATTTTTGAGAATACTCAATTTAAAATAGATAGGATCGTTGAGGAAATTAGGGGTAGATTTTGGAGTTGATTTTCGGCGAAATTCGATGTTCCGGATGGTTTTCTTTAAAAAACTGATTCGTTTTACCTGTAATGTTGTTGTAAATATGTATTGCTGTATATTTGTGTTTGAAAGTTAATCTTCCAGTTTTTAATAAAACATTTCTGATCAAAAAAAAAAAAGGGGGGTTGACTGGGTCATCATCCAATGCGTAGGGGTGTACGGGATGAGATTTTTGATGAGATCATCTAACCAATCATGGCGCTGGGGTGCAAAGATTATCTTCGGTAGGTTGCGTAGATTAGTACTCCTCCAAACAACAGCATCGTAACTCGCAATCCCCCAAATTTAATTTACACCCTCAGCTCGGTGACATAAGTTTAAATAGATTAGTTCGTGTGATGAAAATGTTGAATATCTTCTAAGTTTGGAAATTTTGGTTTATTTTTTATTAATATTAAATTTGATTGAATCCAAACAAAATTGAGTTCAAATGAGTTGAACTAAAAATTTAACAGTCAAAATTAATTTTAATTATTGCATATAAAAAATATTTCTAGATTTGTTGTGCATGTCATTTTTCCAATAAAGATTTGTTCGCAAGAATGACATAGGCTTGAGACAGTCCAAAATTTAACAGTCCAAAACTAAAGTTTTTATAACTAAATCCGGAGTTGTGAGTTTAATCAATTGTTCCTTTTTATCCTTAAACAAAGACTCAGTGTTATCATACACTATTTCTCTATAAATTGCTTTAGTTTTTCTGGTAATTATATTATGTTCCCGTTAAGTTGAAGTGTTTACAATAAGATTGAATGTATGTTTTGAAACACAATTAGAATAGTGAAAAACATTTATTATTTAAGTTGATAAAACTCATTTTTTTTCAAAAAATAAGTGCTTCTTGTACTCAAGTAGTGTTTCAAAACATGCCCTGAGCCAAGGATATATAGGTTTTGTACGCATCAGGTGCACCATGCATTTTATACATTTTAAAATTTTATATTTTATTGTACTCAAACTTGTAATATGTTACTCTGAAACACATAGCTATATTTTACAAACAAATGTTATACACACTTCAATGTAACAAATTGCAAATTTTAGTGTAACTAATTATAATTCCGTAACGTGTTTTTTTCCTTGCATCGAAATTGAAAATAAAATTCAATTGAAATGTCAGTTAATGAATGACCCGTGGTTAATCACCTCAATTATTTACTGTGTGGTTTTTAGTGTCGTTGCGTAAGCCATGTTATGCTCAGTAACAAAAGTAGTTCCTAAAACGACTGTGCTTTGCTTAATGGGCGATGTAAGCATATTCAAATTATGTCCAATCAAAGGTTTGGTGTTGTATGTAGTTGAATTATAAAGTACTAGGTGTAAATTTTTAAAATGCATTATTAATTACATGGTGCATTGGGGACTCATAATTTATTTTTTTATTATTATTAGGTATTCGACGTAAAAATCGATTAATTTGGGAGACTAGAACCTCTCGTTTTTTAGCGGGGGTCTTATTTTAAGTTAGAGCAAAACTATGTATGAACTGACCTATTTTAGAAATTGATTGCACCGGTTTTGAACCTGAAATTTAAAGAGAAGCATACTTCCTGATCTCAAGCCTATGTCATTTGGCCAACCTTTGGGAGTAGGAGAGTCCCAATCAAATGATGAATTGGGAATAAATGAGGTTAAATTACTGTAAGACTAAAATTACACCGTAGATGACTGATAATAAAAAATTAAACAACAAATAAAAATTAACTTGAGGCTCGTGAAACACGATTTCCTTAAAACGAAATACGTCCCCCACTTTCGGTGCTTTGACTCTTGGAACGTCCCGGTTCCCAGGATACAATAAGTATAACAGAATATGTAGCTCCGATATTCTGCTCTAGCGAATCGGAAAATCGTCTGAACTTATACCACCGGAGGGCCAATGAAAATGCAGGAGATATGTGTATAGCAAAATGCTGGAATAATGTCTGTAAGCTTTCAAATTCGTGTTCTTTGCCACTGCTGCTCGGAATGCTCTTTATCTATAGCTCCAAGAATCGAAACTGCTGGATGGTATCGAATTTTGGTTCAAAAACTGCCATGCAAAATCAATATTTTGAAACTGCTCATTTGAATATGAACAGAAATCGGTGCGACATTCGTGTACGCATGTCGCGCTCACACACAAGTTCACGCTCCGAAGACAATTTCGTCCATGATTTGCACCATCCCTGCGCGCCCGTGTGGAGGTTGGAGCATAATCAAAATAAGTATTTACAACCTCCACATGAGTTGTTAGTTTTGTACCTTTTTATTTCCTTTTCATTTCTCAATGTGGAACGAGAATTTCACATTTTCCCTCTTCTCCTTTTCCTACACAATTTCTAAGTTACTATTATGTCATTTTCCATTCAAATTTTCAACTATTACTACTTATATTTTGATAATATATTAAATTTAATTCTGAAATTAGGTAGTCAAATAATAAATCTTTAATTTACGCAAAACAAATCAGTAAAATTTCATAAGTATCGACACTCGTATTTGGTAAAAGATTAAATGACTTGCCTCATATTGGTGATATCTAATAATATTTCGCAAAAGTAGAAGGGAATAAAGAATATCAAGTAAAATCGAATTGATTTTTCAAATTAAGTCAAACAAATTGACATCAACCAATCAAATTATATCACATGGTGATATGAAAAATAAGGTACTTGTTCTCTAACCATCCCCCACCCCCTAAATAGATTTGACTCATTCATTCAAGAGACACAATCATTTCATAGACTTTATAATTATTTGCAGAGATCTTGAGGCTTTCATTTCTTGGAGATCCGAAGAAGTTTTGAAGTTTTCTTCATTGAAGTAATCAATAAACGACACTTCTATCGATCCACGATTAAGGTACGATTCAAAAACCTTCATCCAAAAATCTCTAATTAAAAGAAAGACGAACATTTTGTTTAAAAAGTCAACGTCAAAGTCGAATAAGGAATGAGATGAGAATAAACTAACGACTGTAAACCCATTAATTCTCGGTTTAATCCAAAACTAACGTGTTGCATTTTGTGAAATTTGTGTTTACACGAAATCTTTCATCTTGAACTAATGTATGTTCTAGGTTGCTGGAAGTGAAGAAAACAACTCTGCTTGTTCTATGTCCAATCATGACAATTAAGGCATGTTCAAGATCAAGACTCCAAAAAATTCCATTTGATAAATAAGGGAGATGTGAGTCATCATTAGAATACAAGTTGAAGAGCATGAAACACTTCGTATCTTTTACTTTTTATCGTTATTTTTTATATTTAACATTGTCACATTTGTATATAAATTTGTCATTCACACCAAATTCATTTTAAGTACGTAAATATTCCAATTTATCTCGAAACCTAGATTATAAATTTATTATAACTTAACGAAAGAAATATTCAAATTTAAAAATTGGTCAAAATTGGGTCAGAATCCAATTCATATTAACCAATTTCCAAAACATTTTAAATTCGATTTCCATTTTATCTTTTTATAATTAAAATAATTCGCACATGGTCCCAAGATAAACGTTAAAGGATAAGCCACGTCGTTTAGGGGAAAATCGTGATGACACTTTTCTCATGTCTTGTCAAAATCGTGATCAGTGGTATTAGTGCAGTAAATGGTTTGAAAAAATCATATGGCATGGGCCTAATACATGAAATAATAGAAAGTTAGAGTGATGATTAGGGCCCACCATTGTACAACGGATTACCAACCAAAATCAGAAAAGCCCACGACTAAACCCATAACTCCCTAACATGCCTGTCTATTTCTTTGAACTGACAGCGTAATTTTTAAGTTTATTAAACCTTTTCTTATTTCCACTCATCACAAAACATTCTACTGTTTCTTTTTCAAGCAAACAAAACCTATTCATCAAATTTTATAAGAATAGATTATTTAAAGAGAGATTTTGATACTTATTTATACTTTAATACTCTTTACATAATTGTAACAATTTTTTTTTAAAACTCGGTATCAAGTCCAAAACTCGACTAATCAGGGGATTTGAACTCATCGTTCAGTGGCGGGAGCCCACTTCAAGCTAGAGCTTAGCTCTGTATGATAACAATTTATACATATTAGTTTCAATGTATTATGTCAATATATTTTTAATATTAGTTTTGCTAATAATTTGTTACTGAATTAAAAGCCACACAATTTTATTTCCAGAAGCTGTAAATGTTGGTAGATGTGAAAATAATATGTCTCGCCAAAAGTTGTAGTAAGACAGAAATTAATAAATTTTCACAGTAGTAGTTAGTAGAGACAGAAATTAATAAAGTTTCATTGCACCAAAAGTTATAAACAACAGCTATGAGTATATTTGCAATTTATTCTTTTAATTTTAGTATTGCATAACTTAAATACATAAATCAATTCCATTAATAAATGCTCTAGAAATTACATTTTCAAGTAGACCATGCAATATATTCTTTTTAATATTAATGTAATTTGCACATATGACCATAAATATTTAAGTTTGGAATCAATTGATATTAAATCTCGTATCCAAAATGAGGGAATTAATGTCAGTGTGGTTAGAGCTCCACCGCCTGAGATCTTGAGGTCCCGGGTTCGAGACACGGAGACTTGTGGTGGTCTCTCTATTGTGGGGTGATGGTCCCTCTGTTGTTGGGTTGCGGTTCCGGTTGCGGTTCCGAGTTACGATTTCGGGTGGTCTCTCTCTTGTGGTGATTGCGGTTCCGGTCTACAGAGATGAAATGATGCTGCCATGTACCCGATGGTAGAAGGAATTATTGTAATTAATTATGTTAGGAAAATATTGTAATTTTGATTGCCTTTAAAAAAAAAAAAGAAGAAGAGGGAATTAATTTGTCATAATCGATCTGAAATTAAGAAGACATCACAACTGTCAATGATCAAATTTCATGTTACCTAATGCAATTCACTTATTAATTTTGACGGGAAATTAATATTTGTCATCTAATACTAATGCACAATATTATTCTGTGAACATTTTCCGACCACATAAATTTTTCAACCTATAAAATCCAAAGTCAGATGTATGATAACGTAATTATTGGTGATTAATAGTACATTATTGAAATAATGTCGGGTATCAGTATCATAAAGTGGGGTTGATTGGACTTTTTTATTTTTTAATTATAAAAGTTTCATTTTCTTAATTATTTAAAATTGATAATGCATCTAATAAAGCCTTTTTTTCGGTCCACGCATTTAACTGCGCCAACAACTCAATTGTTAACTTCTGACCTGAAAATTGTTGTGAATATTTGATTCCAGATAGAAGTCATTTTAATGTATTAGATTAGTTATCTTGAGTTTATTAGATGAATATGTTTGGTAGGGGGATTAGAAGGTCTTTGGCATACTTAAGAAAAGTAATTGAAGGATTCAAAAGTGATTAGAAATTCAAAGAAAGATAATATAATTGGAACTTGTTTGGACTATCAAGGATTTTAAATAGATTAATATTATTTCACTTGCACTAATCCTTGGAGTATTTCAACCTGATTAAAAAATTTGAGATTCATGAACTTCATTGATCCTACCTAATAAATTACAGGTTTGATCCTATATACAAGGTTCTATTGAACGTAAATTGAGTAAAAAAATGGAATGAAGTTCATGTGAATCAAGTTCACACTCTTTTGATAAATGTAAACTCCACAATATATATTTTGAGTAGATGAGTAAATTTAAATATGTTTATATTTTCACTCTACTCAAATACTACCTAGTATACTTTTGTTCTTTTTACTCATAATTTACACCAAAGCTCTATTTACTTTGAAAATAAAATTAGAGCATATGATAAGGTGGGATGCAATAGGGGATATGAATTAGATTTTTCTATTTTATTAATCATCTACTTAAGTGGATATGATAAAACTCAATCCACTAATTTACTTATAATACCTTCCTCTCACCTCCATCTTTACCGTTGTAAGAATTTTTGCATTTCTTTAAACTTTTTATCAACTTTACTTGAGTGAATCTCTGAATTTTGCTTTAGTGAATGATGAACTCTACCAAAATAAGAATTTTACCATTTCCTTTCCCCAAGGATTTCTCAAATAAGAACTTACTGCTGTATGAATTCTGAGACAAAAAAGAAAATAGGCAAAATACTATATCATCCCAAAATTGAAATTCTTAGGCCCATTAAACATAAGAGTCAATGTCCCACTTTATGCACGGCCCAGTAAACATAAGACCAAATGGAGAATAATAATCTCGGCCCAATAATTAGAAGATCCAGTAACGATCCATAAGTTAGGTCGTTTATGCTCAATATTCACTTGCATTTTCCATTACGACTTTAACATTGGGCTGAACTTTAAATTGGACTCCAATAGGCATGGGATTTGGTCTTGTTGCTTTTTTAAATGAGTTTTCGTCCTTAATCTAGTTTTGATTAGTGTATTTATTATTAAATCTACTTCGAATAAAGTTTTGATCAAGTTAAGATAAATTGGCATAACCTAGTGTCATGTTGTGATAAATCTCTTTCTATAATAGAAGTAAAAAGAAAGTAAATATTATTATATTTTAATCGTGAGCTTAAGAATTCGAGATTCGTCGAAATTGACATTTGAGTCATTAGCCCAACTATTCCAACTTTTTTCTAGTAGTGTGATAGTGTCAACTTATGCTGAGGCGCCCATTCCCCTATTTATTGCAAAAAAATTCAATTCACAGAATCACTTGTGATTGGATTTCCACTGTGAGGCCCATTTGATATCAGGCGCAGTCATTATTGGATTTCCGTTCAAGGCCCTTGATGTCAATCCCTTTTTGTTAGCTAGCGGAAGTCTGGTCCATTGATGCTTTACTGGTTGGGTGATCCAAACACAGGCCCTTTTTATTTTATCGTATCTAAGCCCATATACTTATTAGGGCCCGGTCCATACGATTCAATCATCAGATTGAATAGGGCCCTCCCCTCTCCTTCGTTTACTCGAACGCTGGATTGGAAAATTCCTATAAAATTCCATTCTCGGTATTTTTAAGTTCAGATTTACTTGTTATCACGAAAAAAAAAAAAAAAAGAGGTTAAGATTTACTAAATTACACATAATTTTAGATTTTTAATCCGGCAACTTCATTCCAGCTTTATTTCCAGCACATTTTTACCTGTATTCCAATAATATAACTTTCATTCTGTCTCTGATAATCTGAGGAGAAAAAAAGGAAACCAAGACATGATACTTCGAAATAAATATACTACACAACTTGTCGGTGGATATGAGGATATAATTAATTCATTTAAATTTTAGAAAACAGTAGATATTATTGAGGAAGAACATGCATGTACTCAAATGTACGTTTAGATAATGAATGAAATTATATGCAAATGGAAATGTGATTTACAGCGCATGGGCGCACTCAAGTCCAAAGTAGGCAAAATTGGGGTTCACGTGCCTACCACATGCATCTGCTCACTCTCTCTGCTTTTCCACCGGAAATATAAAGATTGATTGAACTATTTAGGATTTAAATAATTAGCTATCCTGACTTTATTATTGAATTGGGCCCCATCCACAACTTCCCTAACTACCCCCACATGCTCTTCAATCTTTATATTTTCTCTTTCACACACCATATATAATATCTTCAATATTTTTTATTGAAATAGATGTGCACTTGTTACATTATTATATTCTATTATTACTGAATGATGTTATTTATATCAATTTTATTGCTATATGTATGAGGAAGATAAATGGAATGAGAGGATGATTGATTTGTATTTGTAACATTATGCCTTTATTTCTCAATATGTGGAGATGGGTAATCTACATGCAAATTGATCCTCCCAAAATTAATTTGAAGCTCTACATTGGAATAAATAAAACGAAATCTAATTCTCTTAATTACTAAAATGTTCATTGAACATAAATTCTAGAGTTTGAATCCAATATGGATTTTCTTGAGCAGTTAATATTGTGGCATAAATACTTAACCAATTTTCATCAACCAACCTGCAAAGAAAAACTGTTCACCCAGTACCTGTTTAGATCTAGACCAATAAAGAGAGCAATAATGCGGCAAGAGAGAGACTATGAAGCATGTGACAACCTGATAATTAGTGTGTGTGTTAATCCAGGTGGGACCCACATTTACAATTGGGTATTTTTGTTTTGTGCAGGGATAATGGAAAAAAACTTCGTGACTCTCAAATCAGGAACATTGCGAAAAAATTTGTAAAAATGTGGGGGAAAATTTATATGCTCCTCTAACTTTATTGAGTCTATAAATGATTTTGTAAATTTTTATTTTATAAATTTTGGTCTTTTTGTCAGGAAATTTTTAATTTTAACCGAAAAATAACCGGAAATATGTTGCAGTATAAAAAATGATACGAAAAGGTATAGAAATGACGAGTTCAGTGAGGATAAGAGAATAATATATGTTTCGATCTTCGCATCAATGTAAATAACTTAAAATTAGCAATGAGAATGGATGAGATTTGTGATTTTGAAGTCGCGATTCAAGAGAGAGGCGTAATCAAAACATGAAATTGATTGAAGATTTTTCTTCCTCGATAAGTGATAGTTCAAATAAGAGTGATGGTGACCGTCGACACGATAAAGATAAAAAGTTAGGTCATTTTTTCCGATTAAATTTTCAATTTTCCAACGCAAAGGACTGAAACTGAAACAAAAGGGACTAGAATTGATAAAGTAAAAAGTTTAAAGGATCATCTGTGGATACATACAAAAACTATTATGCTGAGAAATAAAAAAAGTTTGATATTGAGCTAGTAAATTGGACAATAAATTCTATCGGACCATATAATACACGAGATGGATCTCATTTTATATTATATGACCCACTAACTTATGAAGCTCAAACTCAACTATATTTTAAATGAGAACATGACTCAATATAACATGTAATTTTGAAATGTTGTGATTTACTATTTTTTTAAAATGGATAAATAACTTTGAGATTTGAGATGGAGGGAATACATTATGTTCCTAAATAAGTAAATATCCAAAACCAAACATGGCCTTAAATCAACCAACTGCAAAATTGATAGCCCCACCCAACCTTGTAAACCTCTATTTATAGCCCCCACAACAAATCTATTCCCCACACCAAAAACACACACTCCTCTCTTCACACTAAAACCTGCTAATTTCCCCCTCCAAAAATGGCTAAGCTCTTTGCCTTTGTTCTTGTTGCTCTCCTAGCCATTTCCATGCTGCACATTCCTGTAAGTAGTGTGAGTTTTTTTATAGTCTGATTTTTGTGTCACATTTGATGATTTCTCATACTTTTTCTTGTGCCCATTTTGTTGTGTCTCAGGTCATGGCATCTCAGGAAATCTACCAGTCCAACAAGGTTGGACTTTTTTTAACTTTGATTTTTCATAATATATATATATAGCGTGTACCTTTTTTTTTTTTGTCTTTAATTCTTGAATATATATTTTGTGCTGATTTTCCCCCTCTTTTGGTTTTATATTAATTGCAGAGCCGATATGGTCCTGGCAGCTTAAAGAGCTTCCGTAAGTATACTCTGTAATTTTTCTGATTATTTGGAAAAATTCACTTTTTTTTTATTTGAAAAGTCACATTTTATGAATATTAAGTTGATTACTCTAGTCTTATTTTTGTGGTTAGATTTATTTATATTCTCTATTGTCAATATTTTAAATCGGTATTAAGGAACATAGATATGCACATTAATTATAAAATTCAAATCAAATTTCACTTTGTCAGAAAAACATGAAACCTTTGACTAGTGGTCAAAATTGACTAAATTGTTGATATTGGATGAAATGACCAGAATGCCCATCACAATGCACGAGGAGGTGCAGCAGGACCCAATACCATAAACCGTGCATGTTCTTCTGCCAAAAGTGCTGCAAAAAGTGTCTTTGTGTCCCCCCTGGCTTTTATGGCAACAAAGCTGTTTGCCCTTGCTACAACAACTGGAAGACCCAGCAAGGAGGACCAAAATGCCCTTGAACCTTTTTTCAATTTATTATCATGATTACTGCTGCTTTTATTACTATTAATCTACCTTATAATTATGTCGCATTAGTGCTAACTAATGAGAGGGAGGGCCTACTTTTTTTAAAAGAAAAATATCTTGTGTTGTTTTAATTTATAAGATCTGATGTAATTTGTGTTGCTATGCCACTCCATTTGGGGGTTTGTCTCGAATGCGAGTGGGCTGCACCTGATCTAAATATGAATTTTAATGAAATTAATACCAGTTCTATAAACTTCTCAGTCTCTCGATCTAGATTCAAGAATAATTCATCTTATTTAGAAGTTAGAACCAATGGAATTTAGAGAATTACAAGAAAATGACAATACTGTATAATTTGTGTTTCATATGTTCTTAATTATTAATAAAATTGTGTTTGGACAACATTAAATTGTATTATGCCATGAGTTTGGGTGTGGAGCAACTGCTGTTATCTACCACAAGAAAGATGTGAAAAAGGATCATATTTAATGAAGAAAGGAAGAAAAAGGGGTAAAGATAGCTTATAAAAAGATGAGCAAAGTTTAAGAAAATAAATCTTAAATGTGGTTTACCACTCAATGCAGATTTTGAACTTTGACATAGAAAAGAAGCCATGTGCAATTTGATTAAAAATTCGAGTAGCTCCATACCGATTTATTTTCTGAAGCGTTTGACAAATAGCACATCCATTTTCAAATACTATTTAAATTTAAATTTTATTTACGTTTTAAAGATAAAAATGGCAAATACTCCCTAAAAGAAAAATATATTTAAAGGACCAGCAAACAAAAAATAATAAATTATGGACACTAATTCGACTGTATAAATATTGTTTTTATTATTTACAATATGTTTTTTTAAAATAAAAATTACTTACAAGACTTCACATAAATTCTTTTGCAAATAATATTTCGTTTGATGGATATTGAGGATAAGATTCAAGTAGATGAAACAGACTGTGGTCGTAAACATTACTTTTGATATATGTACTCTATAAAAAAATATTTTTTAAAATCAATTTGGAACTCACTAATAATTGTCCTCATTCACTGAAATACTACAAGGGTAAAATATTTGAGAAGTGGTAATTAATTATATTAGAGACAAATTGTTACACGAATTTAGAATTCTTGATTTATATATTGATGGTTTAATTTAATATATGGGCCAGGTAGTGGAACCGACAATCAACTTACATTAATGGTCTGGGCCGAAAGCCCATTACGCGAAAGTCGGACATGTTCATAGTTCAAAATATTCGCAGAGCCCAATTTAGATCGTAAAAGAAAATCAAATTCCCGCTCAAATATTTGTGCACATTCCAAATTCTTCTATTTCGCCTTCTTTTGACATTTCACCTTCTAGATAGCGAAATCTTGAGAAATGGGTATAGAGATGGAATCGACGACGACGGCCGACGAGTTCACGACCGAGTCGACTATGCCGGCGTCACGCCCTCCTAGGATTTTTATTAAGGAAATGGTGATGAGGAATTTCAAATCTTATGCGGGCGAACAGCGCGTTGGCCCTTTTCACAAGGTTAGGGTTTCGATTTCTTAAAATTCTTTCCATTTTTTGAATATTTTAGACAAAATTAAGGAAGCACAGAAGAAAGTACCAGTTGATTCAATTGAATTATTTAGTTTCCTGTTCTGAAAATAGTTTTTTATTATGTTTAGAGCTTCTCGGCAGTGGTCGGTCCTAATGGAAGCGGGAAGAGCAACGTCATAGATGCAATGCTTTTTGTGTTTGGAAAGAGAGCCAAACAGGTTAATTTTCTTAGTGGAGATTATGATGCGCTCCGTGCTATCTTTATAATTTTCTTTGGCTTGTGGGAAATCAAATCTGGATACTGCTTTTTAGTTATGGTAGCTGGATATTTATTTGACTGCTAAACCCATTAGCTTTGATCTCCTTATTTTCTCCTATATAAGACTTAGAGAGCTTGAATTTCAACTGATGTCATTTAAACAAAATAATTTGGTTTATTAAACTCGCAGATGAGGCTTAATAAAGTATCAGAGCTAATCCACAACTCCACTAATCATCAGAATTTGGACAGTGCTGGTGTATCAGTTCACTTTCAAGAAATCAACGATTTGGTAAGGACTTCTTTTTCACTTGTATTTTGATCTCCATAGTCTCTAGTGTTTCAGTTTCTACATTTCTAACTTTTGCTTGATTTTAGGCTGATGGGGGTTATGAAGTTGTCCCTGGAAGTGATTTTGTAATTACACGCGTAGCATTTCGGGACAACTCCTCTAAGTATTATATCAATGATAGATCTAGTAATTTCACAGAGGTCACCAAGTTGTTGAGAGGAAAAGGCGTTGACTTGGATAACAACCGCTTTCTGATTCTTCAGGTTCAAACAACTAAACAATTAAGCTGGTTCAGGAGAATAGATGGTTCTGGTTATGTTTTGTGACTGGTTTGCATTGTAAACTTTCGTGTTTCTTCAGGGTGAAGTGGAGCAAATATCACTTATGAAGCCAAAGGCACAGGGTCCCCATGATGAAGGCTTTCTTGAGTATCTTGAGGATATAATTGGAACTAACAAATATGTAGAGAAGATTGATGAATCATTTAAGCAGTAAGTTATGAACTGCATTTTGGAGTTGCCTTCCTTAACATGCTTTGTTAACAATAACCATTTTCTAATCGTTCATGTAATTGATGGAATGCAATTTCTGCAAGTCTTGGAGAAATCTTTTCTCTTAATGAATTAGTTGGATATGTTATTTGCTACACATTCCACTATAACAAGAAGGCTCTCGCAATATCAACAATGTTAACGTTATCTGATTCTTTTCAAATCTTTAGGCTGGAAGCGCTTAATGAAAAGAGGTCTGGTGTGGTTCAGATGGTTAAGTTGGCTGAGAAAGAAAGAGAGAGCCTGGAGGTGACTTTGAGACCTTGAACTTGTTTCTTGTATATTCTTCCGCCTTCAGATTTTCACATTTATATTGCTAAGTTTACCAGGGTGTGAAGAACGAAGCAGAAGAATACATGCTTAAAGAGTTGTCACTGTTAAAATGGCAAGAGAAAGCTTCCAACCTGGCCTCTGAACATAATGCTACTGAAGTAGCAGAACTGAAGGAAACTGTTTCAAGCCTAGAAGCAAATGTAAAGACTGAAAGGTAGTTTTATTCTTGCTAGTACCAGTCTTGGATGTATAATCGTACTTCTGCTCAAAATTCTTGGGCTTCATTTTACAGAGAGAAAATTCAAGAAAGTGTCAAGGAATTGAAAGTACTCGAAGCTTTGCATGTGAAGAGCTTGAAGACACAGGAGGTATGCTCTCTATCAACCATTATAGAGATAACTTTTGTTATCTTTCCAGCCTTTTTGTGCAAAACATGTGTCTTATTTATCAACTTTCAAACTGGCTCTATTTGATAATTTGTTGGTTTTGCGAAATATTAGGATCTAGACGGTGCTCTCAGGCGTTGCAAGGATGAATTTAAGGAATTTGAAAGGCAAGACCTGAAACATAGGGAAGAGTTTAAGCATTTGAAGCAAAAAATCAAAAAGCTTGATGACAAACTTGAAAAGGTATGAGGAATCATAGCCTATGTTAAGTGGTCATTTTTCCTACCGGCATGATTCTTAATTTCTAAATCTTGTTTTTTGGCATAACTCTAACACTCTCTTCATCTTAGGATACGGCTAAAATTGCTGATCTCAACAAAGATTGTGAAGACTCTACAAATTTGATCCCCAAACTTGAGGAAGAAATTCCTAAGCAACAAAAACTTTTAGTGGACGAGGAGAAGATCTTGGAAGAGATTAAGGAAAATTCTAAAGGTTGTACTTGAAACTTTTATCCTGTTAAACCTAAAACTCTCATTGCATATCATTCACTCTCAGAATATGCTTTCCCAAATTCCACATTTTGCTGTTGATATTACACTTCCACCTTCTTGTTTCCTCTTGTACATGTATAGATTTGGATAAAATTTGCTTCATAAAACAAATAATTAATCCTTTAAAGATTTCAATCATTATTATGCAGCATTGTTTGCCCTTGATGGCATATAGTATGCTACTACTTCTTTATGTGTCTACCTCGCATGCCTCCTATTGTTAGATGAACCTTTGATTTCTATGTTTACTTTAGTTTGATCCTTTTCCTCTGCAAGCAGGTGAAACTGAGGTTTTCCGTAGTGAGCTTGCTGATGTTCGTAACAAACTTGAACCCTGGGAAAAGCAAATGATTGAATGTAGAGGAAAACTTGACGTTGCTTCAGCAGAGAAAAAACTTCTAATTGAAAAGGTAAGGTTCTTAGTACAAACTTTGCCTCGTCTGGTTGCTGTAATCGAACTGTTTTCCTTTTCTTTTTTTATCTCTTTAAAAAAAAATCTCAATTCAAGCTTTTTGCGCCATAACTTTGTCGTCATTAATGTGTCCGTATTACAGCATGAAGCTGGTCGTGCTGCTTATGAAGATGCACAGAAGCAGATTGAAGAAACTAAAGCAGGAATCGAGACGAGGACTTCAAATGTGAGAGATATTGAAAATAAGCTAGCGAAGCTAAAACTTGAAGCTTCCGAAACTCGTAAATTGGAGCAAGTAAGCTATTACCATTAAAGTTTTGCTTTGAAATTTGCTTCTAGTTTTAGTGATGAGATAATTGGGAATTTACAGGTATGCCTTCAAGAACAAGAAAAGCTAATTCCTCTAGAGCAGGCTGCAAGACAAAAGGTTGCAGAGCTTTCATCTACTATGGATTCTGAAAAGAATCAAGGATCCGTCTACAAAGCAATACGTCAAGCTATGGAGACGAATCTTATACCTGGAATATATGGCCGAATGGGAGACTTAGGAGCCATTCATGGTAAGCGCGTATCTATTTGTTGGGCTTAGCCCGTAATTATTTTAAACAGTCAATTAATAATGTATGAACCCCACACCCCAAGTTTTAAAGCCCAAGCTGCCCAACCAATTAAATTACGAATGTTTTATGTGAATAATGTATATACTATTTTTAGAATGGTGCTTTCCTCGGTGAAGACGCTGTTTTTTTTTTGCGGCCTTTTCTCATGTACATTGTGTATTTGGTTTGATACTGTTTTGTTTTTCTCATCATCCATAACTTTTCATTGCAGCAAAATACGATGTTGCCATATCAACCGCTTGTTCTGGACTTGATTATATTGTTGTGGAAACAACTGCTGCTGCTCAAGCATGTGTCGAGTTACTTCGTAGCCAAAACCTTGGTGTTGCTACATTCATGATTCTGGTAGATGAACGATTCAATATTAACCATTATTCTGTTATTTTTTATCATGCAAGATTTTGGTTTGGTGGTCAGATCAGTGCGTTATGCGATGATTGATCAAAAACATTAAACTATGAAAACGACCCTAAATTAAATTCACTACAACTGACAAGAGCTTGACCCCTGCCAAATTTATTTCTTAATTGCCTTAGCAAGATAAAAGTGAAAATTTTCTTCAATAATAGTTAGATTAATAATTGTTTTTCGGCAGTTGCTTCATGGTTTCACAGTTTCATGACTAAATACACAAATTTGAAGTTGGGATGTTTATTTTTAGTAGAATGAAGAGCAACTTTTGTGTTTATTCCTTGCAGGAAAAACAAGCCCATAATCTGCCAAGATTAAGGGAAAAAATAGTTGCACCAGACGGTTCTGCTCGCCTGTTTGATTTGATCGAGGTTAAGGATGAGAGGATGAAACTTGCCTTCTATGCAGCACTGGGGAACACACTTGTAGCTAAAAGCATTGATCATGTAGGTCCTTATTTTAAAAATTATACCTACTGTCACATTCTTCCTAGATGCTTAAAATATTTTGAAAAATTATACTATATACTTTGTACAGTTCCTTTATTTCTAACTGATCATAGTATATGTTAATTCATTATTTTTCCTGTTTTGGTTTCCACATTTGTCTTGTTTTAGGCATCACGCATATCTTATGGTGGAAAGGAATCCTGGCGTGTGGTGTCACTTGATGGTACCCTCTTTGAAAAGTCTGGTACTATGAGTGGTGGAGGGGGTAGGCCACGTGGAGGTAAAATGGGGACTTCTGTTCGTGTTAGTGTCTCTAGAGAAGCCGTTGCAAATGCTGAGAAGGAGCTGTCTGATTTGGTTGAAAAACTAAGCATTGTACGAAACAAATTAGCTGATGCAGTGAAGAATTACAGGGAGTCAGAAAAAGCAATTTCGCCCCTGGAAATGGAGTTGGCAAAATGCCAAAAGGAGGTTGATTAATTTTATAATATTGTGTTCCTTTTTTTTTTTGGTTTGTCATATACATGTAGCTGTTAATTGCATTAAACTATGTTTATCATTGCAGGTAGACAATCTAAAGTTGTTAAACAGTGATTTAGTAAAACAGCTAGATTCCCTCAAGGCAGCATCAGAACCCATAAAGGAAGAGGTGGATAAGCTAAAGGAACTGGGTAACATCATTTCTGCAGAAGATAAAGAAATCAACAGGCTTATGCAGGGTTCAAAACAGCTGAAGGAGAAGGTTACCATATCATTAATTCCCCATTTGTCTGTTTTAAATGACAAATAGCCACTTCTTAATCATAGGATGAGGCTTGCAAGTAGTAACACAAAATGACATTGAATGATTCCATGCCATATACAAGTGTGGGTAACTGGACATGAGAATTATCCTTTTCTTATCAGTTCTGCCATTTTTGTAGGCTGTGGAGCTCCAAAACAAAATAGAAAATGCTGGTGGAGAAAGACTGAAAAATCAGAAGGCTAGAGTCGACAAAATTCAATCCGTAAGTCAATTCCTGACTAATACGCATAAAGAAATTGAAAAGCATTGCATTTCCTGATTGTCCCCTTTTCATTTTTCATCCATCCTATTGCCAGGATATTGATAAAACTAGCACTGAGATCAACCGTCGCAAAGTTCTAATTGAAACAGGAGACAAAACGATTAAAAAGCTGACAAAGGCTATTGAAGAAGCTAAGATTGAGAAAGAACGGCTTACTGAGGAACATCAGAAACTAAAGTCTACTTTCAAAGAAATCGAACAGAAAGCTTTTACTGTTCAGGAGAATTACGAGAACAACCAGAAGGTTAGCACCCATAATTATTCGATTATGCAAATTCCTTGGTGAATCACCCCTATCTCTATAAATCCCCTATTTCAAATTCTAAGAATCCTATGAAGAGTTATTTATGTTATTTTAATATTTAAATCATAACCATTCTTTTTTTAAGAATAATCTTGGTCTTTCAAATAATTTATGAGTTTAACTTACATCTCTATCATCAAGTGTTTAATTTTTTTAATTTGGCACATTCATCTATTGTAGATTATAGTTAATACTAGCACAATATGTGACTGAAAATAATACTCCATGAACATCTTCCTTTTCAATTCAAAGTGTGAAAACACCATTATCCAAATTGTACTCCATGTCACTGTGAAATTGTCTCACACAAGCTCATTATTAAATGTAATGTAATGTATTTTTAATTGTATAGCATGTTGAATCTTAAAAAATATAATATTTTTTTATAATATAATTTTATTTTCTACCCGCGTAATACGCGGGTCATAACCTAGTTGATACTAAATTGCTGAAGTAACAGACTGTTGTAACTGTAGTTAATTAGTCAACACCAAGATGTCCTGCATAAAGCAAAATCAAATTATGAAAAACTGAAGAAAGTTGTGGATGAGTTGCGATCATCTGAGGTATGATTCACACACACATATATATATATATATATATATTTTAAAATTGTTATGTTTGCATTGTTTATTAATTCTGATGCCAATTTAACTTGGGATGCAGGTTGATGTCGAGTACAAGTTACAAGATAAGAAGAAAGCACTGAAAGAACAGGAAATGAAGGGGAAAGGGTACAAGAAAAAGATTGATGATCTTCAAGTTGCTCTCTCAAAGCACATGGAGCAGTAAGTACCATGTCTGTTGTCTTATTTTCAGCATCACAGGTTCTTAAGTGATGCCTAATTCTTGCTTGTACTTTCTCTGTTTTTTATTTTCTGTGATCCTTTTAATCGAACAGGATTCAAAAGGATTTGGTGGACCCAGAGAAGATTCAAACTGTTTTGGCAGATGCAACTCTTGTTGAAACAATTGACCTTAAGAGGGCTCTTGAAAAAGTGGCGCTCCTTGAAGCTCAACTGAAAGAGATGAATCCGAACCTTGACTCAATTGCAGAGTACGCATAGTTTTTATATTATTACCAGTACAAGGCAGGTACAACTGCCCTTTACTTAGCAGGTCATTCATATAATTAGGATTTTACTAGGTACCGGAAAAAAGTGTCCTTGTATAATGAACGAGTTGCAGAGCTTAATTTGGTTACTCAAGAGCGTGATGATATAAAGAAGCAATATGATGAGTGGAGGAAGAGGAGGTGAAATTGATGTTCAATTTCATTCTTTTTTGACCTTCATTCTCACCTCATATTTTTAACACTATATTTCCTTCATCATTGTAGGTTAGATGAATTCATGGCTGGTTTCAACACAATTTCACTGAAACTGAAAGAAATGTATCAGGTATAGTATGACACGTATTTAAATCGTTCTTAGCTTATATGGTATCATGTGCTTTTCATTATTGACTCTATTCGGGCTGTTGAGAACTGTTGATCTTCAAATTGCTCCCTTTGCGTATGTGTGTGTTTCATTGAAGTTGTTTATGATTTTGCTGTAGATGATAACTCTGGGAGGAGATGCTGAACTTGAGTTAGTAGACTCCATGGATCCCTTTTCTGAAGGAGTTGTTTTTAGTGTCCGTCCTCCTAAAAAGAGCTGGAAGAATATTGCTAACTTGTCGGGTGGTGAAAAGGTATTAGCACACACAAATTATATCTTCTTGGTCATGGGCGTAAATGAGCCAAGTCGTCTCAAGTAGTGTCAAACTTGAGCTCTACTCAATAACTTACCTAACCTTAATTATGGATTTTTTTTTTTTAAAATAATTAAGAGTATATTTGTAAATTATTAGCATATTATAAGTAAAATTGTAAAATTATGCAAGCTCAATTAAACACGTTAGCGTGACGCACCTAGTTTTATTGAGCTCAAACTCGATTAAATTCGAGCTGACTTTGAGTTTTTTGAGTCGAGGCACGAGTAGCACGGCTTAACTCAACTTAGTTACACCTCTATTGTTGGTTCACATAAGCGTTTTATCTGACTAAAAAAAAACTTAGCTTTACCATTACCACATGTCGTCCTGACTTCTAACATTGATATTTCAGACGCTCAGCTCATTAGCCCTAGTTTTTGCTCTCCACCACTACAAACCAACCCCACTTTACGTGATGGATGAAATTGATGCTGCTTTAGGTATGCCATCTCAACTTTTGTCCGATTTTTTTGTCATTTGCATCTTTCTGGGGTGATGACATAATTGGCGTCCATCCTTATTGTGTTCCCTCCATGACAGATTTCAAAAATGTTTCTATCGTGGGGCATTATATAAAAGACCGTACTAAGGATGCACAATTCATCATCATAAGGTTTGCAACCATTCATTTATGATCTTTTCCTTATTTAAAATTTTCTTATGACTTTTAAAACAAAGATAAAAATTCATTTGCAGTCTTCGAAACAACATGTTTGAGTTGGCTGATCGGCTTGTCGGAATCTATAAAACGGATAATTGCACCAAGAGTATCACTATCAACCCAGGAAGTTTTGTGGTTTGTGAGCAGGTTTCTTGAGTTCTTTACCGTAGCCTCATGTGAAGTCATGATCATGGTTTACTCCTTGGTTTTGTTTTCATTCGGAGTATCATATGTAAACATTCCTTCCAGGTTCCTTTTTCTAGTTACTTGTTTTGGGTGTTATTAGAAAGTGAAGAATGTTGGGCATGTTGCTTCTAATTTTAAACACTGTTTTTTTCCAAATTTAAACAATTTGGTAATGTGTATGAATTTTGTCAACCTTGTTGACATTAGATGTCTGCTGGTTTGTATTATGGATGGGATTGTTTTAGGCTTGGTGGGATACGGCGAGATATTGCACTGTTCACAAACCTTCAATTTATTGTTAGAATTAGTGGATCAAATGTTTAGATGTTTATCTTGACCTATCAATATATTCTCTAGATGATTTATTAGATATTTGGTACTTTTGATTTTTCATGTCAACAAAACATTTTTGTCAGATTTACGGTAAATATTTTCCACAGATGATTTGTTTCTTTTGGGTTCACACAAAAGTAGACGTGCTTAGGCATTTCTCATTGCGAAAACAAGTGACAAATCCCAATAACCAAACGTAATGCAATTATTTTTACATTTGTACAAGGTGAAACTAGAAAATACTACATTAAACATGGTTATGATTTTGATTAGTTGGCATGTTGTCTTCATTGCTCCTCATCCGTCGGAGCTTGAACGAAAAAGAATGTGGTGTCAAAGATCCGGCTGGCTTGTCCGAAACCCGAATAAAACTATAGGACCAAGCTCCCATCAATGTCCCACAAACGGGTCCAACTAAATACACCCATATCCCTTTGTAGTAATTGCTAGCTATTGCTGGTCCCATCGTTCTAGCCGGATTCATCGAACCTCCTGATATCGGCCTGTAATTAATTTGTTTATATTATTTCCGTAACATTCTCATACATCTTAACTTGATGTTAAATTTACCAACCCAGCCAAGATTGAAGTAATGCATACCGCCGAACCCACTGTGATCCCTGCAAGCTCCCCTATCTATAGATACAAAACAAGAAAAAATAGTTTCCAAATCCTACTTTATATTCAAGAATCGTTTCGTTTTGTTAGTTTATTTTAATAATATTGTTAATATATTGGATGTCGAAATATGATCTTACGGCTTTGGTATCAGTTGCCACGGCAGAGGTGACGAACATCATGGAAAATGTAACGACGATTTCCATGATTAAGGCTTGAAGGTCGGATCCTGAAGGCGAAGTGGTGCCCAAATGTTTTATAGGATGCAATAGAACACGTAGAGTTAGTCCGGCTGAAGTCGCCCCTGTTACTTGTGCAGCTGCATAAAATGGTACCTGCAAACCGGCCCATCTACAATTTTATTCCTAAATTTATCAAAATAATGTATACTACAATGCTGGTTTTATAAAATAAATTAAATCATGTTTAAATATTTTTTATGTATAAAGAGGAAAAAATTACAAATCAAAGGAGAGTACCGTAAAATATATGTTTATGTGATTTTTATGTCAAGTTTACCTTGACATTCTTGTTGAATTTAATTAATTAATGTGTTGTATATATTTATATTCGAAAATATGTGTAATGTATACTTGGATTGTCCGATTAAATTCCATCAATAATTGAAGCCTGAAAATTATCGTCCACCCAAACTATAGCAACCAAACCTCCACTAAGCAGACATGAAGCGTCATCTCCCATGTGATCCATTAATACAACCAACCACATGCATGAACACCAATTATTTACAATATTTATGTATGTACTCAAATTAATATATTCGCCAGATATAAATAAATGACACATATAATCCACATCATTGAATGAAATGAATAAAGATTAGTTAAATAATTAGTTGAGAATTAATAATGAATAAATTAGAAGATGGAACCTGATTCCAGGGAAAATGTCTAACGGCGGCAAATGCTAAAGTAACGGCGGGGTTCATATGAGCACCGGAGATGTGGCCGACGGCATAAATCATAACGGTAACGATAAGACCACCTGCGACGGAGGCCCCAAGTCTTGATACTTTGTTTTCATCACTTGCACTAACAGCTGCTGAACCACATGTCACAAACACTAGCAGAAATGTTGCAATTATCTCTGCAATCACCTATTTTAAATTAATTATGTACAATTCACTATTATTATTATTATTATTATTTTATAAAAAGTACTCATTGTGTGTTTCAACTTAATGGATCCACTGTTGCACCACATGACTAGCTAGTAGCTACAGTCTCATCTTTTAATTTATTCTCGTCGTGCCATATGTATATATTGAAGAAACAGGACATACGTCGAAAAAAAAATTCCAATAAAGAAAACTAGTGCATGTTTTTTAACTTAATGGAATATATTGTACTCCCTCCGTCCAATTTTTGATTATCCGGTTACTGTAGACACAGAGATTAAGAAAAAGTAGGAAATAATAGTGTTAAATGGTGTAAAATGAGTTTGGTGGAGGGAAATAATAGTATTAAATGGTGCAAAGTGAGTTTGGTGGAGAGAAATAATAATATTAAATAGTATTGAAAGATGTTCTATTTCCTTTTTAGGAAATGATCTAACAAAATTAGGACGACTATTTACGGAAAGTGGACAATCAAAATTAGGGCAGAGGAAGTATTAAACGAGACGATCACTAGTTAGTAGTTACATTACATTTATTAACAATATCATAAATATTAACAGAACATACGTAAATGTTTTCCCAATAAAAATACACGGATTTTGTCTACAATTGTAAAATTAATTACATATATAGCATGTCGTGTTATGCAACAATATTATACATACATGAAAGGTTTTGCAATAAAACATTAGATAAAACCCCATTTTCAGGATCAAGATTTCAGTAATTGCACATCAAACACCATTTTCAGGATCAAGATTTCAATTACAAATTGTGTCACATGCTGAAAGAATGCTGAAAGAATTCCGTCTCATTTAAAAGCCCAAACTTTTAAATAAGTGAATAATTAATTCTTTTGTATATAATTCTCTAATACTCATTTCAAATTCCAAAACTTTCATTAAAACACACCACATGTGTGTATATATATTTACCTTTTTCAGAAAATCAGGCGGGTAATTCTGTGTAAAATGCGTCCAAATGTTGAGTTTGGGGTTCTCATGCCCTGCTACGTTGACCGGATCACTCAAGTTATGCTGCCGGTTCTCCATTTTTCAGACAAAAAAAACCGGGTTCATAAACCGGTTAATGTTAGAAGTGTTGAGAAGAAGAATATAAATAATCAAATGATAGACAAAAAGTTCAGTGATATTCTCAAGAGATTAAACATATATAATGGAGCTTTTCCATCTATGTAGGTATATATGGGGGGCCCACAAACTAGTGCGTTTTATCTCGTACTAATCAGTATATATTAGGTTCTAAATTCTATTTTGGGTGAAGGTGAAAATTTATGCAGATTAATAGTAGAAGTTGATAGTGTTTCTAAGAAAATTCAAAGTTAAAAATAAATAAATTAATAAGCTACTAAAAGCACACTCTTTGAAGCTTATAATTTATAGCTTATGAGAGTTTATTTAAACTACTAAAAGAGAAATAAAATACTCGAAATTATTTTTACACACAATTCTAAATAACTTTAATCACTTATAAGTTTTTGAAAACACCCTCCATGTGTTTTGTTTCAAAATTTGTGATTGTTAAATTGTTATTACTTACAATTAGCTAGCCTGTGATGACAATTCCTGACAATATATATAAGTATTGTCTTTGCAGTATTTAATTTTCAGTAATCATTGCACACTGCAAATTATACATGGTTAATAATTTTTTATACTTCTCCTGTCACGTGTATGTTTAATATTATTTCGAAATCGTATATCTTTTACTCATAAAATAGATTATGTATATTAGAATATATAATAAACAAGAAAGATCTGATCATATTGTTAGTTAACTTAGTTCACACACATGGATCACAGACAAAGCAGCCTAACTCCCATCTCTGAAAGAAAGTAAAGTTGAATATCAAAAAGCAAAAAACCAAAAATCCCTAACAATTATGTTCATGAATCTGAATATTTTATTCTTAGGATTGCAATTATTTCTTAAAAATTAGTTTTGTAAGAGACCTCTTTCATGCATGAGAATAAATTTTATTTTAATATCCGTATTAAAAAAAAAACTTGATTTAGACCACATAAGTCAATAAGTGTAGGTCCTTAGAGCGGGTTAAGTGAAGCGAAGTTAGAGGGAGGGGTGAATAGACTTACGAAAACTTTTTTCGTCTTACAATCGGTGTGAGAGCATGCTTTGTCGAGAGGCGAAGTGAATCGATTGTCTCGATAACCAACTTATCGAACGCCGTATGCAGATCGATTCGGTAACTATCGATTAATCGAATGAAGCTTAAGTTTTACCCGTGAAAAACCGGTTTGTATAAATCGATTTCAAGTTTTATCTTTTAATCGATGAAAATCAAGTCGATCGGATCGAAGCTTTGTCGATCTTTAACTTAGAATGTATCTTTTAAGATTGTGCGATGTGAGAAGCAGCTTAATCAAGAAATAAAAGGCACACAAGATTTTATAGTGGTTCGGACAAATCGTCCACTCTTCCCTTTCACAAGGGGCACCAACTTAACCGACTTAACCGATCGGACTTAGATTAGTGTGTTAGTCCAACACAAAGACACCAACAGATGTTTTAAGAGTTCTCACTGTTAAATAGATTAGAAACCCTAGATCGAATTTGCTAAACAACTTATCCTAACTTGGGGTTTGGGTAAGATTGTTGAGGTTCCAACTATGAAATCTTTTTTCGTCAAAAAGCTAGATGAAAAGATTTTTGCTAAGAAATATGGGATGAACACAATATAAAATAAGCTTGTTGTTGTGTTCTTATGGAAATCGACTATAGTTTGAGCTTCTTGATTATGTTGTTTGTCCAAGCATTTCCATGTTTCAAAGTGTGATCCCATATTTATAGACCTTGAGATCAAAGAGCCGTTGGAGAGCAATTTGAATCTCAAAGTTAATAGATGCAGTTTGACGCGACTTTGTTTTGAACGTCATGGCCGAAAAGTTTATAAGCCGTTTGAGAGAGCAACATCGAATCCCATGATTCTCTGTTCATACGTGTTTCTTCCCTTATGGATGAAAGCCTTGCTGCAAAGTGTTGTTATCAACTAAGGTTGGTATTCAAGACGTATGATAAGATGAAACAAAAACCGATCCGATCACCAACTGAATCGATCCACGATGAAGTTTTGGCGCTCGCTGACTGACTTAGCTTCAACCGGGCCGACTACGGCGATGTAGGTCTTCCGGTCTTATCTTCCGAAGTCATCGATCTTCGAGTATTGAAGGTTTGAGCTTCATGACTTCATTGAGTTATCGACTAGATCGATTCGATCCGATCTTCCGTTCGGTTTAGCGTTACGCTCTGTCGGATATCGAACTTTCTTCCGATCCTTCAGATCGACCTTTACATATTGAGTTCCCCCTCAATATGTGACCTATCTATTACATAGTTTTTCTATACAATCATTATCAACCCGGTCTCCTATAGCGGTAATGTAAATGTGTGTGAGACATTGGTCTATTACATGTGTTTTTGGAACTTTCATCAAAACTATAAATTTCCCATAAAAAACAAAACACTTGAGAAACCAAAAGATTGATAAGTATAGAACAGTTAAAGAGCAAATGTCGAAGACGACAAAAGATTTTGTCTTGGGATCGAAAAAAATAAACTTTCCATTAGATATGATGATTACATGTTACATCGAAAAAGTTTTGAATTTAAAAATTGGCGAAAGCGTCTTACGAATCTTTCTCCTTGGGCTTGTATCCTTACGGCATTTCTCTTTGGTCTTGTGGAATGTTGAAAATCGATAGAGTTTAAAATTGTGCGCACTTGATCGAGTTATCGTGATTTGCTCAAGATGTCAAAGTAGAATCTCTAATTAAAATGAGCCATCGCCTTCTTTGAGTATATTAACAGATCATACTCTTGGCGAGATATCTTTACATTTATAAGCTTGGCCTCATTTTCCGGATACTTTAGAAAGTCCGGATATTTATTTCAGAACGGTTGAGGAACTCATCATCCGGTGATTCTTCTTTGGAACAAGATCAAGGACAAAAGGCATCTAGAAGCCATTCACCCGATCTTATTCCATTCCTCAAACCTCTTAGGCGTATTGATTTTTTTTTGGTATGATAAATGCGACTCTTTTGGCAACCGAGGTTCCGTGCGATTTTATTAATCCTTTCTTAGCCCTTGATTTGAATCACTGTTTCAACCCTTACCTTGTGCTTTTTTTACGTCCTTTTAACACCATCCGCTCTTTGGACAAATTTCTGGTAGCTCTTATCACCAGATCCCGATTATCGTGGTGACTTTTGGTCCTTGGTCCAGATTTTGATGTTCCGGCACCCGCAGCACCTTTCTTGCAATTGAGCTTTGTCCATGGGCCTTGTCTTCTCGATGTGTCGGTTGGTTTCTCGAGAAAAAATAACGAGAATATTGACAATATAGAATAGCGATCTTTCACAACACGATTCTTTTTTTTCCATTTAGCAGAGAGTGTCCAAACATTTTGTTTCTTTGTATGGCGTCGAAAGAAGATTGATTTTGATAATAATTTTGTCATCAATCGATTTTGATCACAGATATGGTGGTCATAGATTGGGGATCTCTGCTTCGAAAAAATTAAAAAAGATCTTTGAGACAAGATCCGATCTCCGGGTTGATATTGGTGAAAATGGATCCATCATTGGAGTTCAGTTGTATTGAAGGTGGTTGGTAAATGGCACAGTTCCACTTTCAATTGAACCTACGTGCGGAAGCAAATTCCAGAATAATCAGAGTTTATCGATAGTCTTTGGTGATAATTATATTCATGTATTATAACAAGTAAGATAAGACAAATGGAGATCTTAGGATCTATTCTAATAGCAGGAACATGGATACATCTCATCAATCTCCTGTTCAATTCTTACCATTTTTAATTGATCGATTGAATTATTAATTCGGTTGGATGAGATCCGGTTTGGCTTGAATCGTGCGGAAGTTGTCCGATTGGTTCAAAGAAATGAGTAGTGGTTAAAGTTAATAGTAGATTTTCTGCGGCTTTAGTCCGAAAGCGGTGAATCGGCTTGAGGTTGAGGAAAAGTAGATTTTTGGTGGGGGCGAGCCCTCGGGTTGAGAATGAATCCCCGTTCTTTGTTTCAACTTTAAAAAAAAATCGGGGTAGGTTTGTTTATTCGGTTTTTTTTTTTTACGTGGAGCAATTAAAAATGACTTTTCCTCTTTCCTTTCTTGAGTTTTGTTGGAGTGGGATTTCATCGTCTGTGGCCATATATAATAGTTATGAAAGGCATTGTAGACGTGATTCCATTCGGTAGCTTGGCGGTTTGTGAACCTTGTTGAGAAACCTGGACAGATTTCCAAATTTTTTGTTCTTGGAGCAAGATGGCTTTCGAGCCGTGCCAATTGATGTTCCGAGCCCCATCAATTATTCTTTGCCATCTTTGTACATTTTGGTGATGTGAGAGCATCCGGCTAAATGAATTATCGTTCTTTAGAATGTCAAAAATGATACTTTCTTTTGAGCATTGGCGCGAATAATCTTCAAATGTTTAGCCTCTCTTAAGAGCTCCTCCGATTTTTTCATCCTCATGTAGTCGGTGAGTCCCCCCTTTTTGGCAAATTTGAAGCAGAACAGTGAATTTGTGATCGATTTCTTCTCCAATCAAGTCTGGTTTTACGTATCCACACTCAAGTCTGCGCAAGAATTGAAGTGGTATGAAAGCGAGCAAATATGTTTCTAATGGATTCGGAATCTCGGTGGTTCCAATGAAGCGAACTTAAAAATCTTCGTTGCCCTTTCCATAATTGCACATGATCCAAGTCCATGAGTGGCCATCGGTGGGTGAGATGACTCATTAAATTTGTGCATAATCAATATCAATATCATTCCGCGGAAAACAAAAGGCAATGAAGCATAAATTCAAAAAAACAACTTTTGAAAACAATGTTTTTAACGGAAAGAAAGATTCATCATTAAGCTTAAAAGAAAATATTACCAGATTCAAATTTTCAGAGAAGATTTTGAACTCTAAGAAATCGGTTTTGAAACGTAGAGAAAATTTGAAGTTTTTCAATGAGAGTAATGCAAGTTTGTGAAGCAGAAAAACTCTGGTAAGGTTTGATGAATCTTATATAGAGGCGGAGGGTACAATAAGACAAGATTTTGAAGATCAATCGTTTTGAAAAGATTGTACGCTCCAGTTGAAGCGGTTTTGATCGTAGGGTTGGGAAAACGCGACGTAACACAAAACTTTTGGATTAAAAAAAGCACGATCAAGTTTTAGTTAATACATGTACCCCACGTCGCATTAAATGATTTGCAGAGTACACGCCACAAGGATAGTGGAGGTAAAGGCAAATAATATCGAATACGATCCGATAAATAAGTAAAAACAAGAGAAGAGAGAAAATGATGTTGTTATGTCAATATTACTTGTCAATGTTGATTCCACTTTTGATCTTAATCATTCCGCTTTAAGCCTTAAGAAATTTAACCGATCCTTTTAACCGATCTTCTCAACATTTCGATTTGTTGAGCTTAGCGATCTTTCCTTGAGTAATTTCCCTCTTTGATTCCTTGATCGGTTGAAGTTCCCCTTCAAATAATTATAATCGATATATCCGATTTATTGGAGTTTTCGCAGATCTCTCATCCGATCATCTTTGTAAATCGAATCATCCGATTCTTTTCAGATTAAGCCAATCTTGGGATAAGTGTTACCGCCAAAACTTAAAGTCATCTATTTAATAGGCGTGATTGACGCGTAAATATCGTCTCAATCTCTCGATATGTCAATCAACCGTAAATTTATCCAATTATCGGTCCGCGTGATTTCTACACGCTGGGTCTTTTGATGCAAATTTCTCGGATAGGCTTCTTTGAACCGACAATTGCATTTGCATCCTTGCTTGGCCTCTATAAATTGGACCAATGTTTTACACAACATCACCCATTCACCATACTTATCTTCTTTTGTAAGAATCATGTATCTTGGTGAACCCTTGTTTCCGTGAGACTTAAAAGAAACACTTTTACACCCTTTTATATGGTTTCATCTTCTCAAATCAACCCTTTTGCATCCCTTATTTTGTTTTTCTTCATCATCTTCGATTTCACATAATGCACAATAAACTTGATGGCGGCGGATCTCATTGCAACCGAGAAGACACTTCTCCTAACCGTATGCACTTTTGTGTGTCTATCGGATGACGTAACTGAACCATCGAATGGGTATAAAATATCAAAGACAATGAGATCCGATGACCAACTCTTGGCACACGTGCTCCATTCAAATTTGGAGAGCCCTACTACTCCTCCTTTTTAGGGGCTCCCGGCTTAGTAATCTGTCCAATGCCGCTCTCACTTCACTTGGAGAGTCCATCGGTTTCATGGCATGGGATTACCTTTGAAGCCCTCACCCTGTTAAGTGGGGAAAAAATGAGCGTCGATTTCATAAAATCTCTCTCTTTCCCTCATTAACATTTAACTAAATGAGTTCGGGTTTGGGTTTGGATGCACGGGTTTAGGGTCCTAGGTTTAGGATTTTTGGTTAACATTTATAAAACGACCTCAAGGTCTTCTTGTACTTGTAACTCGTAATGTAACCTCACCTTCGGGTTTTTATCAATGAAAAGTTCATTATTTCATTTTGTTGTGAAGCACTAAAAACGAATCACAAAGAAATACTATAACCAAATTTGATTTAATCGAGATAATCCTTTAAAACCGAGCATTTACCTTAAATCGATAAACCTTGAATCGATCGATTCGCCTTTAAAACCGATAGACTTTAAATTTGATAAACTAAAAATCGATCGATTTTTTTGGATCCGGTGGCGTGTATGTTTGATCGATTTTTTGCTTATCGATCTCTTGAGATCGCTTAAGATACCAAACTCAATCGATTTTCTTCTGGTTAGTCTCTTAACCAAACTAGTTTCGAGAGCATTCCATCAAACATTTTCGGTGACATTTCTCCAAGATCTAGAAGTCCTAGCTCATTGCATAAAATCGACCGAATTTTGGCTTGGTTAGAATATCGGCCTTCCAGATATCAAGATGAATCTTTTTCCATTCGATATTCTTCTTTTTCAACGTGATCTCTTATGAAGTGGTGTCGACATCTACATTGCATCTTGTATGTAGAATCGATTTCGAGTGATTGCAATAGACTATTTGTTATATAAATAGCTTCAATGTTGTTTGGGCCGACCGAGGCCAGAGAGAAGCTTTGGGAACAAATTCCTGCAGACCATATATCATTGTTGTTGAAGAATCGATGTCCGCTTTTTGAAAACCACGAGATCGCTTTTTTTTCGACATGTTCTCGAGGTTGATTTTTCCGCCGATCTTGCAACCTCCATAATCGTAATCGAATACCCACATTTCTAGATTATCATCGATGGGTAGAATAAACCAAGGTTTATTGTTCCTTCAGATATTAAGAATCCGCTTAGCTTTACAGGTGGTGACCATTGGATTTGCAAAATCGCACATACACTCATCGCGAAAAAGTGATATCAGGTCTTGGCGGTCGGTATAATAAAGATCCAATGAGAGCCCTATATTCCTTCGATTTGTTTTCGACCGGCCTCCATCGGATCCATCTTGAATCCGGTCATCATAGGAATTTTGGCTTCCTTACTATTTTGAATTCCAAACTTAGCCAAAAGATTCCTAGTGTACTTTGTAAGATGAATATCCTTCCGAACTTTGTTTAACTTGGAGACCTAGAAAGTAATTCATCCGACCCATCATGGACATCTCGAATTTCCCTCGCATCGGTTTTTCAATCTTTCACATAGGTTCTTGTTTGGAGATCCAAGATGATATCCAAATCTGAACCATCGAATATCTTCTCCATCTTCTATCAATAAGGTTCATCCCTTTGTTCCTTTAGTGAACCCACTTTCGATTAGAGTGTATCATATTTGTTTCGTTATAAAGAGCTTTTTCTTAAACGATACACTTGGTTGCCCTTTTCAAAGCCCGGAGGTTGTTCGACATAAACTTCCTCCGCTAGTACCCCGTTTAAGAAAGCACTTTTACGTCCATCGATACAAATGAACCCTTCATAAGTTTAAAATTTATGGCTTCAAGGCGGCGGCGATCGGTAAAAGGTCTCATCGTAATCAATTTCTTGTGAATACCCCTTAGCTCTTGCCTTTATTTGGTGATAACATTTTTCTCATCTCTTGTTCTTGAAGATCCATTTCGCGTGCCAATTACGTCTTGATGGCACGGTGCATCTACTAGTTCATACTTCATTTCTCTCTAACTGTATTCCAAAACATTTTAGAATCCAAAAGGCGATCTTCTCGAAGTAGGTTCCTTCATATCAAACAATTGGCACTTTCACCAATCGATGTCTAGTTTTAATTTTATCGACGGGTTCCAATTATCGATTTGGATTGGTTAGTCCTTCGAGACGATTTGGCGTCGGTTTTGAGAACATCGTCCGATTTCGATAAAATCTTATTCTTAGTGATTGGGAGTGGTCGGGGTTATGGTCCACTTGATAAGAACAAGTCTCGGTGATGTTGGAATCATCATGTCGAAATGAAATAAAGTTCCCGAACCGGATGGTTATTCTTCTTTCAAAAATCAACTTTTTCGTTATTGTTCGTACCTTAGGATCGATTGATCGGTGAATCGCCTAGATCCGGAATGGAAATTGATCTGATTTCGATCCTTTATCCTTGATCGTTAGCACAACATCCATTTGCGTAGATCGTAATTGATTTCTCTTGATCGAAGATGCTTCATCAAAGGTTACATGAGGTGTTTCTTCCACAACAAGGGTTCGTTTGTTCAAATGAGGAATTTAGAAATATACCCTAATCGGACTTGGCCTCAAAGGTCTTTGGTGACTTTTTCCCATTGTTGTGTATGAAATCATTTAAGAAACACGAGGTTTTACGCCCTTCCCATCATAGGGTGTTTTGTAGTGAGCCTTAGTCGGAAGACATCGCGCATGATAAATGCAAAGGTTGATTGATTTTTGTATCGCATGTTATTTAACATGAGTGTTCCATTTTATTCCATTCTCATTAAATGTTTAAACAAACTTAGAGCAAAAAAAAATAATAAAGGAGTTATAAATGGCTGTACCTTTATCCGATCCGATTTTTACCCTTCTCATTTTGTAATCTTCTTTTTTCGGGGTATCTTGGTTGTCGTCTCATTCTTCTTATGTAAGAATATTTGGAGTAGTCATCCACGATTATATGCAGTGTATTTCATCCGTTGAGATCGACGGGTGGTCCAAACAGATCCATACAGATTTTGGATTCCGTCCAAATTTTGATGCTTTTGACTTTTTTTTTTCTATGTCCGATCCTTTGAGAACACTTCATAAGTCCTTCCACTAGAGACAAGCTATCTTATTAAGAGTTTTAAAGTTCGGATGGCTCAGTGAGCCAGCTTCTTTACTTTTTGGAACTCTTAACAATCAGCATGTTTTTTGGACAACTGGAGACTTTTATTAGCAATATCTGTTGAGTGACTCGATTTTTGATAGTGCATTGATCGTTCGAGAACTCAACACTTTGAATCCGTTGTCATTGAATTGTGAAACCGATAATAGGTTGTTCGGACCTTGACAATGAGAGACAAGCCATTTGTACATCATCATTCTGTTCGAACCCTTTGGTATAACCAAAGTTATCATACCGAAGAGTACACGCTGGCCTTTCGTTCTATTTAGGAAGGCGAGGAGATGTTTGCTTTTTCTTTGAGCATCTATCGATGTTGGACACCTCTCTTTGTTGGCGGTCAAATCGGGTTTTAGGTACCCTTTCGGATTGGGTCCCGAGGGGTTAGGTTTGGATTTGGGGATCCATACAAATGAGCACTTCTATGGTGATCATCGGATCGGAAGGCCTGATTTGTCTCCCATACTGCCAACATAATCATACTTATCCTCATATCTTTTTTCGATTTGTATGATTACTGTGTGAACCTTGGATGACTTAGAAGACTTATGATTTACCTTTTCGGTTTGTCTTCTTTTTTATTTGGTTCAAAAATAGCCCTAAATTTTTCGACTATAAATAATCGCTTTACCATCAAAAGATTCATATCCTTTTTTCATAGATGGATGAAGCATGCTTATTAGCGGTGACCTTGATCGGGTCTCGATTAGACTTCCCTTTTGTAGGTTGTCTTTTTCGATTGTTGATGTTGAGGTTTCAAGAACTGGGTTCATTTGATTCCTCGGTGAGATTGGGGCTTCGGTTAGGCACTTGCCTTTACCTTTCAACCGGTCTCTTACCCTATTAGATACAAGTTTAGCTTTTGGTGTATCTTTTGATGCCCGATTACACCTCGAGATGCGGGCTTTTTGAGGATGTGGAGGGTTTCTCATAGCCAAGTCCTCCTTATCAATCTTTACTTTCGAAAATAGGCGTTCATGTCTTTAACGGTTTGAGATGATTTTGAAAAAACATCTATTTTCTTACTAACTTGATTTTCCTCGGACAGGATTTCATGCATTGAATAGCTCATCGAATTTTGCTTGCAAGCCTGTTAATTTCCATCTGTTCTTTGTGCTTTCGACGTAGTTTTAACGAGAATTTTAAATTCCTCGCCTTTGTTCGTGATCTAAGTTCAGAGGTTTTTTCGAGATCATTTTCCCGATTCATTCTGCCTTCCCAATAGATAAGTTTCTTCTTTGATTGGAGAGTTGGATAGTAGACCGGTCAATCTCTCCAAAGAGTGTGCTAATGATTTTGGTCTTAAGGTAAGTTCATTATCGTTCGACGAGAATATCGATCTTCACTTTCATAGTTTGTTGTCTTTCTGTATTTCGGAGGCGATAGAATCGTCGATTCGACGATCGAACCATGGTTCTTCCGTCTCTAAACCGTTGCTCTCTTTTTGTTCCTCTTTTTTTCTCTCTCGGCGTCGGGGCAGGCGAATTGAAGACGCTCCTCGATCCACTGTTCTTTCCTTCCGTGAATCACTCCTTCGTATGATCGGTGATTTCCTTTCGATAGTTTCGATTGGTTATCTCTTCCTTCCTTTGACTATCTCTTTCCCTTTCATCTCTCGGTGATCCCTCCGATCATCCCGGATCACGGGTTCTTTCGGAGATCTATTGGTGCGATCTCCTATCTCGGGCCTCGGCTATGTTGATAGTCCTTATAAAATCTTCGATTTACCAAGTTGTATATTCAAGCTTCCCCGGTAAGCAACGCGTGTTATACCGACTTAATATATTTCCAATGGGTTCATTGGCCTTTGTTCGCCACATGGTTGCCTTGAAAAACCGATTTTGAAGTCGAGGTTTCAAAGAGGGCCTCGTCTTCATCGGCTTGACCTCTTTTTCAATAGTCGAACTCGTGAGCTTTAAGACTCAAGAACAAGTTACTAGGTTTCATTCTTGAAATGTCCCGCAATCTTTGATTCGTGACCTTATGTCCCACTTCTTGGTGAGAGACCTTAGGATCTTATAGTTGATATCTTTATCGGACATCTCTACCAAGTTCTCAAGCTTGTTTATAGACATTGTAATTCTTCCATCGAGTTCGTTGACTTCATCTTCGGTTTCTCGAACTTCACCCGGTTGACTTGAAGACTACTTTTTATCTGCTCATTTCCCTCGCAGATCTCGGCGGAGTATCCCGCATTGCTTTCGCAGATTTGAGATACTTAATCTTCTCTTTGGTGACCTTATCCATTGTCTTCATGATGATATGTCTTGCAATGGTGTCCAGAGTATCGCGTTTTCTTTTTCCGTGTCCATCGTCCGGGCTTTTTTCGCATAAGACTTCGCGTGGGAAAGTCCGGATCTGATCGCAGGATTGTCGTAGTAAATGATGATGGGTCCTCTCGATGACTTCCATCATTACGCATCGATCGAGCCTAGATGGTTGGACATATATATGCCTAATCTGCATACTCATCAATAGAGAACTTCGGCGCAGATCATGATACATGGATGTGTTATCCATCTTTGAGTGATTTTGGAAAATGAATGAGTTTTAAAACGGTTTTTCAAGATCGATTCAGATGACCTAATGACACGTAGTCGATTGGTCGGAAGAACCAACCGCCCGATACCACTTGTAGGTCCCGAGCGGGTTAAGTGAGGGGAAGTCAGGAGGGTGGGTAGAATTCGAAAAACTTTTTTCTGATCGAGTGTGAGAGCAGAGCTTGATCATCTGAAGTGAATCGGTCGATAACTCAATTTTTGAGCGCCCGGCGCAGATCAGTTACCAGTAACTATCGATTTGATGTGTGCTTAAGCTTAAGTTTTACCCGTGAAAAACCGGGTTTGTATAAAATTCCAAGTTTTATCTTTTTAATCGATGACTAAATCAAACCGACGGATCGAAGCTTGGTGTTTGTCGATCTTTAACTTAGAATGTATGCGCTTTTAAGATTGTGCGATGTGAGCTAATTAATCAAAGCGAAAAGGCACACAAGATTTATAGTGGTTCGACAAACAATCTCCCACGTCCTCTTTTCCTTTCACAAGGGCACCAACTTAACCGACTTTATTTGGACTTAGATTAGTGTGTTAGTCCAACACAAGACACCAACAGAGATGTTTTAAGAGTTCTCACTCAACCGATCGTAAAATCGAAGATTAGAAACCCTGAATGAAATCTTCTTAAACAACTTATCCTAACTTGGGGTTTGGGTAAGATTGTTGAGGTTCCAACTATGAAATCTTTTTTCTTTTGCATGAAAGCTAGATGAAAAGATTTCTTGCTAAGAACTTATGGGATGAACACAATATAAAATAAGCTTGTTGTTGTGTTCTATGAATCGACTATAGTTTTGAGCTTGATTATGTTGTTTGTCCAAGCATTTCCATGTTTCAATGAAGTGTGATCCCATATTTATAGACCTTGAGATCAAAGAGCCGTTGGAGAAGCAATTTGAATCTCGAGCTATTTTTTAAATGAGAGATGCGAGCTTGATGTGGCGTGCTTCGCGAACGTCATGGTGGTGAAAAAGTTTATAGCCGTTTGAAATTATCGACTCTGCCGTGTTTCTTCCTTATTGATGAAAGCCTTGCTTTGCGGTTGTTCCTCCAACTAAGGTTGGTATTCATCTTGTTGGATAGACGTATGATAAGATGAATATCGATTTTCATCTTATGGACTTCGATCCACGATGAAATTGACTTAGCTTGGCTTATCTTCCGGAAGTCATTTGTATTGAAGGTTTTGATTGTGAGTTATCGACCGATTTGATAGGATTCGGTTTGTTGCCCGGATTCTTGATCGACCTTTAGTGACGACTATCTATTGGTTTTTTCTATACAATCATTATCAATCCGGTCTCTATAGCAAATATTTTTGTTTTGGCCCTATTACATGTGTTTTTGGAACTTTCATCAAAACTATAAATTTCCCAACAATAAGTCATACTATTATACAGTAAATAAAATTTCTTCTCATATATATGCCATTGTCTTATACGAGCTGTTGCAATTTCTTAAATTTTGTCGTATCTATTTTAGTGTTAATTAAAGATCTCAAGTGATAATAATGCGGTAAACAAATAACCACTTGTAAATTTAAGCAATTTTCCTAAAGCAATTTGCATGAAAAAGTTAGAACTTTGATAAGATGTATGAGTATGACTCGATCGTCCTAACATTGACTCGAATCACTAACACCTACTCTTTCCAACGTGTATTGAATTGGCTGAATATAAAAAAATAACCAATACATATAATTATTTCACAACACGATTTTTTATTATGCAAACACGTTTCTTGTACTATAATAAGTCATGATCCACTTTGTGAGGCTGCAAAAAATTAAAAAAATTACATTATAAAATGATTGGCATTACTAAATTTTTACCAATTGAACCTACGTGTGGAAGCAACTCAAGAATAATATAGTCTTCATAATTATATTGATGTATTATAACAAGTTACAAATATTAGTTATATAATAACATATACTCCCTCTGTCCTAATTTTGATTATTTGATTACTGTAGATCCGGAGTTTAAGAAAAGTGAGAAATAATAGTAGTATTTAATAGTGTAAAGTGGGTTTGGTGGAGGGGTATGAATGTTAATTCAACTTTAAAAAAATGTGTTGTTTATTAATATTAAATGATATAAATTGGATTTAGTGTGTATAGTAGAGTGACATGTGATGTGAATACGTGTTGTTTGTAAGGGGTATTATTTTGTAAAAAAAGTTGCTTTATTTCTTTTTTATGAAATGACCAATTTAAATTAGGACACCTATATCCGAAAGTGGTCAATCTAAATTGGGACGGAGAGGGTATCTTTCTAATATATCTTCAAAAAAATAGCCCTTTCCTCTGGGCCATGTAATGGGTCGATCAAGTCCAGCGCTACTGGGTCAATATATACAGTCACAGGTTGAAGAAGTTGAGGTTATTAAAAGCTGTACAAAGTTTTGGTCCATTAATATTGATTGCACAATGTTTTGCATAAGTAGTGATTTCTTGTAGACAAAAACTACACAAGACAGAGTAAAACTTAGCATAAATCACACTCACTTTTCTCAAAATGTTAAAATGTCAAACCCAAATTATACACCGTCTCACTATGAAATCGTCTCTTGCACAAGTGTGCCTCTTTTTTGTAAAATTACTAAAGTACATTGTTAGGAAGGAAAGGTATGTGTATAGAATAAAAAGATTGTGAAATCATGTTTATACCTCTTAAATAAATGAGTTAGGAAGGATTTTTTAATTTTCGAGAATTAAAATTATAGTAGTGTATTTTCGAATGCACAATATGATAAAATCATCCGGGTCTAAAAATATTATGGCGAGACGGTCTGGGACGGGCCAAACCCGACCACTTGCATCCCTATTTATAAAAATCAATCAACCCTAAATTTGAACCAACTCAAATACAGATACAAGTTTGTAAGGCGCCTACGGCACATTATAAAACACTAGACGGAATTCCAAGTGTTTGTGAATGAAGGGCGAAGAAACCATCATATTGCCTCTCTTGGGTGCCAATCGGGCCGGGCCTGTTCATCCACACCATTCGGGCTCTACTTCTTTCTTCAAAACATGCTTCAACGGACTCAATGCCTTATCAGGTTACCACTCTTTTCTCCTACTGCCCCTTTTTTCTGCTTCATATTTTGTACTATTGACAATTGTTATTGTTATTTGTTAACCCATAAATTTTGAATTATGCGTCTTTTTTTTTTTTTAATTATCAAAGCAAATCATTTCTACTTTTAGCGAAATTGAATTGAGAATTTGAAGGACAAATATGGAGTGGCTAATATTAATTAATTGATTCGAATCGAATCGAATCGAATCAAAGAGTTTAATTGTTTTTCACCTTAAAATTAAACTTGTACGTATTTCATTATCAATCGAGCTTTAAATTTTGTTAAATCTTAACAAATATACGTTCAACTTATGTATCATATTTTTCGATATCGAGTAGTTTGATTTTGAATTTGATTTCGTAGTTTCATCATTTAGGTATAAAAAACTTCGAATTCTTATCCTTCCCTGTTCTGGTGCTTATCCACTGTAGCTGGATAAATTAAAATTACACGTGGAAACGTGCAATTTTTTTTAAGTTATTAAATTTGACTGATTTTTAACATTTTATTGTTCCCATTTTTAAAATAATAATTCTAAATAAAATAAATAAATAAACTTTATTTAAAGTTCTCGTCTTTGCCTGAAGTGTTGAATTAGCGTACGTACCTGCACTAAGCAAAAACGTGATCTTCAACGCTATCAAATAATTTGTCCACTTTCCAAATTCAATTTTACTTCTATGAGACGTGGCGGCTACACTCTTTTGATCAACATGGTGTCATTATCATTAAATAAACAATCATTAATTAAAATTAATGGCCTTAAGTATCATATCATACTAGTATTTTATTGAATTGGTCCATCATTCCGTACAAACAGTACAAATATGATCTAATTATAATTAATCATTTAGATTTGATCACATAGTAATAGGAGTGTAGGACTAAATGATGGTGTATGCATGAGAATGTTCTTACATTGGAGAAGAATTATATAAATACAATAACTGCAATAAAAATATATATATGGCTGATTTTTTTAAATTTTTTTATCAGGTGTTGGAATTTTGTCAATACCATATGCAGTATCATCAGGGGGGTGGTTGAGCTTGATTCTATTCTTCCTCATTGCTGAGTGCACTTTCTACACAGGTTTGCTAATTAAAAAATGCATGGACATGGATCCTACCATAAGGACATATCCGGATATTGGTGATCGGCGTTCGGCCCTAAAGGCAGGGCCCTCGTGTCGATTGCGATGAACACTGAGCTATATTTGGTAGCGACGGGTTTCTTGATTCTAGAAGGGGACAATTTGCATAACTTGTTTCCGGACATGGGGTGTGAGATTGGAGGCCTCTTTATAGGTGGTAGACAAGGCTTTATCGTCATGGTTGGCCTCGTTATCCTTCCTACGGTTTGGTTGGATAACATGAGCATTCTTTCTTACATTTCGGCAACTGGGGTCGTGGCTTCTTTCGTACTCATAGGTTCGATTTTTTGGGTTGGTGCGTCTGATGGTGACGTTGGGTTTCACGAGAAGGGCAGTCTTGTGAATTTTGAAGGGATTCCGACGGCTATTAGTTTGTATGCCTTCTGTTACTGCGCTCACCCCGTTTTTCCTACTTTGTACACTTCCATGAGGAACCAAAAGAATTTCTCTAAGGTAATGTATAGTTGAAGTTAGTTATGAGTATTTGCTATATTCACCGGTCGCGCTTGGTCAAATTATAATATTTCCTTCTGAATGATAAATTTTCTCTATATGTTTCATTTGATCCCCACTTTTCCTTTGGTTATAATCTGAAAATGGTTTAGAGTGTGTATATATTCTTCTATCCATTTTCGGAACGAGAATTGGAGGTAAATTGAGGTAAAATGATAGAAATCGGGTTTATTGCAAAAGTGATCTCACGAGAAATTTCTCGTTGCACTTGTGGTATGCTCGAAAATAGTCTCTTGGTGTGTATTCTAACTGTAAAACTGATTCCACAAGAACTTTTTCACACTGTTGAGACTATTATTGATCAAATTAAAACTGATCATTTTATTTATAATTGCAGGTTCTAATGGTCTGCTTCATGGTTTGTACCATGAGCTATGCATCAATGGCAATCCTAGGATATCTGATGTTCGGATCAAAGGTACAATCCCAAATAACGTTGAATCTCCCGACAGGTACAATCAGCTCGAAAGTGGCTATCTACACTACTCTGGTTAATCCGTTTGCTAAGTACGCTTTGATGGTAACTCCAATAATTAACGTTCTTGAGAAACGGCTGTTGTTGCAACCCAGCAGAGGATTCAGCATATTGATCAGGACTGTTTTTGTGCTAAGCACTGTTGTTGTGGCCTTAACCGTCCCCTTTTTTGGACAACTGATGTCCCTCGTTGGCGCGTTTTTGAGCGTGACAGCTTCAATTATTCTGCCTTGCTTGTGCTACTTAAGGATATCAGGGATATATCGGAGATATGGACTTGAATTGATTGGCATTTGTTTGATTGTATTGATAGGTGGTGTTGTTCTTGTAGTTGGTACTTATACAGCTTTGATTGAGATTGTTGGTAATTTGTTAACATGATGTAAGTTATGTATATTATTAGAAGATTTAATTATTGAAAATAATATCATTACACTGTGAGATTGATGTTTGTTTAAGAGAGAAATTGATTACTATAACTATTTTGGTGTGGATCTCATGTTTGTGCTTGTCATATAAAGAATTTGAATGATAATGTTCTACTCATAAACTAAGGAGGGCGTTTAGAGGAGTATATAATTAAGATTAATATCCTCTACGTCCCTTGATAAACTTCTCATTTTAACAAAACATGCGTCCCGAGTTTTTTTTCCCCTTTAATGAAACCCAGTTCTCTACCTGAGAGTGTTGTTGTAATGCTTCTATATTATTCGACCAAAAACAAAAACAAAAAAAAGAGATGGGGGTAGTATTATTTTTTGAATAATGTACTCTCAGGTCCACAAAAGCCCATATAACTACTCTCAAGTTCAACCTGCTTTAATAATAACTCCCAGATCCAAAGTGAAACCTGAAAAGCTCAATATACCCCCATCCTAAACTCTTTCCCTTCCCCCCCCAATTCACTTTCATTTCTTTTCAAACACGCCGCTCGCTCTCTCTCTCCTCCCTCCCTCTCTCTCACAAAAGGCGACACTCACCGTGTGCCGCTGCCGCAAACAAGAAAAAACATCCAGAAAAACGGCGACCGCCATCTTAGAGTCCCAGAAAAACCCAGCGCTAGAAGTCCACCACAATCACCTACCACGGCTTCAGCGGCAAAAAAAAAAAAGATCCGGTGTCGATCTACGCCACCCTATGGCTCAAGATGAAGGCTGAAGACGGCGGAGTAGTCAGAGGCGGCAGATCTGATGGTAGATATGTGGTGGGGTGCGGTGGTGGGGGCGTTTGGCCGGCGGTTGTTTTCGACGGTTGTGGTGGTTGAAGCACCTTCACCACGACGAGGGCGGCGGTTAGAGCAATCCTCACGCCGCCGCGGAGAAGAGGGCGACGCGAAGTGGGTTTGTGATTTTTTTTTTTTTTTTTTTTGAATATAATTTTTGCAGATGGTTTATTGAATCTGTTTTTGCAGATCTCATTTTTGTTAACAAAATATTTTGTTTTAATTTTGTGGTGATTGATTTTGGTTTGTTTTGTTTTGATTTTTTGTGGGTTTGTGGTGATTGTTTTTGTTGGGCTTCTTCTTGAAGATTTGAAGTTGGAGTTCTTCTTGATGATTTGTCATTTGAATTTATTTGAAGATGGGGTTTTGCAGAAGTATTTGCAGATCTGAAATCTTTTCAAATGCATTTTCTAAGATCAAGGTTTGTTATTTGCTAGGTTGAAGATATATCTGAAACTGAAAATGCATATGTTCATCAATTGATGCACATATGCATCAATTGATGAATATATGCATGTTTTCGATGTTGGATTAATATGTTCATGTCGTGAAGCAGACGAGGACATGCAAATTTTAGATATGTAATTTATGCATGTCGAAATTAGTAGAAAAATGTGTAATTTTAATATGAGTTTTTTTGTAATTTTTGTATTTTTTATATGAAAATCTCAAATGTAATGACTCCAATTTTCCTGTAATTTTGATGTTAAAATCTCAAATTGTAAACAAGAAAGAAAGAAACTGACGCGAGGAAGACAAGAAGAAACAAACTGACAGGAGGAAGAGAGAGAAGGAAAAAAGGACAAAAAAAGAATTGAAAAAAAGACTGGAAAAAGGACGAAAAAAAAAGTAGGAAGGTTAAGGATATATAATTTTTTTTATAATATATTTTAGACCTAGTAGTACTTAATAAATATGTTTGGACCTATTAGTACTCCTTGCTACTAGTTTGGACTGAAAAGTTACTCACTCTTATTTTTTTAGTTTGAAATACGCATATAAAGGTAATAGAGGTGAAAAATATTTAATTAGAAATAAGTCTTTTATGAAACTTGTTAACTATAAAATTGATTTATATTTACATAGATGATCATTTAATTATCACAACTAAAATTCTTTTGTAATACCATTTCTATAATAATAAGTCATATCATTCGGTTATCATTATAATCAATTTCACGAGTGATTCTTTATGCGAAAATTGTTCACCATATACCATATATTCTGTCACGTAACTATTAAGATAGAGAACCATATAGAGGTGCAAAATGGATATACGGAAACTATTAAATACACGAACGTGTCCAAATTTTTATGAATGGCTCATATTTTCACAAAAAGACACCAACACACATGCCGTACCACAAGATGGGACAGGCGTTGCAGCATGAAAGATCAGTGTCCGTTTTAAATCTATTGCTTATTACAGATGGCCTCTATCTTTTTTCTTTTTTTTTAACAAAAACTGCTCCAAAACTATAACTAATATACATTGTACAGCAATTTTTTATGCCAAACGACTTAATTTGTGTGAGACGAAACATAAAAGACTTTTTATTCAAATACCAATATTTTTTCAATTAAGGGTGTTATAGCCTGTTAATTGCATCGACTTGATTAAATTTGATCGTCTCATGCGTCATAACTCATAACCTCACAAAAACAACTAGATATTATATACACAGACCATCCCTCAAAAGTATGATCAAGGGCTGAAACAAGTTTTATAGGAAAATAAATTAAATATGTCTGTATAGACATAATTTTTTTTCATCGTTCAACAATCACTTAATTATTCAAGTTGTCATTATATTTTACTCACAATCAATAATGTTATTCATAAATGGACTTAAAACATGCTTTTAGAGAACAGAGAGTATCATATATTAAAAGTATTTTAGTAAAAACGTAGATACAATTTGCAATAAAAAAGCTTGGCGTAAGCATTTGACATAAACCTAAAATAGGTCCAACTATCCAAACGAGTTTTTATTTCTTCATTACTATCACTAATTTCGTAGAGAACTGTAGATCATTAAAACCACACGTTCAATTGTACTAGATGTCTTTGTCTAAATATATTATCAAGCCACTATACAAAATAATTTTTTATTATAATTTAGTTTTTTGTTGATTATAACTAAACTAATTTATCACAAACGTAATTCGGTTATTCAAAAATTTAAAAATAGAAAACCATATGAAGATGAAGTATTAATTCCCATTTGTTGAATTTTTAATATTTGCAACTCTTAAAATTAAGCAGCACGACGAATTTGAAATAACGAAGTTGGTGCCTGGTGGGCCGTCATAGTGGGCCTAAAGTGGGCCAGGATGACTGGGCCTAGAAGTAGGCTTGTATTCTAATGAGATTCTTCATACTTTCTACCGAAAATGTCCCCACTCTTGGTCCAAGTCTAGGCTAGAGAATTAAAACATTATGATCTCCTAGTAACTTTTGGGAAAAAAGGGCAAAAGATTTTTTTTTTAGTGTTTATAGTAATTTATTAAGTAGTTTTCTTTTTTAAATTAAACAGGACTAACATGTCAACTTTATTAAATAATTCTTTGGAACATAAATAGAATACAAATTGATGGTAGAAGAAACTTAAAGATAGTCTTCACAAATTAATGATTAATTATGATTACCAATTCATTGTTATTCATAACAATTTAACTACGCAACTTGTTTTAGAATGTCTGTCCAGAGAAGCAGTTATCATCACGCTGAAATCATGAAGTTATACAAGTCTTTTGGACTCTCTATATATATATTGATTATCATTTCATGTCCACTAACATGTAGATATCAATTAAATTTATTGATTAGAAACGTGACTGAGATCGTTGTATCAGGTTCATGCAAGATCAAGATGGGCGTTTGACAAGTGCCTGAGATCGTGCGGGAATCGGTGGCCGAATGATTCAAGGGAATGTTGTGGGACGTTGTTTGGTTCTGGTGCGAATCAAAAACGTTGAGGGGCATTGCTTGGATTGAATGGACGTGAGGGTCCATGTTGCGATCTTGTGGGCCGCAGTGATGCAGGTTCGAGAAGGATGTTGTGGGACGTTGCTTGGATCAAGTGTGGATTCGAAGTCGAACATTGAGGGACATTGCTCGAAGTGCGTGGTCTACTGCCGATGAGAGATTGAGAAGACGAGTTACAGTTGGAGTCAGTCTCCAGGTGGGAAATTGTTGGGTGGTGGAGTCTGAGTTGCGGAATGAGTCCAGGGAGGACAAGACGTTCGGCCTAGTTGAGGTCGTGCACTTCCGCTTCAGTGTCAGTCTCCAGGTGGGAGATTGTTGGGTTATGGAGTCTGAGTGAAACGGGATGCAGGGCGCAGGAGGCGCTCGACCAGTGCTCGAGGTCGAGCACTAGAGCTCGGTCGAGTGCCCCCCTATCCAGCGCCATGAAGGCGCTCGAGCTAGATAGTTGATCGAGCAGAACCGCTCGACCAAATGCCCTGGTTAGGGCTTCGGCTCAGTTTCATCTTTTAGGGTTTCGGTGTTTTGTATAAATACCCCCCTGACTCCCCCATTGTATCTTGCACTACTTGCACTATCTTGTACGATATAATATATCTCTCATGGCTTGGTAGTACCCCCAGATGTAGTCATTCCTGATGAACTGGGTAACCAAATTGTTTGTCTCTAAGTTCCTAGTTCTATTATTTTCTCCATAATTGCTTGTTTAATTCCTAACATGTGCTAATGCCTCTCTTGAGATCCTTGCCTTCTGCAACTCATCTGAGCTACCGCCATCGCACTGCTCATCAATCGCCCTCGACTTAATATCTGCAATAAAATCAGAACTTTCCCAAACTTAGAAACACAATTGACAAAAAGTAAGCAGAAAACTACAGAATAAGTGCATAAAATAGGTTTATTGGCTTCAAAAAACACAATCTTAGCTAAAATTTCAAGCACAATTCACAACTTTTCCTTATCAATCTTTCCTACAATCGAAACAATTAAAATCAAACACCAACACTATACACACAACACCGAAGTAATTCTCCATTCAACCCACTGAATTCTTTTTCCCCTAGAACCAAATACCAATTCAAGCAACATCTTTCTCCTAGAACACTTTACATAAAGTTAAAGTCTTGATAACGAATTCTGCATAAACTAATTCGTAATCAGACTTCGAACAATAATTTCGGGGTGGGGGGGGGGGGGGTTGGTTTGTAGGGGAATCTGCATAACCCAATTAAAAAACGCTAATCGAACAAAAACTCACAAAAAAATATAAATTAACAAGAAAAGAGGGATGATAATAGTACCGCAATATCGGCGGTAGATTTCGAAAATATCGAAAGGCGAGTCCATGGCGATTTGGGGTTTCCTTGTATAAACGAAACCCCAGGTTGGAAACGGAATTCACCGGTCACCTTCTCTCTGTGCTTTAATGGCTGTATAAATTAAAGGTAGATGTCAAATAAATGTAAAATTTCCTCAGTGTAGATATTACGCAATATATACAACGTTGGGCTCCAACTGTTCAAAATTACTCGTATCTTAATACAGTGAAGTATCTTTAAAAAAAAAATTAAAAATTACTCGCATTGATAGTGAGATTTATATATAGGCAAATCTCCTGTGCATGCAATTGGATTTTTCACTACCGTATTTGTCACTTTATTAAAAACAAATTCTCAATCCAAACTTCTCATTTCCACACGGTTGTTCAGTTATTTTTATCGTCGTCCCACCACCGTACCAATTATGGGGGGTGTTTCTCGGAATATAAGTAAAGTTAAAAAAACTATGAAGTTTTGAATGTTGAATGTTTTATGTAATTATTTGTTTAATGTTTGGGATATTATTTATGATATATTGTAGTTTTAGACATAGATATACGATGAAAATTGTAAAATTATCACTCACACACTTATTTTTCGAATTTTCCCGTTATACTGAAATGCCTAGTCGTCGTCGTCTATTAGAAACAAATTCTCAATCCAAACTTCTCATTTCCACACGGTTGGTCCGTTATTTTTATCGTCATCCCACCACCGTACCAATTATGGGGGGTGTTTCTCATAATATATGTAAAGTTAAAAAAACTCTGAAGTTTTGAATGTTGAATGTTTTATGTTATTATTTGTTTAATGTTTGGGATATTATTTATGACATATTGTAGTTTTAGACATATATATACGATGAAAATTGTAAAATTATCACTCACACACTTATTTTTTGAATTTTCCCGTTATACTGAAATGCCTAGTCGTCGTCGTCGTCTTGAGAGATGGAAATAGTGGTGTATTACTGTATGTTTTGCTTAAGTTTGAAATAATACAAGAAGAGAATAATTATATTGAACAATGACAATATTAATAGTTTGTGGGATATGTATCCACTAACGTTTAAAAAAATAAATGTGTCAATTAATCGAGGGGTGTATCTCCATGGGATGCGAGTAACCTGACCCTATATGATTTTTTTTCGTTCACAGCATTATCGAGCTACAGTACTTCTCATTAACAGTGCTAATGATTATTGATTTGTTTTAGTCGCATTTAGCATAGACAATTGATCAGTCAAGTAATAAGGCAAATCGAAAGTTTATCAGAAAAATTACACAAAAAAAAAAAAAAAATAGCTCGGTGACACTATGAACGGCCAAAAATCATCGATGGCAGGGCATATATGACTTTAGGCTTAAAAAAAAAAAAAAACCAAAATAGTACAATAAAAACCCAAGAAAATTGAAAACAATAACCTTCTTATAATTTTGGCTCATGTTTTAAGAATAATTGATTCCTTTCAAAAAGTAAAATAATTTTTTTTAGTCCTATAACTTTGTATCATTTTGAAATTGGTCCTGATTGTTTTGATTTTTTTATTTTTGTCCTGTAAGTTTCTTAAAATTTTGAAATTGGTCATTGACACCTGCTGCAGCAAGTTACCAAACAGGTAAACACCACATATGTAATTATTTTATTTATTTTTAATTTCGAAGCGACACTTGAACTTTTTTAATCCTAATAATTTCGGTCGAATTTTAGATCGGGTTTAAAACAATTTGTATATTAAAAGACAAAGCGAATCGGGTCAATTTACTGGGTATAAACTGACCCAAAAATAAAAATAAATTAAATTAATAAACGCAGAAAACCACTCTCCCTTCTTAAAAATACGAAAAAAAAATCCCGACACAAATTGTTTGGATAAAAAAATTTAAGTGGCATTTCGAAATTAAAGAAAAAGATAGAATAATTACATAAGTGACGGTTACCTGTTTGATGACCTGCTACAACAGGTTAAAGGACCAATTTTAAAATTTTTGATAACTTACATTACCAAAATCAAAAAGTCAAAACAATCGGGACCAATTTCAAAACGAAGCAAAGTTATAGGACTACAAAAAAATTTAAACCCTAAAATAATTGATTGTTTATGAATAAATTTGATATGTAAGTTAAATAAAAAATCATGAGTCCGTTTATAAATAAAGTCTAATGACAATTCGATTTTTTTTAAACGGTTGGCTACCTGGCTTCCGTTGGGCCCTTGAATAATTTCTTGTTGGGCCTTTAAGATGTGCGGTCCAACATAAAGAATTTATGTCAATCTTTTTATCTACTGATTTATACTATTTATAATTATTAATTTAGTGTCTACGTAATACGCGGTACTTTAATTAAACAAATTATATTCATAATATATAATATATTTAATAATAAAAAAATATAATATATTTAATTAAAAAAAATATAATTATGTGCATAAATGTACTAAACATGAATTAATAATTGTTTATGGTGTATATTAGTATACTTGCTTAAATAGTTACTGAAATAAAATTATTGTGTCTAATTCTATCTATTCTGCAATTTATTCACGTATTCCTAACTTAAATTTGATTTTTTTTCTTTTTTCATACTTAAAAAATCGAGAATACACTTCAAGAAAATGAAAAATTGTCTACCAAAATTTTCAAATGCTTATGAAATTTTCCTACAAAAATAATTTGGTCCTTAAAAGTGACTATTGCCTAGGATTTGCCTACCAACTTTTAGAAAAATCTATGAAAAGTTTCCTACACAAAATAATTTCCTAAATAAACAAATTACCTACCATGAAACTAACTACACATTCCTAATTTCGTAGTCAAACTAATTAATTACAAAAGATAATTCCCTAGGCAACTTATATTTTTGTTGGCAATTATATTTGTGGTTTAAAAATGACTTACAAATAAATTTACCTACGAATTACATTCCGTAGACAAATTTACCTATGAATAAAAATGCATAGGCAAATTGAAATATTTTTTTTTTATCGGGCAAAGTTAGTTGTTAGAAGTTAGTACACCAAACACCCAAACACTCCACAAATTCACCAAACCACCTAATAACTCCCAAACTCCAATTCGTTCCCAAAGGGAATCGAACCTGAGTCTCCCACACAATTGAGGAGCCCAGTGGTCAGGTGGGCTAAGACACCTGGTTAGGCAAATTTAAATATTCCCTAGACAATTCTCTATTTTTTAGAATATTCCATAGGCAACCCTCTATTTTTTTGTAGTGATAGAGGAAGAAAGAGTTTGCAAATCAGTTGTAGAATGGGTGGGAAAAAAAGATTATACTTAGTATATAAAAACTAATAAAAATATCTTTTTTAAAATCACGTGTGGTGCACATGTATAAAATCGGGATAAAAATTGGCTTGAAAAATTAGTTCGATGGTTTAAATGTAATAAAATATTAGTTTGTATAGTTTAGTGCAACAAAAAATAGTTATGCGGTTTAGGTATAATTTCAATGATAGTTTAGTGGGTTTAGTGCAATCAGGCATAAATATGATGTAAGAGGTGCAAGGTTCAAACCTTATTTATTGCAATTTTTTTAATTAAAATGTCACATGTATGTCACATATTAACTACAAATCAATAGAAAAATAACACATCAATACAATAAAATGTGATAAACTCATCAAAGTTAACCTCAAGATGACACATCATCCAAATTAACCACAAGATGACATATCATCAAAATGAACTCTCTATTAGTAATATAGAGATATATTTTTTCAGCGTATTAATATATTAATATATTTATTTTTAATTAATATTATAAAAAATATTAATGAAAAATATATAAAAATATTAAATTTAGTGATAATCATATGAGTTGATCTAAGTTGGTGGACCTTCAACTCACCATTTTATGGAGTTGGATTTACCACTAAGATATTAATGGACTTTGGTGGTTACAACACTAATGTTTAAGATTACCCTTAAAAACTACTACTAAATAATTATTTAAAGTACATAAAGATTAAAAATAATATTTCTTATTGAATAAAAATATAATGAGGTACACTTGTATGAGACCGTCTCACGGTGAGATGGAGTATAAGTTGGACATTGACGCTTTAGCACTTTGGAAGGGGTAGGTATGATTTGTGCTTGATTGTACCCTGCCCCGATCATGCATAAGACCGTCTCCATAAGTTTTTGTCAAATATAATATATATAACAACAAAAAATGAAATTGGGAGGCGGTTTACCCTCCGTTCTCCGTCTGGATCATGGTTTATACACACACAGCAACTTGTATGGTATATATGACGTATAAAATTTTGAAATTTGAAGAACTTATCTTCCTTTTTTTTTTTGGTCCAATGAAGAATATATCTAATAAGCATGTATCGACGAATTAAGGATGACATATATGAAAAAAACTTTATTTTACATAATATAATACTTATTAATTATTTTATATATTTATAAAAAGGAATTATGCGTGGTGCAGAATGAGATGGGCCACGAGAGGGGGAGTCGGGCCGTATATTAAAGTCAATGAGGCAGTGATTTGTGATCTGAAGATAGTCCACGACATACCCTACATGCAACACATGCATTCTTTATTCTTATTAGTTATTTTAGCGGTGGATATATGATATATGTATGTCTGCCTTTAATGCCTCGTAAAACTATGCATGCTTTTACATTTTAAATGTAAATGAAATTACTGGATTACGATGAATCCATATTACTTTAGGTTTTCTCTCTTTTTAATCTAGAATATAAAGTTAAATGAATGCTTTTGGATCAATTATGACGCAGAGCAGATTCTGAAACTAGAATTAATACAGATTCATTAAATCAATCTTCCGTATTATATAATTAAGATGTGATTTTTATTAGCTAGACTAATTGTAGTATAAAGTATTATGTATTATTTTATATAATGATCTTATTTGTTATTCAATTAAAATCAATATATAATTAAATTTAAGTAAACTTATTTATCATTGGTAATTTAGTACTAATTAATAATTTAATTTTTATTTGGTAAATGGTTAAAATTTAGTAATAACATTAGGATTTATCCTTATACTGTCAAGGACATAGGCTCCTTAATTTCCCAAAATAATTCTTCATCAAACTTGACGTCCTGCCAAACTTTTTGGGCAAATCCATACATAATTTGGATCAACTTCAATTATTTGATTGTAAAAAACAAGAGTTGATATCGTACACGCGATATGTAACATGTGTTACTGTTTTTTTTTTTAAAGGAAACATGTGTTACTGTTACCTACAACACAAAGGAAATAAATTCATAAGATATTCATACCTCTGTTTAAATTAAAATTGATGCTACTTACAGTGGCGGAGCCACGTTGAAGCTTTAGGGGCCATTTTTTTTTTTTTGTCACAAGTATTACATATAATCCCATACGTTTCAATAGTTGGGATTTCATATTGGTAGTTGAAATTGGGATAGCAATACTTTGTTAAGCCACAAGTTGTTAACACATTTAGTAAAGTCAGCCCAAATGTTTTAATATAAAAGAATTGGTTCACTTTTTAAAATTTTTGCTTCATTTTTTTTAGCTCCAAATAAGTTATAAATAATTTTATAGATTGCACTTTGTTGTGTTCGATATAGTAACTCGGACTTAATCGAACACGTAAGAGCGACACGTGTAACATTTAAATATTCATGCCCAATGGACAAGTATTCGCCACTCAAAGTCGGGGAAAGAAGGAATCGGATAAAATTTAAGTCAAAGAAGGCCATAAGCAAACGAGGACCCAGCGGCCAAAATACTCGAAATCTCGAAAGACCTCAGATATCCTGAGGGTCAGTATGTTCGAAGACCTCAGATATCCCCGAGGGTCAAGATGTTCAAGACCTCAGATATCCTGAGGGTCAGTATGTTCGCACCTCAGATATCCTGAGGGTCAGTATGTTCGAACCTCAGATATCCTGAGGGTCAAGATGTTACCTCGGATATCCGAGGATCAGATGTCAGACCGGGCATCCCGGCGGTCGAGTGCCCGACACTCGGATATCTCAAGACCCAACATCCCGAGGGCTCGGTGTGCTCGAGGAGGACAATATTCCAAAGATAAAACCGATATGGTTAAAGGGCTAACAAAACATCCAACCGAGTAAAAGATTAATTGGGACGACTAAAAAGAGTGTTTTTCTGACAAGTAAGTTCCAAGATCAACCGGGAAGATGAAGTTGAAAACGTTAAGCAAGATTACGTGAGTTCTTCAGATGACCCAAGTCTCCAAATTTCATGCTTGCCAACCCAAATTTCATGCTTATTTTGAGTCTTTATAAAAAGAAGAAAAAAGAAAAAGAGAAAGGTTTAAATTTTAAAAAAAGAGACACCCACGCAAGAAATTCTCCAAAGAGGTGAGAAAGAAAAAATCCGAGTGATTATCCACACATACAAGAAACCCTAGCACTCATATGCTAACTCTCCAGATTATCTTCATCTCGTAATGATTCATCTTCATAAGATGTATCAAATATTGACGATGTAAAGCTCACAATACCACATCCGGCTTGGTATGCCCCAGAGTAGTCATTTCTCGATTTAACCTGGGTCAACAAATTCATCTTATTTACAATTTATTTTACACGTGCATGTTTTGTTTGTGAGTCGCTCCCAAATTAGCCACATAATACTTTTCAAAAAAATGACTCATGATTAACCCGGCGCTAGAAGGAGGGTGCTTCACCCAAAAAACCCACCCATATATGAACCCCCAGAGAGCCGAGGCGTAAAAAAATAAATAAAATGCCTCAATCTAGGAACACACAAAACGGAGAGGTCGGGACAAAGCCGACCACATGACCGGAAAGAGGCTCGGCCACAAATTTCATAAAGATCGTGGAGTGGAGATTACCAATCTCGAGGATATTGTGAATGATCCGGCTGCCGGTTACAACCAGCCCATCACTTTGTTGTTGGGGAGCGCAGAAGAGAGGGCCGAGAAAGAATCGCCAAATTAGAAACTCAAGATCGTGAAGAGCGACGCCACGACACCGATAAAGGAGCAAGTTAAAAAAGAGAATCGCTAAGCGGGCAAGTAAAAAAGCCGATGACACGCGTCGATGACGAACAACCTCAAGGATCTAGACCATCGCGTTTGACGCTTGAGGGCTCTCCACCAAAGATCGAATCGACAATAATAGGCGACGATGGTGATCCGTGAAAGGAACAACCAATAAAAATGCCCGCGACCTTCAGATCTTCATGATCATCCCGATGCCGAACAAAAATCGGCGGGAACAAAATTGTCTATCCATCATCGATTGGGTAGTCAAGCACAAACTTGGAGGGGATCGCCCTATCGCGAAAGCATGACCCATCGGGTCCTCACGATGGGAAACAACCCCAATCTAAGTCTGTTAATCCCACAAAATTTGCGGAAATGCAAAAAGGCCATCGAGGATTTACAGCCAACCCGGCCGCGACCAAAGACCAACCTCGAAGCGAAAGACGCAGACTGCCGCCATTGTCACAAAGCGATCATGGCGGCTAAAAATACAAGAGAAAGTGGCGAAGTCCCGACCGCCAATTCCATATTTGATGCCGAAGTCCGACCCTCATGTCCATCTCAAAGAAGTATTCAGATTTTATGATCGCGATGGGGGCCACGGACGCAACACATAAGGTTGATCATTCCCATGACTTTAGGTGATCGGGCACATAGATGGTTTTCTACCTTGCCGGTGCGTCTATCACATCTTTTCGCCAAATTGGGACAACAATTTATGTCCCACTTTTTCATCCATGTGTGCTGTATTTGCCAAAAACAAAGGTCGCGATTTTCCCAACTAAAAGGTGAGTCTGATCGAGCATACATAGAAAGATTTGATAAATGTCTGTATGATGGGGCCCCAGTTGAAGAGGATGCCAAAATCCTTTCGGTGGTCGGGGGCCTGACTCTAAATACTGATATGTGGAAGGCCATGCATCAAGACTGGCCAAACACATATTCAGAATTCCGAGAGCGAGCAGCTAAAATTATAACCATGCAAGATTTGCTCGCCCAATCATGATTGGGTTAGGAACCAACCACTAGAAGAGTTTTTGGGAAGAAAGTGATGAATGAAGGGGGGTACAAACCCCCAGCCTCTTTCAAACCATTCGAAAAAAGTGCAGAAGCAAATGCCCTACGAAGTCTTTTGGGCGTTTCAGCGGAGACAATCTTTAACCAAATCAGAGATCGGGACATGTTGGAAAGGCCGAGAAGAATTATAATGGATAAACATCGGCTCAATGCTTCCAAATATTGTAACTACCACGAGTACATCGGGCACAACACTGAAGAGTGTCGCGATTTACTCCGCCAACTTTGGAAGCTATACGAAGATAATCGTCTTACCCAATTCTTAAAAAAGCCGGTGAGCAGAGACTCCCGAACTGAAAAAACAGAAGATCGAAGGGGTAAGCAAAAAGCCGAACAAACATCTGACAGTGATCCCGAAGAATCACGAAAAAGGACTGAAATACCCAAAAGAGGGCCTCCTACTATGGGAAGAGGTCGAGAAAGTCAAGAGATTCATATGATACGTCCTGAATATGGTCCAGTGGGTGGATGTCACCAGACACTAACATTATCGAACATACGAAAGAAGATGGAGATGCGTGCCATGCAAAACATCCATCAAGTGAAGGTGGCGAGCACATCAGCTAGCACGCCACCGTCGCACCAAATCATTTTTTCAGAGGACGATCTCGACGGAATCATAACTCCCCACAATGACTCCTTAACCATCAGTGCTCGACTCCTCGGGTTGAAGGTGCACCGTCTCCTGGTTGACACCGGAGCTTATGCGAACATTTTGTTCGTTGATACCCTTCGCCAGATGGAAAAACAAGTTGGAGACTTGAGCAGTTATATTGAACCGTGTAATCATACCATAATGGGTTTTGGGGAATCAGAATCCGACCCTATGGTATGATTAGGTTAGAGTCGAAGTTAGAATCAACTCGAATCCGGACATCCATTTAACTAGAATGCTAGATTTTGTAATCGCCGATGTTCGAATCTACTTATAACGGGTTCCTAGGTCGCCCATTTATTCAGAATTTAAAGCGGCCCGTTTCTACGACATTATTGTGTTAAATTTCCAACACAAGATGGAACAGGAAGCGTAAAAGGAGATCAGAAGAAAGCTCGAGATTGTTTGCTATCTTGTGCACCAGAAAAACAAAGCATCGTCAATATGATGGAGCAAACATGGGAGATTGGTGAGCCAAGCCAGCGAGCAAAAACCTCGCCTAAAGATCTTCCGACGAACATAAGTTCGACGAAAGCATAGCTTCCCGCGCGAAAGGATCTTGATGCGCGAACACGACTCGGTGACAACTAATTCCCCGGATCTCCTAGATCAAATGAATGTTGATCGGTTTAACGAGCAAATGGACCTAGAGCCTCGTGATAGGTTTTGAACCCATGGGAGGTTGATGACGAAAGCAGGGGGTCCATCCAAGATCCTCGGTGGAAGCAAAAAAAAAAGCGAGCAACACCGCCGAACAACCGGAGTCCATCAAAATTGACCCAACGGCACCGAAGTTAGAAGTGTTCATTGGTTGTAACTACTGAACCAATTGAACAGTAAATTATTGCTTATCTTCAAGCAAACTTGGATGTGTTCGCATGGTCGCACGACGAAGACATGGTTGGCATTGATCCAAGACATGCATGCCACTCCTCAACCTTGATCCAATACAAACCCGGTTATCCGTAAGCGCAGAAAAGTTTAGTCAGGAAAAATACGCGGCCATGAATAGTGAAATCAAAAAGTTGCTCGACAACAAACTAATTCGAGAGGTAAAATGCCCAAGATGGCTTTGAACCCCTGTGCTCGTCCTTAAGTCTAATGGATCTTGGAGGTCGTGGTATTGATTTCACGAATTTAAACAAGGCATGTCCGAAAGATAACTTCCCGATGCCGCGATATCGATTATTTGGTCGATAATACAAAGAAAGCCATGAATTCATGACTTTTATGGATGCATTTTTTGGTTATCACCAAATACCTATGCACCCGGACGATCAAAAGAATACGACGATTCTCGCAGTTGAAAAGAACATGTCTTTGTTGGCAACGCATGCCGATTCAGATTAAAGAATGCCCGAGCAACATATCAACGTTTGGTGAACAAAATGTTAATTTAACACATCGGCGAACAATTGAGGTATATATTGATGATATTGTGGTTAAGAGTGAACATAAGGAAGACCACATCACCCACCTCGCACAAACGTTCGATATACTCAGAAGTACAATATGAAGCTAAACCGAAAAAATGTAGCTTTGGGGTTCACTCAGAAAATTCCTAGGACATATGGTCATCAACGAGGATCGGCTTTTAACCCAACAAAGATTCAAGCCATGCTCGATATGCAAGCTCCCAGAAATGTGAAAGAGGTCCAAAAGTTAACCGGACGTTTAGCTTCCGTAAGCCGGTTTATATCACGAACTGGAGACAAATGCAAACCTTTCTTCGACACGTTGAAGAAAGGGAAATTCGATGGACCAAGCATTGCCAAAAATGCATTGAATCATTGAAGCGAACCTTTGCAGATACTCGAGACCTTCGTCTAAGTTTTGTCTCGGCGAACAACTCTATCTCAGATCTTCTTTGTCGATCCGAGCATGCGATCAATGTTGTCTTTCGTCTGAGCGAAGACACTATACACTTGCCCATTTACTATGTAAGCCAAGTGCTTTAAGGAAGCCGACTCCGATACCCACCATTGGAAAAATTAGCATATGCCTCGTCATGAGTGTTCGAAAATTACGACCATATTTTTTTCGACCACTCACGAGGTCTTGACCACTTTCCCATTCGTCAAGTCCTCCACCCGACCGAGATCTGCCAAGATTACTAAAGTGGGCGGTAGAGTTAGGACAATTCGGCATTACGTTCTCTCCACGAACAACAATGAAGAGCCAGGCTATGGCCGATTTCATGGTCGAGTTGACATATCCTCAAATGCTCGAAAGAGCTATCGACCAACCGTGGCATATGTATGTTGATGGCTCATCATCAAGTTTAAGAGCCGGAGCAGGCGTAGTTCTCATCAGCCCAACCAGGCAAACATTCACAACAACCATCCGTTTTGATTTCCCAGCTACAAATAATGAAGCCAAATATGAAGCTTTGATCGCTGGACTACAGATGGCAATGACAATGAGAATCCAGAGGCTGATGATTTATAGCGATTCTCAGATAATCGTTTACCAAGTGACAGGCGAGTACGAGGCCCGAGGCCAACAGATGGCTCAATATCAACAGCTAGCAAAAGAATTGCTCGAGCATTTTGAACAAGTTTTCATTGAGCAATTACCACGATTGGGTAATTCATTCACTGATGCTTTGGCACGCCTGGCAACAACATAAGGAGTGAATAACACAATAGACATTGTGGTCATCACAACTTATTCGCCATCAGTTCCCAGAATTATGATCGCCCAAATAACAGGCGAACAAGAGACGTGGATGACTCAATCTCGAAGTTACCTACGAAAAGGGACTTCTCCGAAAATAAGGCATGTTTACTCGTCTCAGACTACAATCTGCTCGTTATACTATCGTAGACGAGCATTTGTACAAAAGAAGTTTCTCACTTCCACTTTTGAAGTGTATTACTCCTGAAGAAGGTCGTGTACTTCTGGAACAAATCCATGAAGGAGTATGCGGAAATCATACAGGTGGGCTCGTTCTAGCACACAAAATAATCAGACAAGGTTATTATTGGCCAACCCAAAAAAAGGATTCGCTCACAGATTTCATGGCGATGCCCACGGATGCAGTGTACATGCTCCACTTATTCATAGCCCACCAAGAATTAGTGTCGGGTTTATAGCCCATGGCCATTTGCTAAATGGGGATCGATTTGATCGGCCCGTTTTCCCACCGCACGCGTCGGGAGTAAAATTTGTTGTGGTTGTCGTGGATTACTATACTAAATGGGCGTGTTTCGAGGCCATTGTCAAGATTACCCGAACAAAGAATGTGGAACTTTGTTTGGAAGAATATCATTTGTCGATCCGGGCTTCCCCAATCATTAGTAATCGATAACGGCAAAACAGTTCGATGGAAGTGAATTCGCACAAAATTGTGCTCACCTGGGGATAAAAAGCACTACTCAACTCCGTATTATCAATCAAGCGGACAAGTTGAGGCCGTTAATAAAATCATCAAGCATACCCTCAAGGCGGACTTGATAATTTTGGGGGTGGATGAAATTTGAAGAGTTGCTGAAATATTATGGGCCTATCGAACAACTTTCGAACATCAAGCTGCGGTGACCCGTTTGCCTTGGCATTTGGTGTGGAAATTTGTTATACCCGCAGAAATCAAGATTCCAAGTCATCGAACAATGACTTTCGGAGAGCACATTAATGACCAAGCGCTCGCCCTGAGTACATACCTGTTGGAAGAAAGAAGGACGGAGGCTGATTTCAAGAATGCCATGTACAAAAAGAGATCAGAGAAGTTTTACAACTCCAAAGTCCGAATACGCAGGTTCAATGTGGGCGAGCTGGTTTTAAGGCGAGCAACGGGGGTATCAAGTGGTGTGTTCGGCCGAGCATGGGAAGGTCCGTTCAGAGTTTCAGAACGTTTGCTAAACGGGGCCTATGATTTGGAAGACCTGAATGGAATCCCATTGTCCTACTCGTGGAATGCATCAAATTTGAAAAAATACTATCAATAATAGCGAGCATAGTGTTGGCCGGACAAAATCGTCCACACAGCTTCAGCGAGCATAGTGTTGGCCGAACAAAATCGTCCACACAGCTGAAGTCGTAGTTGGCCGAACATAATGGCTGATGTAGCCATTCAGTTCAGACGAGTAGGACGACTCTGAAAGAAGAGTACATTATGTTCGACATATATCTTCAGGAAAGAAATGCTGGACAACGCTATCCATAGACAGAAGATACGTGTCAGAACGAGATGTCAACAGAAGATACGTATCGGAACGAATTGATAAGTGGTGGCGACCATGCGAGGATGAGTCAATCTTGAAAGAAAGAGTCAAAAAAGTTTGAGCAGATGTCAAAAGGGGAGCAAAAGTAAGAGAGCTAGCACCCGACTAGCTATGCCAAAGACTAGCTTGGGATAGTTCTATAAATAGGGGCATACTGATAGCTGAAAAAAGCAGAGAAAAAACATATGAAGAAGAAAAAAGGAAAAATATTGCGATTCTCAGAAGGAAATCGGTTTAGTATGCCCCAAGACGTAGAAGAACCAACTCTCGATTCAAAGAATCATTCAATTTGAATCGAGCATCCGCCCGACACGAGTCTTTTACCTCAGATGACTTTGCGAGCACGAGTTGTTGAAGCTCGTTGCGGACTCAAGATGCTTTCGGCAGAGTCATGGTTGCCACTCCACGTTACTCACCGCTTAGGCAATAGTAAGTCATTAGTCCCCTATGCATCCCCAAAATCTCCTCGAAGGAGGGATGTCATAGTGTTCGCTCAAAACAAAGATCGGGACGATGCTTGCTTAGCATCTCTTTGAAGGGGGTAGAATGGTGCGAAATGAAATTTTTGCTCTCGACCTACTTTTTAAGCGGCGAGGAATGCACGCCACATGCTCATGCCCGCAGACCTCCCAAGATAATCACGGCTTGTCCGGGAGGGACAAAAGTTTATCTTTCTTGGCCGCTTGAGCATGTTCGAAAAAGAAAGGGGTAGACGGGGATGATGTGCCACATCCTTGTCAACATCAATCTCTGGACAAGGTGAGGCCAATTCGTGTCTACTCAAGACAAGGTTTAAATTCAAAACCCTAGTCTAATAACAATAATAGTTAATGTAATAGATAGTCTTCGGATATGAAGGATGTCATAAAATACAAAGTGTTGCAAAAAAAAAAAAAGAAAGATATATGTACTTTTGTTCGCTAAGATTTTCTAGTTCAAGCCCATTTGAGGTCGCACCTAAATGGGATGGCCCTAACAAAACGAAACGAGCCCAAGTCTATGTTCACCGATTTAACGAAGTTAAGTAGACTGATTCCATTGAAAAAAAAGTAATGGGGTACGCAATAATGAAAAGATGACTCAGACTTACAGATACCCGCAGAGTAAAAAGCGGGTGATGAGTCGCTGGGTCGCAGACTAAATAAGACGGCCCTAAGAGACGAAGTGATCGCACCAAAAATAAGACGATCACGCAAGACCAAGAAAAGGGGGTTCATAAAGTAACCCATTTGGTCGCACCTAAATAAGACGATCAACCGATTGCAGAACGACAATAAGACAATCAAAACCGAAAAAAAAAGTCGTGAGCGGGCATAAAGTAAAACCCAATGTTCAATTCATTCGAGAAGAAAAAAGGGTAAAAAACGGAAAGCAACAAAAGTTTAACACAAAGCAACCAAGCAAACATCAAGCAACACAAGTATCAATTTTCATCCTCGACAATTATCACACAATCAGGTTAGAAGAGTTGATTCAATATGTAACCCATCCATTCAGTTGTAAATATGTTCGAACAAAAGACAAGAAGTCAGCAAAAAATACAAGTATTAAAGACATTGTTCGAACAGAAAGTGAAGAAGACAAAAATTACACAACATATGTTCGACAAAACAAGAATAACATCAAGGAGAAAATTCATAATTGGGGGTAGCGGAGAGAGATGTCGAACAAATTGTGTTTCGACCCCCTCAAAGAACAACTCCTTCAAGATGGTTCCGGCACCAAATGCTAGCTGGAAGATACCGCTTTCGACACGACTGATCGGTCCCTGACTCGGTCTCAAGATTTTTGGCCAAAGAACCGGCCGTATTCATGTCAGAGCCCTCTTCCTCATCCAGAATCGGGTCATCAACTTTGATCCCTTCAGGAAGAATGGAGAAATCACACAGATCATTTAAATCTGACATTGGAAGGTTGCGGTCCCGGGTGGTTGTCGATCGCATTGCCGAAAAACCGGGCTACAAGAGGGCAATTTGTTATTTCTTTGGAGGCATGGCTAAGCAGACCGGGATAGCATCGGTGAAGGCACAAATGTACGAGAAGTTGGACATAGAATCTACGTACTCATCATCGTGCAGCTTTGAATTTTTGAGACCCAAACGAGTGTTGGTCTCCTCAGCAACGACGAGTTGTTGGTCGAGCGCATCCCTCTCATTTTCCATGGCCTCGACACCAGATCGAAGTCTACGAAGCTCGACATTCATATCTCTTGTGCTCTTAGATTATCGCCACCTCCTCCCCGAGAGTGAATCAATTCCTCCTTTCGTCTGGGCGAGCATCTTCCGAGCAGCGTGCATCTTCCCCGAAATCGGTGAGCATTTTCCTGAGCCTTGCGGGCATCCTCCGAGCCGGTGGGCATCACTTCGTCTTAAAGAAGATTGTCCCCGAGCCAACCTCGGTTAAATCGAGTCCCTGTTATTTCGCCCACTTTCTCTTCAAAGTTCCTGATCAAAGCTAAGTAGTTGGCATGGAGATTGGCGGACTGAGCATAGGCCTTCTCAAGAACGACCATAGATTGGCCCTGAAGCACCAGACCCAGACGCATATTTTCCAGGGGAGTAGGACCCGTAGTGGACTCTTCCAGATCGGTAGTCCATGCTCGAACAGGAGTCTGGCAAGCTTTCTGAACATGCTCAGGAATGCCCGGAACCTTGCGAACACTTGACGAGCAGAAGTAGTTCTTCAGATTGGGCATCAAAGGTGACAACCTGCTCAACCTACATATATATTCAAACAAATGAATATAAAAAGGGCGAACAAAAATAACCAAAACAGAGGCAGATCGAACAAAATGTACCTGCCTACACGAGCCGGATCCCATCCCAAGAATGATCTATCCTCAAGGGATGGGAGCTCAGGATCTAACGGAGTCCATGATCGGGGTCCGGCAGGAGGTGGAGAAGATGTGCCAACTTCCATTTCAACAATCTGTGAAATCGACCAACCACGGAGGCGGGCTCGATCGCGCTCGACAATAGGGTCCGAGTCACCTCGACCAGACAAGATTGCCTCGAGCACGTTTCACTCGGCATGTTCGTCCGAATTTGTTCGCTCGGCCCCTGCTCGCCGATCTCCACCCTCGGTCTCTTCGGCGATGAAACTTGTTCGCCAACCCCCGCTTCGGCGAACGAGTGCTCCTTTTGCTTCGGCTTGATTCCCCAGACCGAAGCGGATCGGTTAGCCCGCTTGCCTCCCCTCTACTGCTCACGAGCCTCCCTTTCGGCCTGAATCCGAGCAAGCTCTCGTGGCCTTTTTCTCCGAGCCATCTCAAGATGTTCGGGGATGTACTCACAAAGAATGGTCACAAGCAGGAAATCTATAAACAAAATAATTGAAAGACGACGGAAGGATAATAACGAAAGCAGAATGGCACAAAACATACAAATGCAAAGAGGTAATCCTTACCAAGATGATTAACAAAGAACAAGATGATGAGGAGGCACGAACAAACCTCATTTCTTTCTCGATCAGAAGATTCAGAGTTCTCACAGATCGCTCGAACGAGACTCAGATCAATTTGCCAAATTTCTTTGAAATAGCCGTTGTTTGTCTCCTTGTGTCCGCCGCCTAGAATCCCCGAAATAAAAAAGCGAGTTAAAATCGGTTCAAATCGAAGAACGAAAGACACAAAATCACTTACTTCGACGCCCCAAGTCGATTGGGGATGTCTAAACGAGCGTTTGGTTCGCTTCCAGAGGCCGGGCTTTTCCAATCGCCCCCAACGAACCAAAACTTTTCCTTCCAATCACTGATTTTGTTCGGCACGTCCTCAATAATTTTGCACTTGGCATTAGCTTGCATGAACAACCACCCGTGTTCACCCCTGGACGGGTCAAGTGCACCAATCGAGCAAGCTCGGCCGGGTGAAGGATAGTATCTTCGCTTCATCTTGCCGAACAAAGTCGAAACTCATGATCATATGCCACCCGTTTGGCTTAAGCTGCAGAATGGTGATGTTCCACTCCACGAGCAAGCGGGTGATGGCGGGATGGAGGGGAAATCGAAGGCCGCCTTCCATCAGATCTAAATTATACAATGACACAACCCTCGGGGGTTGGTCGGCCCATCATCGAACACGGTGCCCGAAAAAAGACATCCTTTGGAGTTTCATAAATCCAATGCGGAAAGTGAGCCTATCAAGATCAATTATACTCATTTATCTTGCTCATTGGTACTCATTCTCAACCCCAATTCTACGAGGTTGCTTTCGGGCCAATCAAAACTATAACGAGCGTTATACTCGTATATCGTTGGACTATGAGGACACCAACAGTATATCAAGCTCCGAATTTTTCTCGCTTAACTACCCCTATGTTCGATTCGGTTATATTTACAAATTACTAAAATTTCCCCCCTCACAACATTATCATTCCTATCTACATTAATATTATCAACAACCCTAGACCCAATTTGAATTTGGGGCAAAAAATTATCACTTAAACCGTCCGAAGAATCATTACGGACCAAGCCCCTATCCAATTCATTTAGGGCTTCGTCAGAATCAGAGGAAAGAACGGCAAACGGTTGCCGAATTTGCCAACGAATTCCTGAACCCGAGACATTCGTCTCCGTGCATTTTCCGCCGCCACGGGGATTCTCTTGACGAGAGGGGAAGACGAGGAACTATGGTGGGTCGATTACAGGAACGTAAGAGTTCGAGCAAGAGGCCATAATCACAATTAGAGAGAGAATGCAGCGGTTACCTGAGTAAAATTCTTCAACGGAATGATGAAACCCTCGCCGGAAATTTTCAGCCACATAAAAGATTGAAAGACAGAGGAAAAAAGGGTTTAAGGCGGTGAAACAAGGTATATATAAATGTTGGGTTCGATTTCGAAAATCTGGCACAGAATATGAAACGACATCAACTATGGCCCAATAAGATTTTAACAGCCGGGCCCCATGTCGAATACAAAGTGACCCGGCTGGGGGGTATTGTTGTGTTCGATATAGTAACTTCAAAGCTTAATCGAACACGTAAAGAGCTTACACGTGTAACATTTAAATATTCATGCCCAATGGACAAGTATTCGCCACTGCGTCGGGGAAAGAATGAATCGGATGAGCTAAGTCGAAAAGAAGGCCATAAGCAACGAGGACCCAGCGGCCAAAATACTCGAGAATCCTGAAAAGACCTCGGATATCCCGAGGGTCAAGATATGTTCGAAGACCTCGATATCCCGAGGGTCAAGATGTTCAAGACCTCGGATATCCCGAGGGTCAAGATGTTCAAGACCTCGGATATCCCGAGGGTCAAGATGTTCAAGACCTCGATATCCCGAGGGTAGATATCCCTCGATATCGAGGGTCAAGATGTTCGCGACCTCGGATATCCCGAGGATCAAGATGTCCGCAGACCTCGTGCATCCCGGGCGGTCGAGTGCGGACACTCGAGATATCTCAAGACCCGAACATCCGAGGGGCTCGGTGTGCTTTCGAGGAGAGGACAATATTCCAAAGATAAACCGATATGGTTAAAGCGGGCTAACAAAACATCCAACCGAGTAAAAGATTAATTGGGACGACCAAAAAGAGTTTTCTGAGACAAGTAAGTTCCAAGATCAACCGGAAGATGAAGTTGAAAACGCCGGGCAAAGATTACGTGAGTTCAGATGACCAAGTCTCCAAATTTCATATGCTTGCCAACCCAAATTTCACGCCATTTGTCTGCTATAAAGAAGAAAAAAGAAAAAGAGAAAGGTTCGTAAATTTTCCCCAAAAAAAGAGACACCCACGCAAGAAATTCTCCTCCAGGAGAGGTGAGAACAGTAAAAATCAAAGTGATTATCCACACATACAAGAAACCCTAGCACTCATATGCTAACTCTCCATATTATCTTCATCTCAGAATGATTCATCTTCATAAGGCCAGATCAAATATCAGACGCAAAAAAGCTCACAATACCACATCTTGGCTTGGTATGCCCCCAGAGTAGTCATTTTCGATTTAACCGGGTCAACAAATTCATCTTATTTTCAATTTATTTTACACGTGCATGTTTTGTTTGTGAGTCGTTCCCAAATTAGCCACATAATACTCTTCGTAAAAAACGACTCGCGACACACTTTTTAGTATATAAATTGCACAATTTTAAAATGTATTATGAGTGTATGATACACTTGGGTGTATATGAGACACAATCCTCAATAAAAATATCAAAAGTTAAATTCCTCAATCAAATTCGTTAATAAAATTAACTCTCCAAGATGAATCATTTTTCCCTCACAGTATAATAGTGTATATTCATAAACAAATTATAAAAAGTTATGTATAAACGCAGTTGTTAATTTTAGTGATTTACAAAGACATTAAAAGCTATATATATATATATATTTATGTATTTTGAAATATTTAACAATAAATATTAATATATTTTATATAAATATAAAATATTAAATTTTATTATCAAATATATATTAACATTAAACAGAATAAATTGGCCTGGCCCACTTACCCAAAATCCTGTTCCGCCCTAATGCTACATATATTACTCATTCCGTCACTAATTTTTAAAGTTTTCTTTTCATTTTTTTTTTTCAATCTTTAAGGTTTGTTTTCTAAAATGGAAATATACTTTATCACTTTATTACATTACTTTATCACTTTATCACATAAAATACTAATAAACAACTCTTTCTACCCCCAATTATCCATCACTTTATCACATAAAATACTAATAAATAACTCTTTCTACCTCAAATACTTTATCACTTTATCACTATTCCTATAAATCCTTATGAACAGTCAGAAAACCCTAAAGAACGGGACGGAGGGAGTAGCATTTAGCATAATAGATATGCATGTACGATATTACAACAAAGCCGCCTTCCACGTCAACTAGAGAAAGAAAGAAAAAGATCTATTGTCTTTCCTCTTTTGAGAATATGTTCCACTCTATATAAGTGGTCCAGTCCTATTGCCACCACTCTTGTCACAAATTCAAAATTAACAACAAATTTATTAAATAATTACAAACATGGCTTCATCAAATTCCGATGCATCGGCGCCGTCGCTCACCGGCGCCGTCTCGCTCCTCCTGCCGAGAGTTTTTCGGCATGCCGGCGTTGGACGGCTCCGGTCCACGCGAAATCGCGGTTTTATTACACCAACAGAGCCGGTCGATAACCCTAGTTGAAGGCGCGATGGACGACGAATCGGTCCTCCGTGAAATTACTCCGGCGAAGGACGGCCCTATTCCGGCGACGAGAGCCTCGATCGAGTCTCTGCCTCGGGTCGAGATAACCGAACCCGGTTCAGAATGCTCGATTTGTTTGATAGAGTACGAGATCGACGTAGTAGCGAAGGAGATGCCGTGTAGGCATAGGTTTCACTCGAACTGTATCGACAAGTGGTTGGGAAAAAACGGTTCGTGCCCGGTTTGCCGGTTCAGAATGCCGGTCGAGCTTAGGAAGGAAATAAACGAGGGAGGAGGGTGGAGGATTCATACGTATTATGATGGTGAGAGTGGGACTCAAATTATGGAAAGAGATATTCAAGACTTTCCAGCTTAGATAGGTTTTTTTTAAAAAAAAAAAAATTAGTTTTGATTAGGTTGTGAATCTTTATATACATAGGACAAACGTTTTGCATTTGCAAAAGAAAGAAATAGCTCTAGAGAGTTCTTTTTTTTTTTTTCTTCTTCAAAGTGAATGTTATTTGGTTCAAGTTTTGATTTCTGATAAATTGAGATAGTTATAAAGGTAAAATTTGAGTTTTATTTTAGTTGGATATGTCAACTCTTATGATATATTTTCTGTTTTAGTTTAATTGATTTTTTTGCGTTGCAACTAGCATAGTAAAAAATTGGTCAACTATAAAAGATTGTTTTGGTTTGTATTTCGAATTGATTTGTATATATTGGTGATACCAACTGCGAAAATGGAATTAAAACTAAAAGGAGAAAACCAAAGGAAGGGAGGATAATAAAAACGAATAAAGCAAGCAGAGATCCCACAGGAAATTTAAACTCACGACAATAAGGATGACACACATATACGAGTATGACAGGGGGAATGAGATAAATTAATAAATATAATATGGAGATTATTTAATTGTGAGGAAAGTGAAATATGGTAAATGTACTAAGGTGGCTTTTAGTGGCCAGAATCTGGCCTCCATTTTTCTCTTGTAAATTGATTATTATGTCTTTTAATAATAAAAATATTTTTTAAGTATCTTTTGTTTCTCACATGAGCTTTGCTAATATCAAGACTTGTAATGCTTAATTTGCTGTGTTTCCAGCTTCAAACAGACTAGTTTCCTTCTGGCGAAGCCTCCATGAAACGAACTCATATCGAGAGATTAATTAATTAATGATCTGCTGGATACAAAATCCCAAGATTGCCCTCCACATGGTTATGACTTATGAAGAGGGTGTTGAGTTTCAAGTAAAATCAGGTCCTTTGAGGTTTCAAGTAAAATCGGTTTCAAGTAAAATCAGGTCCTTTGAGGTTTCAGCATGGGCTCAAACTGGGGAGGTTTTGACAGAGCTACTTTAAATATCATCCTCTTCTTAGACCTGCCTAACTTTTTTTATTGCTATTGAGTAGCAATTAGTTTATAATTAATATTGTTCAATGAAAAAAATTAATATATTTTAATAAAATAATTAATATCATTTTAAAAATACACTTTGATCGCACGGTGCAATTGATGCATAAAGTATTTGCCTTTGCTATGGATTACCATTAGGATGGCTCTAGGATCTATATGTGACGCGATGATGATGACATAAAAATGAAACACATGTTTTAAATCTAACTAGCAGATATCAATACTTATATGTGACGCGATGATGATGATGACGATGATTACCAGTGTTATGTGGCCTGAAAAGATCTGTCATTTTACGCCCATACAAGGGCATAATTCTTTTATTTAGACCATTTTCCCTACCAAACACACTCTAATGCTAGAAAATATAACTATTCATTGGACTTTATGTCAAACAAAATCTTCATTCATTATTGGTAAGAGAGACTCTAGAGTTGAAAAGATGTTAAAAGAAATAGATTTGTACTACTCATGCCAAAAAAAAAATGATACATCTTTTCTGTTTTCCATCTCTAGAGAGTAATCTAAGAATGAGCGACCCCTAAAAAATTCACAGAGAGCGTGTGAGTGAGGACAAAACATTTGTCGGCTAGTTCCAATGGTAATCACAACAATCAAATAAAACACTAATATTTAAACATGCTTTACCAAACTGAGGAATGAACCAACTCACAAGCAGCATCATTCAAAAGTGAAAGTTATAAGATAACATCTACTCAGAATATTGAGCATGTTCTTTGAATAGTTATATTGTGAACTGTTAAGTAAGAATCCTTTGTTTCACATGACGTAGAATAACGCGCGATAAACCTGTTCAAACATTCAACAATTTTCCAAAGCCAGTAATTATAATAACTCAGAATGATTAAGTTAAACCATGCAGACAATCAACATCTATGCAACAGCCAATTGCTGTTGCTGGATTGTTTCTTTGTTTTATGAGTCCTCATCAATCAGCGGCTTATAATTCATTTTACCGACGATAATCACATATAGGACATAATACATGCAATAAACGATCTCAAAAGGCAATCAGAAGGTCATATACCAAGGTGACAAAAAGAATTTCATCACTCAAGGTGGATAATCTATTCCTAGGATTATTTGGCTTGTCAGGGATTATAAAGAACAGAAACATGTTCTAAATGAACAAAGTTTATAATTTTTTTTAGACTGAAATAAACAACTTGTTGAATAGGCAGGAGTTCTCAGATCATGCAACTCCAGATTATAATCGACTAAAGCATCATGAACCACTAAACTTAAAGATATTGAAGCAAAAAAAAAAAAAATCAGCTCTAACTTAGCAGCAGATAGAACTTTGTAATCGATGTGCAAAAGTTAATTATTCATGTAGAGTACCTAGAAAGGAAGAGAACACTACATACAAATGAACCTCTTGGAGTAAATAAGTCAAAACCCTAAGCATATACCTGAGCTCAAATCAAAATGAAAAGACAAACAATCTCATGTTGCTAACATTTCAGACACAAAAGATTTGTCTCTGTAGTGGAGGCCTAAGCTTCACAGCCAGAACAAACTACTATGTGTTAAGGCTGATTCCATTATTCGATACGCTAGAAATATATAATTCCAAGAAAACATTGTAAAGCTAAATAGTTCATGTATCTAGAAGAGTCAAAATCTAAACTGTGATCCCCAAGTTGAGATTAATTATAATGCATGGTCGAATACCGGGAATACAACAAGTTAAACTCCTTATGTAGTATTGAAAAGTTTCTACACTATAGGTATATTATGAATTCTTCAATCAACTAATCAAAAGCCAAACGAAACAGAATCATCTTTAGAATTCAAAAGCTATCCAAATAACAAAACACCACAAGAAGATGCACCACTTTTTCCAACAGTTAAAGAGCACAAAGATGTTTTAAAAACAATAAAGCCAATTAAAAAGGTGCCACATATATTCCTTAAATAACCAGTTTATGTATACTCTCCTTATTCCAATGAGCCTATTGAGCTTATCAGTACCTAATCTGCTCATCACTTAGGCTACTTTCAGTATCTATATGCTCCTTCAAATAAAATTTCATATCAAAATCTACCATATAAACACTACTTTTTAACCTTTCGAGATCTCCGGGGCCAAGAACCTCCATTCTTCCAACAGAGCATCCACACCTCGCCCGGAAAACGAGCACCGCCCGCCCGTTAGGTGGGGCAATTTTCTTGAGCTCTGCCTCCAACTCCCTGTGGTGATCACGGTGCAGTTCGAACAGTCCCTTCTTCAAAGCGGGTTTCGACACACAAGCTGATGATTTCTTCACGCTTTCTTCAGTTTCCAATTGGATATCGAATTCGGCCGCTTTTGTAAGCCCTTTACACCCGGGTTTCCCACATCTATTGTCCATACAAACGGTGATCGCAACTAGGGCAGTTGCAGCGAACAAAATGCTGAGCCCTAAACACCCAAAAACCATGGGAGCACGCACGATTTCCTCACTCAGTACATCGATTACTTCTTCACCGAGTTCAATGGTTTTGTGAGCTATAACCATGGCGTACGGATAGAGGAGAAACCCACAAGCGCCGATAACGGCGATCAGGATTATTAGATCGATCATGGCGTAACGGGATTGATCGCAGGCGGGGATGTTTAACTGATTGAGGGAATTGGGGGTTTTTTTGTTCTTATTATTGAAGTGGTGAATTTGCTTCGATTTGGAAGAAGGGAGGGCTGGATTCACGGATTTCGCCATGTTTAGATGAGGGTCAACCGCAATCGAGCTATCGAGACAGACCATTTGGATTTGAATTGAAATCTAATGATTGAATCTTGATAACATAAATCGATAATCAATCAAACCCAAAACTCCACATGATTTTCCCGATAAACCCAGTTCGAGAATCCCAAAAACAGATTTGATTCAGAGCACCTTGTAAGTTGAATTCCTCACTTTCTTCACATGTAGATCAAACCCATCTGGAAATATGCATATTTCATTCGACCAAGAATCAAAATCAACAGCAGGAGAATGAAAAATATGGATTTTTCTTGAGCAAGGAAGAGGTGCGGAGTGTTGATTAGTGGCAGTCTTAATCTACAGAGTGTTTGTATGGTGATTAAATTGAATTTATTGGTTACTTATCACAATCTGAATCTGATGGAGTTCCTTCATATGAATGAACGAATGGAAACTAAACTAAAAATTGTTCCTTTACTTCGAACTTTTGTGGGCTATTATTTGATGGGCCACTCTGAACTGAGTGTTGAATGATTATTATTAAATGATTTTTCATTCGGTGATTTTACAGATACTGACATCATATGTTTGGGCCTACATCAAGTGTGACTGGAATATTACCAATTTCAGTCATCAAGTTTTATTTTTGGAATTTAATGAAAAAATATACAATTGGGCTTGTATTTGATGGGATTTGTTTGCTAGACATTTACAAAAAAAAAAAAAAAAAAATTAATTACAAAGTTTTTTTTTTTAATTACAAATATATTCTTTTTTTTCTTCGCAAAACAAAAAGGAATAATGGATTAGAATGAATAATGGATTATATAAGTTTTGCTGAAGTTGAATTTAATTTTGAAATTCATCACACAAACTGTGAAACAAGTCTAGTAAAATTTACAACGTGTTCTAATGTAGCATAAATTTTCGTTTTAACAAATTCATAAGGATGAGAAATTTCAATTTTATGGAGTATATTTGTTGGTCAATTGTCGAACGTCAGCATAATTGATGGCCAAAAGAAATGCAAAATTGTGATAATTATAATGTTTAATTTCTTTAGGCCATGGTTATTGGCACCGCCAACTTTAGTAAACGCACCCCTCAGCCATCTATAAGATTAGTACCTCTATTCCCCCTCCGCCACTTCTTTCCAACGGTGACATACACGTTTGTTTTACTTTTTTTCATCTCTCTTCTTCTTTTTTTTCTTCTCAACCTAATTTCGATGGCTATATTGGTTATTTTTTGTAGATCTGGAATTGATACCAAATCTATTAGATTTTCGGATCTAGTTTTATGAGAAAGTGTAGGATTTTCAAAAAAAATATCCGAAAAAATTATCTGGTTTCGATTTTTTTTGCCGAAATATTTATTTATTCTCAAATTTATTTAAATCTGCATCTTTTCGTTTTTTATTGACGAAATTTTTGGTTTTTTTCGAAAAAAAAATTCTGAAATATTTAGGGGCTTTCGAAATTTTAATTAGATATTTGGTTATTTTTTCAAATTTTAATTAGATATTTGGTTATTTTTTCAAATTTTTTTACCGTAATATTTGATTTTTTAAGAATAGATCAGGAACAGATCTACAATGACAATTTGGCATCTCGACGGTGACTCGGCGACGACTGGTGTATAAATCAAGATAATTTGTTAAAATTGAAAAAAAGGATAATATTGTATTTTTATTTGTCTATTTAAAAAATGTAAGGATAGGAGGGTGTACTTACCAATTCAGTCGGTGTTAATAACCGCGACCATTTCTTTAAGGGCCCGGTTATTCACACCCCTGATATTAGGAGATACGCCCACGAAAAATTTTAACAAAATGAATTACACATAAAAGTACTATATTACCCTTTAAAATTAAAATCACAATTTCTATACCTCCATATAGAGTCGCCGGCACCTCCGCCCAATACGACGGCCGAGTCAGAAATTTTAGAAAACACAAGAAAATGTGTCAAAAAAGTTTTAAGAAAATACAAACAAAAAAAAATCATAAAAAAATCGAAAAAAATGCAAAACTTCTGGGAACATACCTTCCGAAGTAATACAGGCTGCCTTTGGGATCAAATTATAGGTTCTGGGAATTATACCACTAATACAGAACAAAAAATCGCAAACAAAAAAACTTTGGAACAAATGTTTAACAACCAGGTTCGACATATATGGTTCATTTCGACCCATTCCGATAAAAAAGATGCTGAATTTTCGAAAAATATGATTTGAGAAAATGGTTATATTTCCAAAAAAATAATCTGAAATAGCCAAATTTTCAGCACAAGTAAAAATTTTCGGCAAAAATAATTTGAAATTAGACCAAATTTTCGGGAAAAAAATTCCGAAAATTATAAACTTTTTCGAAAAACCAGGTTTGAAATTTAAATCTATTTTTTTCAATATTTTTTCTCCAGCCAACAGAAAGAGAAGAGAAAAAGAGGGAGATAAATAAACCTGCAAAATCAACATCGGAGGAGGTAGGAATGTGAGGGGGCGACGACAGTACATGGGGAGGTGACCGCAAGGGAAGGGCGGGAGCGGCGGTGGCGGGTGGGGATGAGGTTGGGAGCGGCGACAAGCGGGGATGGGGTTGGGCGGCGGCGGCAGCTGAAACATGGTAGAACCGGAAGAAATGGAGAGGGAAAGAAGATAATTTTTTTAGGGTTTTGTGGGTGAATTATGTTGAGAAAGAAAGGGTACAATAGGAAATTTAGGAATGTGTATCTACTAATGACTCAAAAATTGAGAGGGTGAATTAATCCGGAGGTGTATCTCTTAATGTTGGGGGTGTGAATAACCGGACCCTTTCGTGTTCGGTAATGCGTGTCAAGACGTAATTCTTTATCGATGTCAGATTCGTGTTTGGCCTTTATCGTAGTCAGGTGTCATCTATGGTTTATTAATTTAAACACGCACCCGATAACACGAATTGACACCCCTAGATGGCATGGGATTGAATATGTGTCCGTAAAGAGGCCGGAGGCCGGGGGTTCAGGAATTTGCATCTTTTTAATATAGCCTTGTTGGGGAAAATGGGATGGAGGCTAGTCCATGATAATACGTCGCTGGTTTGCAGGGTCCTAAAAGCTCTGTATTTTTCTCGTTCATCTTTTCTAGAGGCTCCGCTAGGATCAAATCCTAGTTACACGTCATTCGAGTCAAGATATTCTAAAAGCAGGGGCACGGTGGAAGATTGGAATGGGGAGAAATGTCCAAATATGGGGCCAGTCGTGGGTTAATGATGATCATAATTTCTGGATTCAAACCATGTGTCTGTCGGGGTTTGAAACCATGCGTGTGCATGAAATAATCCATGAGAACACCAACACTTGGAATTCAGACATGATTCATGATATTTTTGACCCAGTAGATGCTAATCGAATCTTGAGAACAACCTTTCCTCCTAGGGGTGTGGTAGACAGGATTATTTGGCATGGGAGCAAGGACGGACTTTACTCGGTGAAGGCAGGGTATAGGTTAGCTGCAACGCTATGTCGTGACCCCCTAATGGAAGCGCCAGGTGAATGGAATATGTTATGGAGATTGAATGTGCCACCGAAAGTCAAGGATTTCCTTTGGAGATCGTGTAGGGACTGCTTGCCTACACGGGTGAATCTTTACCAGAAACGGGTTGTGCAAGATAAAAGGTGTGCTATGTGTGGGAACTTCGAAGAAACAAATTGACACTTATTCATAGATTGCCAATATGAGAGGGAATGTTAGGAGCGACTACACATGCGGCAAAGATTAGAAGATTTGATCCTGCAAGTCGATGGCTTTAGTGGGTTGGTGTTTCAATTTATAAGTTCACAACCTAATGTTGTGATAGATATCTTTGTTATGATGTTGTGGCAATTATGGAAAGAGAGGAATGCAAGAGTATGGAATTCAGGGAGCCAAACGTGTGCCCAAGTGATCTTCGCGTCGGCGGTGAGTCTAAATGAGTGGAGAGCTGCTAGGAAGCATACCACTACCACTGGGAATGGAGCAGCAGGCGCGTTGGGAAGTGAAGGAGTAGTCGGGTCTAGTGAAGGACGAGTGGCCGCGATATTGTGTCGAGCTTGGCATAAGCCGGAAGTTGGGAAGCTGAAAATTAATGTCGATGCAGCTTTTTTTTGAAGAAACTAGCAAACGGGAGTGGGCATGGTATTACGAGACGAGTCGGGAATCTTCATAATGGCTAGAACGAAGCTGATAGATGGATGTGTTGATGTCGACACTGGGGAAGCCATGGGATTCCTGGAAACACTATCATGGATAATGACTCTTGAATTGAAAAATGTTATGGTGGAAGGAGACTCCAAGAGTGTAGTGGAGGCTATTAATAAATCGAACTTTCTGGATTCGGTTTCAGTACTTGGGGATTACATTCAGGCGAGTAGACGTATTTTAAATAGTAATCCTAATTTCTCTGTTCATTTCGTAAGAAGGGATGCCAATAAATTGGCTCACGAGTTTGCACGAGCGGTCCAGGACTACGGGCTACTCTCATTGTTGGTTAGACCTTCCAAACTTTGTAGATGGGCTAGCTGACCCCTTTGTGTTTGCAATAATAGAAACTAGTCTTCTTAATTTTCAAAAAAAAAAAAAGTATAATTGTTTATTAATGTTTTAAAATGGCTATTGAATGCACACTTAAATGAATCGCGCTGTTGAGTTTAAAGACTAGCAAAAACTTAATCTGATTTGTATATAATAAATAGACTTTAAAAAAAAAATCCGAATCTAATTTGTTTATTAAAAGAATTGAGCTGAATTCGATTTGCATATACCGCATCGTAGGCCCGTATCGGGCAGCATGTTATACGAGAACTTATTTATAAATTCATTTACATAAACTTTCATGTAAAATTTATTTATAATATAAAATTAATATAATTACATTTACAAATTGATACTATTACTTCTATAAACTAATTAATATTATAATCTTAGTTTATAAGTGTAATTATACCAATTAATAAGTGTAGTGGTATTAACTTGTAATTGTAATGGTATATATTTTATATTATGAACAAAAAGTATGAAATAATTAAGTAGGTCTTCTGTTTGCCAAGTGACACTCGCTTGCAATTCAAGTCCATTTTAAAATGTGCAACTAATTGTTTCATTGAAATACTCAATTTATTATACTGAAACATGCAATATGTAAAATAAATTGAACATTTAAAAAATATAATTGAATTGCATGATGCATCTAGTGTATAGAGGATAATTTGATTCATGAAATATATTGTATTGTAATCCTATATATCTATGTTTTGAGAAAAATGATATGAAATTAATTCACTAAAAACTCTCATCCGACTAAGCTTGATTTAAAATCTTAAATCATACTTCATTTTTTCACAAAATGTTTCAAGATCGATATTATAATTTATAAAGATGGACACTTGCATGAGACAGTCTCAGGATGAGGCGGAGTATAAATTAAACATTGACGCTTTAACATTTTGGGAGGAGTGAATGTGATTTGTGCTAAGTTGTACCCCGTCTCATGAATGAGAATGTTTCATATGAGTTTTTATCATTTATAAATTGGGATTATTCTATTTCCTTTTTTAAAACTTTATCCATATGCCATGCATAATTGAATCATGACTTTATCATCTCTCTCCCTCGTATTATTCTATTTCCTTTATTACATCTTTATCCATATGCCATGCATAATGGGAACAATTCACTAAAATGTACCACATCAAATTGTGTGGTTCCAAACAAAGGAAAACAAACGATTTAATCTAAAGAACCCAAAAAGGAAAAAAGAAAAGAAATAATATGTATAAATTGAAACATTTATATTATTCTAGACTTCTCTAGTGGTCCAAGAAAGAATCAATTCTAATATTCTAAAACCCTAGCTCTCACTGTATTTGCACGTTGAGACACTCAATATTATAAAAGGATGCAGATAAAAATGATGAAATTACAAAATTATGCAAATAACACTAAGAAAATTGAGGTGACAAATCTTTAGCACGAAAATGTCATCGGGAGAATAAGTTTGGTTACGAATCCTAATACAAACATGTAACAAACATTTAGGTATTTTTATTTTAAACATTTAGAATCTCATTTCTATCTATTAATTAATCAAATTAATTTTCATATCAAGTGTACCAAGTGGGCTTAGAACTTAATTTATCATGTTTCGCATAATTTATTTAAAACACTTTTTGCATTTAGGGGCAGTGAACGATAATGGTAATAGGTATCGATCATTGGGGTCAATCATTTAAAATTATCAATCGATTGTTATATCGCTATTCTACAACATCAACAAAAAGATCGTGTGGTGAGTTGGAAAGGTGAGAGACAATCCAATTTCTTCTTTTTATTCTCATTATTAATATATCAAACCTATCAAGCAGCATCAATAAAATTAATTCTAATTTTCCACTTTCATTACCCCCAATGAAGCGGGCTCTTAAACTACTTAAAAAGAATGTCGATTCTACGCGCATAAAGGATTGGCCACCACTTTAGAAAGTGGGCTTTAGAGTACAACTTTTTCTCAATAACTTTAACCAACTTGCTTTCTTGTCACCCACAAATAAAGAAAATTAAAGCGAACATTGAAACAAATGAAAAAGTTGAAAGACTTTTCAAAAGACACTTGTGCGAAGCCACGCGAAATCTTTATGTTACAAGTTTTATTTCATTATTATAGTACGATATGAAAAAAATATATAAAAAGTGATTCTTTCTTTCATGTATCGGTCTCTTTATTCTGGAGCATAGACGAGTGATAACGTCTATGGTAATGTGTGGAGAAATTCATCGACAACACAAATACAAATTCCATTCGAGAAAATTTTTCATCGAAATATTATGGATCTTTGTTTTATCGATTGAATCCTTAACTCTCTTCCACATATGTCTACACCTCGAGCCCGTCTCTCGGTTAATAACTCATCTTTTTAAGTCTCAAGTTCAAAATTCTTAAGGTGCAATTAATTTTTGGGATAGTCCATCCGTTCATACATAATTTTACTCTGACTTAAAGTGATCTCACTAGTGTACACTCCCTATAGTAATCTATCCTAGACGGGGTAGATAATTATTGAAAGAAAAAATTAGACTTTGAAACTTAATTTTTTTTTTTTTCGAAACAACGAAACTTAACTTATCAATAACCAGCATTATATCTAGAGATACATTGCTAAAACAGAAAAAATGAAAAAAAAAAAAACGCAAATAATAAACCAAAAAAAAGAGAGTTAAAAAAAGGAAAAGGGAATTAAAAGGGGGATGATGAGTCAGATTAAAGAGAGAGTCCACTTTTAGCACAAAAGAATCAAAAGAAAAGGAAAAGAAAAGAAAGTAAAAAGAGAAAGACACGGCCACATAGAATTTGTGGCTGAGAATTGAGTTTCTTTTCCAACGTGGCATTTCAACTTTAACACCTCCTCGGATCCATCTCTCCTACGTCGTACCACTTTCATCAAAACACACCTCCAAAAGCCCAAAAAAAGGGGAAAAAATAACACACACTCTACACCCTCACTGTGTGTGCCTGTCAGATCTCATATACACAAACAACGCCTGCTTTCTTAATCTTTTCTCTTTTGACATTTCTCATTTCGTGCACTTTGGTTTCGGTAACAGAGACAGAGCCGGGTTAATCATTAAGAAGCAAAAAAATGTCTGAGGTAAAAGACCCCAAAATAAAGCTTTTTGGTAAGACCATTGAGCTGCCGGAAACTGCGGCGGCGGCGGCGATAAGTGGCGGAGCTGTGTCAGCTCAGTCGTGTGAGGCTGCTGGAGAAGATAGCTCAAACCAAGAACCCCCTTGTTCATGTGATTCTATGCTTCAAGATGACAATTTGAATGGAGATTTTGAGGAGCAAGATTCTCATGAGGTATGATTTTTTGAAATCAATCTTTTTTAGGTTTTGAAGACGACCCTTTTTTCGATTTGGTGTTGTGTGTAAAGGGTCGATTCTAGTTTTGATTGTTTTTCAGAAATTTGTGCGTCTGGATTGAAATGAATTGTTTTTAGGTTTAAAGACGGCCCTTTTATCGATTTGGTGGTTTATGTGAAGGGTTAATCTTTGTTTTGATTGTTGTTTGGAAATATGTGGCAACTTTGGGTATTAGCTCTCTGGTTTAATGATTTTGATTTAGGGATTTCAAGATACATTGAAATATAAAGGGTTCAAATCATAACGAGACTTGCTAATTGTTTTTAATTTTATTGGAATAAAAGTTGTGTTCTTGAACTTCTTAGTTTCAGTTGTGTAAACAATAGAAATGTTATTTTTACTGTTTTTCCTATATCTTGCATGCAAATTGTTTGGTACAGATTTACTGTGGTGTTTCAAGTTCTTTTAATGACCAACTTTTTTGTCTGGTTTATTTGATCTTAAGCATTCCGATGACCTTGTCATTTTTTTTCCTGCAATAGCTAACTACTTACCTAAAATTGAAGAATAGAGCAGGGTAGTTTGCTGCAAATCGATTCGATAGCAGTTACTAATCTGCAAGAAAATTGAAGTTCGGATGAACATAGCTTCGGACAAGCTGAAAAATATCAAGTCTCATGCCTTGATTCTCCTTGTTTGTGCAAGATTTTCCTTTTTTCTCGTTGAAATTCGAGCCTTAGAATTCTGATCTTGAATTACAAGATCAAGATAGCTGGAGTAGTTGAACATCAAGATGATGTCTTGGGAAGAATCTTTGGTAATGTTAATGAAAGTAGGAGTTATGATGGAATTTGATTTGGTAATATGTATTGGTTGTAGCTTCATGCGTGATATGTTAATTGTAGCAAAATCATGATGAAGATTGAATAAAATTAAGTAAAATACAAGACAGATTAGGTTATTAGCAATAGATATTAGGAAAGTGGACAGAAAAGATGAGTGATAATACTTGTAGGCACCCGGTCTTGGAACCTTATGTGCTAAACAATTTGATCGATTGCCACTTTGTCTGAAGCTAACAACGACCTTTGATTTTTCTCTCATTGATGATCTATATCTTATGTATGCAGAGTGTATTGGTTGCTAAACGAGATCATGCAAAAGATGAAGACCAAGCCAAACCGATGATATCAAATGATTCAAGAGATTCAAATGCCACTCAACCGATAAATGAGGATTCTAACTGGCTAAAAATATCAAAGACCGAAGAAGACCAGAACGAGGGAAACAACTCACAGGAGAAAGTCCTTAAAAAACCGGACAAGATACTTCCTTGCCCTCAATGTAATAGCATGGACACAAAATTCTGTTATTTCAACAATTACAACGTCAACCAACCTAGGCATTTCTGCAAAAATTGCCAGAGATATTGGACAGCTGGAGGGACGATGAGGAACGTCCCCGTAGGTGCTGGTCGACGCAAGAACAAGAACCCCGTTTCCCAATTCCGTCATATGTCCGTCCCAGAAGCCCTTCGTGTGGATCTTTCTAATGGAATTCACCACCCTGCCATCAACCCTAACTGCACTGTTCTTACCTTCGGGGCGGATTTACCCCTATGTAAATCTATGGCCTCAGTCTTGAACATTGCCGATAGAAACGGTTCAAGTAACGGTTTCTGTAAACCTGAAGAACAACCAGGAGGTTCGGTTTCTGATAAAGAGAACCGGGACGATCACTCGAGTAGATCTTCTGTAAGCTCAAAGGACGAGGCTGTTAAAAACGGGATATCTGAAATGATGTCAAGTTGTCAGGCATTTCCTTGGCCTTACACATGGAACTCTGTTCAGTGGAACTCCGCTGTACCTCCGCCTACTTTTGGGCCCGCGAACTTTCCCGTCCCGTTCTATCCTACACCACCGCCTCCTTACTGGGGATGTGCTGTACCTGGCCCTTGGCCCGTTCCTTGGGTTATCCCACAAGCGGGCCACACACCTCCAAACTCCGGCCCAAATTCCCCGACCCTGGGGAAGCATTCGAGAGACGATAATGTTCTGAAAATGGCTGATACAGAGGAAGGGGTGGAGAAAGAGGGTAACTCCGAGAAGAGCCTGTGGGTCCCAAAAACTTTGAGAATCAATGATCCTGGTGAGGCTGCCAAGAGTTCCATATGGACGACTTTGGGTATAAAGAACGACCGAGTCGATTCTTTTGGTGGCGGCAGTGGGGCTGGCCTTTTTAAGGCCTTCCAGTCCCAATCGAAGGGCGACCGAAAGGCTCATGTTCAAGAAACTTCAACGGTATTGCAAGCGAATCCAGCTGCATTATCCAGGTCGTTAAGCTTCCATGAGAGCTCGTAAGTTACTCGATTAGGACCTTTATGCGATTCATTGATGAGCCGAGCCTACCAACATGGTTGGAATTCAGGCTACATTCTATCAGATTATGAACAAATAGGGTGATCTTGTACATAAATATATTCTGATAGCTACAAGATAGTGGTGAGCTTGTGTAGCAAATCCCACATTCTGTACAATAAGTGGGGCTTGTTTATGAGTTTTCTTGGTAATATGTGACTTAGATTCTCTTGACAACATGGTTTTATGGTTCTTGCTTCTTCTGTAAGAGGCCTAGGAATCCAGGCTTCTGTATATACCAAAAAATGAGAGGATTCAAGTCACATTTTCTTGGATTTATTGCAAGAATTTAAACTTTGAAAATGAAATCAATTTGTGCCACAAGTTAGAGGCTTGAAATGAACCCTCTCTCTTTTTCTTTTTTATTGCAAATATAGTGATTGATGAATGATGATCATCAAATCAGATTAGGTGTATTGGGGGGCCTGCAGCACGTGATGATGGTTAAATTCTTGGAGTTTTTGCCTTTTGTTTCAACTTTCAAGTGTCATTGTAGTTTGCTGCTCTTCCTGTTTTGTAGCAGCAGTCACAGAATACAGAAACATGGGACTGCTTGTCTGCAGATTAATAGCTTCTTGTGTCCACACAAAAAATAAAAGAAAAAATAAAGGAAAATATGGTATGTGATGTGATGATTTTATCTTTGAATAAAATTACAAAATTCCCTTGCCCAAAAAAAGATAAAGATAAACCAACAAAAAAATGGTTTCCTTAATAAATTGCACCAATTGAGGGAGGTAATTCGGATGAACTGGAAAAGAAATCGAAATATACAACATTACACCACCCTTGAATTATTATTTTTTTGCTTTTTATTTATTTATTGCAAGATGCCTATTTCTATATTTATACAATTACTCAGTTGCTCTTCATACCTAAGTAACTTAACCAAAAAAATAAAATTCGTCACCACTAACAAATATGCTTTCTTTGATTGATTCAAGTATTGAGCACCTTAAATTAAATAAATACCATAAAAAACTAGGCATATGCGAATATGAGATGTATTTCTTAAAAGTCAAAGTCAACTATAGAGCACTTTTATGATCAATGTTTTACATTTTTCACTCCAACTGTTTATTTTTCTGAATGTGGGTGGCCAGAGTTCCATTCATCAAATTGAAATACTAAACATGGTGAAACTTAAACCAATTTTTTTTTTTTTGGGAGGGAATCTCAAACCAAATTCTAATTTTCTTGCTAATTTCATCATTGATCCATGACACGTTTTTCGACCTACTTGTTGATATGTACATGCATGTGTTCATGGGCTGCGCGTGATGGCCCATCAAAGTTAGTCTGTCAAGTACAAGGCCACAACAACAGAGAATGGGCTTTGAATTTATGTAGGCTCATAGTTTTATTCACCTTAAGATTAGATGGAATGGTCTTTGAATTTATTGTCATGTAAAATTACAACCCACGATTATTATTGTCTAAATTTAGTAAAATCCTTTCCAATTGAAAGAATTTTGTGCTAAAAGTCCGAATTTGTAGAGAGGGTGAGAATCAATTCATTTATTTAATTTCCTTCAACACCCCCCTCACTCGTTGGGTCTCCTCCCCATAGGGGAGAGAGTGAAAATTTATTTATTTATTTAATTTCCCTCAAAACTCCTCCTCACTCGTGGACAATCAAACTCAGGATTTGGGCGAGTCTAAGCTATGATACCATGAAAGAATTTCGTCTCATCTAAAAGTCCATACTTGTAAAGAGGGTGGGAACCAATTCATTTATTTAATTTCTCTTGACAAAAATCTTAGTTTTCTGCTTTAATACATCAAAAAAAAAACTTATAGGTTACCAACTAAAGCAAATCTTCCAGCGCAATCACATTCTTTTGTAACTATTGTAGTTGGATTTAACAGTTCTTTGTTACGTGTTATGAATAAATAATCCACGATGGATGAGTAATTAATCAGTCTTATAAAATAAAATAAAATAAAGAGTAGGATGGAGTTATTTGATTCCTAGCTACACCGTTTCAACACCTTATACCTCGCGAAAAAAACCGTGAGACCTAATTTGAAAACTTTAGATTGAAACTTACGTAGTTAGAAGTTTGAATGCTCATTTTCAATTTATCATGAGTCTTGCATGGTACTAAAAGTAACGTTCTCGTACTTGTCAAAATTTTGAATTCAATAAAACGTGTAGATTTGGGTTTGGTATCTTTCGGCAAAATCGAGTAAATAACAATAACCAAAAGAAAGATTCAAGATTTCGTAGTTTATAATAAGGCCATGTAATTTCCATGGCATATACATTATATAGGTTTGAAGTCATAGTCAGAAAAGACGCATAATCAAATTCCGACAATTTAACGCAATTCCACGACAAAAGGTAACACAAAATATTTTTCAATTCCCCTCTTTTCCCTATGGAGGCGGCCTCTCTATTTTCTTTTATATAATTATTTAATTCCAGATTGCTTTTTGTACAAAATATACATACTATAGACATCATATATTACTATTATTATATTAATAAATTTAAAATATAAATTAAAAAATCTCGATCATGACTTGGAAATTAGCCAGTGGAAATATCTTGATCTTTCTTTTTAAATAATGTTTATCTCTAATTTTTGTAGATAATCAGGAATTTGAGCCACATTGTTCGAATTTGGCACTTGCATTATTTAAAAAAAAAAAAGAGCATTTATGAAAGAAATCATCAATGTAAATTTAATGGGTCGTTATAATGATTTGTATATTAAAATTATAACGAGATTAAGACAAAAAATTAAAGAGAGCGATGAGTCTCATACATATTTCATTTATTATTTCAAAGTTTCTTGTAAAAGTCAATTGGTCCATGAAAAGGACCCAATTTTTAAAATAATTCCACATTATTTTCCACTGAAAATATAAAAGTATAATACCACAAATCAACCTAATTAAATATATAGAGACAAGAAAATCAGGCCAGCAACACAAAACAGAACTTTCTTGTACATTTCCATAGACCTAAATATTCATTCTTAATCCCCACCTTCACCCAATCACCACGCATACCCAAACTTCCAAGCAATTTCTCAATCTTTAAAACCTAATTACTAAATACTTTCAACATTTTTTACTAATTCCAAATTCAAATACATATATATATAAACCACCCCCACTCAATCTTTACATCTCATAAAATTTCAACATTTAATTAGACCAACACGTCTCTCACCAATCTAAACGAATTCCCCCTTCACAACATATCTATAAACACACCCACCATCCAATCCACCGTTTTGATCGTGGGATTAATTAAAATATTCCTCTTGCTACAAATACTTCTTCATAGAAAGAGAATCTCCACCCCACAATATTCTCCTAACGATGCAATAAATAAGGGTGATCATTCTGAGCCGTCGGATCAAGAGATTAAGAAACTTGATCAAGGTGAGGTAGAGATGGTTTTAAAAAGCTTAGGAATTGTTTGGCAAGGTGATCAAGTTCCCACCACGATGGATGCGGATGAAATTTTTGACATTTTCGAGGAGCGAAGGCCGTGTTTGGATGAAATAAGAGAGGCGTTTGAAGTGTTTGATAGTAATAGAGATGGAGTGATTGATGAAAAGGAGTTGCACAAAGTTATGTGTGCTTTGGGATTGAAGGAAGGATTGGAGATGGAGAATTGTAGGAGAATGATTGGGGTGTTTGATGAAAATGGAGATGGGAGGATAGATTTTGATGAATTTGTGAAGTTTATGGAAAATAGCTTTACCTAGATTTTTATTTTTTTTTCATGCAAGAGAAATTATTCGGTTCATCATATTTTTTTAATAGATTATTTTTATTCTCAAAGTTTTTATCGTTTTTATTTAACAATAATCGTGCAAAAATTACATGGGGCAATTGGTGCACCCACCACCCAAGTATTACTTTTATATCTATTTTTTTAAAATATTTAACATGTAATCACAAAATGTAATTTAATATTTTTCTATTGCCTTATATTATGACTTATATATAATTTGAATATTAAATACTATTATTATAATAATTATATGTTTATACCTTTAAATTGAAATTTTGGATCCGTGTCACTGTTCACCGGTGAACAATACTTCCGGACTAGTATTCTAAGTTTGTAACAGTAACAGGAAATAACAGATTTTATTTTTTTGACTAAAATTATTAATTCAACAAATGTCAAAGCAACTGTTGTAATGATTGTTGGAGCTCGCAATAGATATTCATCATTCGGTAATGATATCAACTCTTTCTAGCATATATAAATAGAGTTGCTAAATGATGTGAATCACCCACATTGAAACGTAAAATGTTTATATTATAGTATTTTGATTGTTTTGACCTTAATCATGAATTTTCAATCAAAATTAATAGAGTCAAGAGCCATTAAAGGTAACATAGGTATTTCGCACTTTCACCCGGATTGATTCACTCCAGCATTACCATATATAAATAGCACGTGCAATAGCTCGATCAAACTAACTCGAGAAAGAAAATGAGAAGGAATTTATCTTCGATGATATAATTAGAGGTACACATAATTTTCTTCTTCTCCAAAACAAAGTTGAAATTAAGCTCTTCTTATTTTTTTTTTAGGAAAATTAAATAAATAGATTATTCTCGACTCTCTTTACAAGCTCGAATTTTTCACTACAAAAAAGAGCTTATTTAACGATGGGGTTTAAAGAGGGAAAATAAAACCCTCGTTATTGCCGAGGGATTTAATGAGGGAAAAATTTATAGAAGAATTTAACGAGAGAATTCAACCCACGTAAAAAAGACGTGGGATTCAAACTTTTGCCAAAATATAACGAGGGAATATTCACTCGGTATATTTTACTACACATTCCCGAGGGATACAACCCCTCGTCAAACTTGGACTGGAAATTAACGAGGGCTGTTTCCTCGCCAATTTTCTGATGACATAGGGCCCAATTCTTTTCGCATTGATTAGTTTATATTCAAATCAAATATGCGTTTCACCCCTGCGTTCTAATTAAGCGAGCCCTAGAGAGAGAAAGTTTGAGAGAGAAGGAAGCTTGTGAGAGAAGAATTCATCCATGGCTGCTGGATCGACCTCTCTTTTCGGCGGATAAAGAAAATATTGGTGGTTCACCAACATAAAGGTAATTGATTTTTAATTTCTTAAATGGTTTGGCTGATTTGGGGAAATTGATTAATTGTTCTGGGTTTGTAGATTGTGGAGGGAAGCCAAAATGTTGATTGCCACACAAGAGCAGAGTGATATCTTGGGGCTTTTGGAGGCGTCGCTGTTGTTGGCATGAAGGTGGGTGTCTGTTGTATCGCCGCCGGTTCCGAATTTGAAGATGGTGGCGTTGACTGTACGTCGTCGTTCGGTTCGGCGGATAACTCATCCACTCAGCTGTCGAGGGAGTGAGTCAAGCTTCTCTCCTCCGGTGGTGACGAGCTGAGAAAAATCAAGCCGGCGTTCATCGATGGTCTTTGCGAAAACGTCGATTTTTTTTTTTTTAGATGATACTTGATTCTTTTGTCTTTCAATTTCTCTGTTTATTTTTGTTTTTGAAAGGGTTATTGTTGAATGGTGTGAAAGATGCTTGAACTTTAAGCAAAACTGTTGTTCGCAATTAATGAAATATCACCTAATTCAATTCTAATTAATGCGTAATGTTTCCCATTTGAAAGAGAAAGTAATAGCTGGCCATTCGAAGAAGAAAGTCATAGCTGGTCTTTTCTATTTCTGATTTTTACAATTTATTTGTGATTGGGGCGAGGGATCTTGCGAGGGGATTTGCTTTGAATTTGACGGGGGTTGTAAGCCCTCGGGAATTCTGACATAGTGTCAGCCCTCGTTAAAGCTCTCAGTTTTTTTCGCGAGGGCTCAATTTTTTTCTCGTTGATCAGTTAGCGACGAACATTTTAAAGAGGGCTCATTTCCCTAGCTAAAACCCTCGCTAAGTAGTATTTCCTTTTTAAATCACTTGTTAAATTCCTCTTTAAGTATTCCCTTTTTAAATCACTTGTTAAATTCCTCTTTAAAAGCCCACTATGTGGTGTTTAGATGAGACGGAATTCTCTCATGGTATCAGAGCCCAGGTTGTGAGTTCGATTCCCATGGAAACACTCCACCCATTTAAATTGTCCACTTTGTTGCACCTCCTCTCCAGAGAGTAGAGACAATAATTTGTCCCACGTGTGAGAGGGAGTGTTAAATTAAGTAAATAGATTATTCCCGACTCTCTCTATAAGCTCGGGCTTTTAGATGAGACGGAATTCTCTCAGATTCTATAACATTTTACATTTCTCGATCTACCTCTTCCACTTTTCCATAGCTATATTAAGGCCTCGCATGTTGTAATGATTGTTGGAGCTCGCAATAGATATTCAATTATTCATCATTCGGTGATGATATCAACTCTTTGATGATATCAACTCTTTGTAGCACAAACAGCACGTGCAATAGCCCGATCAAACTAACTTGAAAAAGAAAACGATAAAAAAGTTAGATGAGACGGAATTCTCTCAGATTCTATAACATTTTACATTTCTCGATCTACCTCTTCCACTTTTCCATAGCTATATTAAGGCCTCGCATGTTGTAATGATTGTTGGAGCTCGCAATAGATATTCAATTATTCATCATTCCGTGATGATATCAACTCTTTGTAGCACAAACAGCACGTGCAATAGCCCGATCAAACTAACTTGAAAAAGAAAACGATAAAAAAGTTGTAGAGAGGTGCAGAATTAATGTTTTAATTATTTTTTCCTAATAGGAATTTATCTTCGATGATACATTTAAGAGGTGTTGTAAAATATTCACCAAAGATCAAAAGAAAAAAATACTTGAGGCATGCAACAACGCACTGTCCTTAAGGATTTACTCTTGGCAATCCCCCAGGATTCAACAAGTCTTCTAGTGTGAACTAGGAGCAGGAGCAAATAAATAAAATATACCCAACGCTTTTAGTTGAAGAAGAAAAATTTGTTTCAGTAAAAAACCAGTGTTATTAGTTTTCTGTATTTTTCTCAATTTACGTAACATATATATATACACATTCCTTACTAAAAGAAGGATCAAGTCTTCTGCTGATAAATAGCAACAGAAGGATCAAATTTGTTGAAAGCTTTTGACCGAAAAATTAGGAAGTGAAGGAACGATATTTGGCAAAAAAAATATTGGTTCCACAAAACTGAATTCGTGACTTAAGCAAAATATATTTTATAATAACATTTATTTGAAATACTAATTAAAAAATACAACAATTCCCACATATTTCAAATAAATTTTAAAACCAATAATAATAATAATAATAATATAATGATGGGTATCTCAGGACTATGTAATGCATCGTATTTGGTGTCTTTTGGACTATGAACCAAACCTAGAAAGATAAGGTATAAATTATTGAGTATCGGTGAAGCGTATAACTTCTATGAACCAATGACTCGTTCTTGTAATTTAAATTGCTTACCCATCACATTACATGTATTTATTTTGTTGCTCAACGCGGTTGTGCGCGAATAGGCCATGCGCGTGCCTGGTTATTCATGAGTGCTCTAGAGACGTAGCCAAGGTCTCATAGGAGCGGCCCCACTCCACACTCATATAGGTGAATTCATCAAGTATATTTTGAAAATAATATACCACCCATAAGGGATATGAAACTCATTAAAAGCTTTTAGCTTACCCTCTCAATTTTGCAATAAAGCACCACACACACTTTAGCATTTTAGGAATGGACTTACTTTAAGGTGCTAAAGCGGAAATTATCAAGTGACTTGTTATTACCCATATGAACCTTATTCATGGGATCTCCAATCACAAAGGTTGGGTTCCCACCCTTCATTAATTTCAATAGGCTTAAGTCCCATTCCTTTAGACGTCTCACATATTAATTTTCTACCCAAGGGTTTTGTCAGAGGATCTACTAGATTCACTTTTGACTTCACATAATCAATGGAAATTATTCCATCTTTTAACAGTTGTTTCACCACTTCATGTCTTAGACGAATATGTCTATTTTTACCATTGAAAGTTTTGTTCTTAGCAATGGCTATTCTTCGCTTGGCAATCACAATGCATTGAGACCGAGGGTGTGGTTTCCGCCAATAGGAATACTAGCTAAGAAATTTCTTAACCACTCAGCTTCATTACCAGCTAATTCTAGAGCATAAAATTCTGATTCCATAGTGGATTTAGCAATTATAGTTTGTTTAGCTGACTTCCATGTAATTGCACCTCCACCGAGTGTAAATACATATCCACTAGTGGATTTTATCTCATCTGAATCTGAGATCCAATTAACATCACTGTATCCTTCTAGTACAGTGGGAAATCCACTATAAAATATACCATAATTCATGGTACCTCTCAAATATTTCATTATTCTGACCAACGCACCCCAATGATCATGATTGGAATTATGTGTATATCTACTCAACCTACTCACAGCATAAGCTATATCAGGTCAAGAAAAATTCATTAAATGCATTAGACTCCCAATAATTTGTGCATACTCAGATTGAGCCACAGGATCACCTTTATTTTTCATCAATTGAATGTTAGAATCATAAGGGGTACTCATCGGATTGACATCAAAATGTCCATACTTCCTAAGAAGCTTCTCAACATAATGTTCTTGAGATAGCATTATCCCACTATCCTTCCTTATGATTTTAACACCCAACATCACATTTGCTTCACCCATATCTTTCATATCAAATTGTGAAGCAAGATATTCTTTAGTTTTGCACACAATATCAAGAGTAGTGCCAAAAATCAACATGTCATCAACATATAAGCATATAATCACACATTGATCATCAACAAGTTTTGTATAAATACATCTATCTACTTCAACAGAGGTAAAACCACCAGATAACAAAACTTTGTCAAATTTCTCATGCCACTGTTTTGGTGCCTGTTTTAAACCATACAAAGATTTTAGCAACTTACACACTTTCTTTTCTTGACCAGGACTTACACACCCTTCTGGTTGAATCATATAAATTTCATCATCTAAATCACCGTTTAGAAATGCTGTTGTGACGTCCATTTGATGAATGAAAAGTTTGTAAATAGAAGATAATGCAATCAAAACACTTAATTGATTTAAATTCTAGCCACGGTGAAAAAGTATCAAAGTAATCAATGTTTTGTTTTTGAGTAAAACCTTTTGCTACTAATCTAGCTTTATATTTTTCAATAGAGCCATCAGGATGATATTTTCTTTTGAAAATCCATTTGCAGCCAATAGGTTTACAACCAGGTGGTAAATCAACTAAAGTCCAAGTATGATTTTTATTTAAAGACTCAGTTTCTATAGCTTCTTTCCAAAATTTCGAATCACATGAAGTTATAGCATCTGAAAAAGTTTTGGGATCCTTCTCAATAAGGTAAGTATAAAAATCATTTCCAAAGGTTTTTTCCACTCGTTCCTTTTACTTTTTTAATTCTTTGAGAATTTTCTTAATTCATTATTTCCGTGCATGAGAAATTAACTCACGTTTCAAAGGAAAAACAAGTTCAAAAATTCAAAGATTCTTTGTCTCAACAATAGTATTAATTTTAGAACCACTTTTCAAAGACAAGAAATCTATTGCAAAGACTAGGATAACCAATAAACAACATGTTTTAGCAAAATCATCAACATGACTTTTAAACACTTTTAAATATTTCAAATTAGGAGGATAACCCTTCCATAACTCTTAAAGGCGACTTTCCTTTTTTCTTATAGGAATTCTATTTTGCAAATGACATGCAGATAATATAGCCTCACCCCAAAGATTATCAAAAGTCTTGTAAGAGTCGACTAACATAGAATTCATCATTTCTTTTAATGTCCTATTTTTCCCTTTTCTGCTACACCATTCGATTCAGGAGAATAAGGAGGAGGACGTTCATGAATTATCCCTTCTTTTTCACAATAATCATTAAACAAAGTGCACTCACCACCTCTATCAGACCTAACAAGTTTAATCTTTTTATTCAGTTGGTTTTCAACTTCAGCTTTATAGAGAAGAAACGTGTTAAAAGCCTCGTCTTTTGTTCTAAGGAAGTACACTTTCGTATATCGGGAAAAATCATCTATGAACGTCACATAATATTTTCTCCCACCTCTTGTAATAGTTTGCTTCAAATCTCCTAAATCAGTATGAATTAAATTTAATAATTCAGGTCTCCTTTGAATCAAAAAACACAAGACTTCTTTTTTTTGTTTGGCTTCACAAAGATACTTCACATTTAGTCACACAAGTATTATTAACACCGTAAATTAAACCAAGACTCTGATTTTACTTAATATAACTAACACTTGCATGTCCTAATCTAGCATGCCATAAATCAATAGACTCAACAAAGTAAGCAGAAGAAGAAGCATTTTCATTCACCACATTCATCACATTAAGAACAAAAATACCATGATGACAATAACCATTTCCAACTAGAACATTATTTTTGGTCATCACAAATTTATCAAATTCAAAGGATATTTTCACTCCTGCTTTTCCTAACAAAGCCACATAAATCAAATTTGCTTGAATATTAGGTACATGAAGTACGTCATTAAGAGCTAAAGTCTTCCCAGATGTGAGTTTGATAAGAACTTTTCCTTTCCCATAAACATTTGTAGTTTGGAAATCTACAAGATACACATATTCTTTTCCATTTTGTACAGAATTATAGGAAGTAAAAACATTTCTATTTGCACAAATATGTCGCGTAGCCCCAGAATCTACCACCCAATTATTCATATTAGACATCGAGAAATAACCGCAACAATATTAATGCTTTCCAATCCCAAAAATAAAATGCAGAAATTATACAATTCAACAAACCTCCAAAATAAACAATTAAATGTACCTACTTTGGAGAATTAGTTAATGACAACGAGCTCAGAATTTAACGTCTTCAAGTTCGTCGTTCTTCTTTGGTGAAAGTAAATCCTTAAGATTGTTGTAAAATATTCACCAAAGATCAAAAGAAAAAATACTTGAGGCATGCAACAATGCACTGTCCTTAAGGATTTACTCTTGGCAATCCTCCAGGATTCAACAAGTCTTCTAGTGTGAACTAGGAGTAGGAGTAAACAAATAAAATATACCCAACGCTTTTAGATGAAGAATGAAAATTTGTTTCAGTAAAAAAATCAGTGTTATTAATTTTCTGTATTTTTCTCAATTTACGTAACACATATATATACACATTCCTTACTAAAAGAAGGATCAAGTCTTCTGCTGATAAATAGCAATGGAAGGATCAAATTTGTTGAAAGCTTTTGACAGAAAAATTAGGAAGTGAAGGAACAGTATTTGACCGAAAATATTGGTTCCACAAAACTGAATTCGTGACTTAAGCAAAATATATTTTATAATAACATTTATTTGAAATACTAATTAAAAAATACAACAAGAGGTACACATAATTTTCTTCTCTCCCAAAACAAAGTTGAGATTAAGCTCTTTATATTGATCCTATTAATTAACAATTTGCATTTCACGATTTACCTCTTCCACTTTTCCATAGCTACATTATAATTGTATGGTTCCAACTCCAAGAAAATCTATAAATTTAGGGGTTGTTGGGCTCTCCACAAATTGGGTCGGGTCGAGTGAAATTGGAGCAGCAAATGAGACTTGAGATGTTGATCCCGGAGAGTATGGCTTCCCTGCAAAATGGTTTCTTCATTTTCTTTACTTCAAATTTTGAAACGCAAATTTTAGGTCTAAACACTAACATTTGCTATGAAAATAAAAGTCCGACCTCAAATAGAATTTTCCTACGTTGATGTTTGCGACAACATACTGCAAAATTTATAATTTTATTACTAATATTTACAAACTATATATGTTAAAAAAAATTCATTGCGAAAATATCTATGACGTACGAGTGCATTGTACCGAAATAATTTCATTTTTAGTTCACGTTAGTTAGCGACGAAAATGTAAGTATTAGCAATAAATTTTTGGTCAGCTAATTTCTAACTTTCTTGTAGTAGTGAAGAAATTAAAAATAAAAAAAATGGTGGCAACGCAAAATATATATGTAAACTAATTGGGGATAATAGAAACTATCATGATACAAGAATTAAGACAAGAAAAATGTACCATGATTAAAGGTGTCATAATTGGAGATGAGAACCTTTTGTCCACAGTGATTCTGCAGCTTCACAGAATAATCTGCAGTTTCGTGCAATGATAGTACTGTTGGTTGATCAAGAGCTTTTTGAGAAGTAATTATCCATTTGTTTTTCATGTAAGACTTTGTTTTGTCTCTATATTTTCTTGCCATCAAAACATGCCAATGATTCTTAACAGAGTTGTCCGTACGCCCTGGAAAAAGCCTGGAAATGAAGGCCCATTTGTTGCCATAAACTCTGTGAGTTTCCACCAATTTCTCTTCTTCTTCTTCTGTGAAGGCCCTTTTAATAATCTTTGGGTCTAATTGATTATACCACCTCAATCTACAGCTTTTTCCTTAACTCACAAGATAATAAATTAAATAATCAATTTAAGTGTGTACGTTTGTGACATTGAATCAGTCTCACGTGAAACTTATTCACAATACCATAACACTTCTTTCAACTGATATCGTTGCATTTCTAAACTAATACCATAACATTCATGTGTGTAATTGTTATGGTATTAGCTTAAAAGAGTAATGGTATCCGTTAATGAATGTTATGGTATTAGTATGAATCCAATTTCATCACATGGAGAGTTTGTCTTTCATTTAAAAACGCAAAATTACCCGATCTTCCTTCGATTTTTTCAGCAATGAGATTCCAATTCTGCGGGCCATAAACGGCGACGAGCTCCGTGAGCTTTGCATCCTCGGAAGGCTTCCAATGCCCCTTAGCACAAGATTTTTTGGGCCCATTTTCCCTATTTCTGAAATTAGGGTTTTCTCCATTTGTCTTCATGATGTAATTGGAATCCATTGGTGCATAATTGACTACTTCCTCTTCTTGATTATTACTAGAGAAATCACTGCAATCTTGGGAGAGCTTAATGCACCCATCCTTCACCGAAAACCCTAATTTCGGGGAACTATTAAACCCTAAAAAATGCTCATGATTTAATTTAACTGCAGCAGTGTTAGAAAACCCCATACTAAAGATGGGAACTAGTACCCTATCTATTGGGCAAGGCATGGAAGGCAGCAAAAATGGGAAGAATTGTTGGATAAAAACAGAATTAAGACAAGAAAGATTGAGCAGAAAAAAAACAGTTTGGTTTATAGGATATAAATATTTACTACTTATGTGGGATTCTGAATGTGACAGTGGGGGGAGGGCCTGGCATAGTGGCATTAGTGGTAGTGGGGATGACCCTTAATTTGACTTATTCCCAACCTCCATAAATGTTTTATCTACCATCAATCAAAACCCATTTATTAACTCCACAAATAATGGACTTGTACTTTCTCATGAGCTCTGATATATATATATATATATATGCATTCATTGTAATCACTAGAAATGTTATTTGTTTATTTTATGATTCAAATATATGAATGCATGTGACTGCAATTTATACATACATATATAGAAAAAAAATTGTGTGCACTCATTTGGTAATACTTTTTAGCATGCTTTAAAGTACAAATTATTAGCATATAAAGTAATGTATAATATTTATCAATTTGAGGAGAATGATCAATGAAATCAAATATGTTTATATATTTTGTATACTTTCAGTGAAAAAAAATATGTGATAACTCGAGTGAATGTGCACTAGGATGCACAGTATATAATTACTCATACATGTATATGTACACATTCAGTTTTTGGTCCCCCACGAAATAATTAAACATTATAGTTTTTGTAGAAATTTTCTCACCGCAGAGAGAACTGTGATATAAGAGAAATTAAAGGTGTACAGAGGGCTAGTGCAATAGCAATCGTGTTGAATATCTAAGGATAATAAAACGTGTACAGCGATCTAGGTATCATGTTTTGACCGTCTGAAAGTGATCATAAATAATTAATTATAAATTGCCTTTGAGTGGGTTAAAGGCCGGAAACAATACCCAAATTTATAATATTTTTTAGTAAAAGTTGGATCGAGGAATTTATGTAGTAAAAGAATGCGTGACATTTTTAAAAAGAAAAAAAAAATGGAGCCAGCTCTATTTAATCATGTGTTCCAAATCTAACACAAAAGAGTCAGGCAAAATTCGTATTAGAAAATCAAACAACTCCAATCATTTGCCACGTCTAAAAGGAAATTAATTTAAAAATTCAAGAAATGATTGGTAGTCTAGTTAAACTGAGGCAACTGGAGATATAGATTATTCAAACTGTATATTAGTTATGGGAGGTTTTTGATGTGAGGCTAAATTATTAAGAGCATGATTAATTTAGGTGATTTATTCAATTTGATAAATATGCAAAAGACCCAATAATATATAAAACCCAGATTTGGATAGGTGTGTATAGCTCATTAGTTAAGGTGGGTTAGTTTAATGTTTTCGTTAATTAATGCATCTACATCATTTTTATAGACACATCTCCTTCGATTGTACTCTTTAATAGTACTTCAAGTGTCTAAAGAAATTATATATGTAATGTAAATAATTAATCACAAACTTTCACCTGTAAAATTTGCTCATAACATGAAATAAATATTATTATATTTATAAATTACGTATAATTGCATTAGTTTACAAGTATGATAATATAAATTTTATATTATAAACAAATTTCACTAAATACTTACTCATAATTAATTTATCTTAATTCATTTAAATTCAGTAATTAAATCATTTTTGCATATCGAGAGTATTGATCCGTTTCGAAAAAATGGATATTATAGATTTCACGATACTATATAATACACGAATTTTTATTTTTTTTTTTTGAAAACATAATACACGAAAATTAAGAATTATAATATTGAAATAACCATACCGGTAAATCACATAAGCAAATGTTTAAACTTTAAAACAAGTACAATATCAAACTGGATTAAGCGAATTTCAATTCTTTGGGCCAATCCAAATTGATGGGACTTCAAAGTTCAACCCCTAAAATGTTCTCCCTTTTTCTATCAAGAAATTCTCAAATTAAAAAAATATGAACTTAAGATTAATTAGAACAATGTAGACAAAACTTACAACATATAGGTGGAAATAGCTAGGGTAGGGCTCCTGCACATGCATTTCTAAATGGTGAATTTTCTTTGCTTGCTTGCACGAACCCTATTCATAAACTGGCACTACCTACGGTACAGTGTCGTTGCAGCTGACTCTTTGACCCATATCTCTATTACATATTTGATTTTTAACATTTCTTTTACCGAGCCTTTAAACCAGATAATTGAAGTAGACTACGTGAATTAATAATAGATTCGAAATTCGATAATTGGCTTATGATATGGTGATATGACAAAGTTTTACACTGGCTGTCACAAGTTTACCGCAACTTTTCCCTTTTATCTTGATTTGGGATAGGCAGAGATAACTCCCGGGTTCGAGTTATTTTTAACATTTTTACATATGAAATTTTCGATCTAATACAAGAAAGAAAAACAGAACAAATTTAAAGAAAAGAAAACTTGAAATACTAATTTAAACAGAGGAAATATCATGTCCTAAAATATATGGATATGGTCTTTGCTGACTCAGTGACCCAAATTCAATAATTTAGTTATAATTAATATAATTCGATTGTGAAATTCCATGCCAGAGAGTCTCTTTTTTTATATTCATCCTGTCATCAGCTTCCTCATTAAATTTGGTCACATTCTAACTTTTCACAAATAGGAAAATGCATATTCCTATTTCTGTGTACTACTTACCTACCTCATTTAAGGGTTTTACCCCCTATCCACACAAGATTTATATAGTATGTAGACACATTTAAAAGAATTATATTTAAAATGTTATCTCACATTCTACTTTACATATATATATATTTACATTCGACACTTGCGTGAGACCGTCTCACGGTGAGACGGAGTGTAATTTGAGCATTGAAGTTTTAATACTTTGGGAGGGATGAGTATTGATTGTGTTAAATTGTACCATATCGTGCATGAGACAGTCTCATACGAGTTTTTGTCTAAAATAAAAATAAAATATCAATATTACAAGAAAATATATTTTTAAAATTTCCCCATGAGAATTGAACTAATTAAGTTATTGCTATGTAAATGTTGCTACCTAAAAAATATCAAATTATGGGCCTTTGGCTACTGATTTTTATACAAGATATAGAATACGCTCAAAGAAAAATATTGCAACAATCGGGGATAAATTAAACTAATTGACGATAGTGATAATTCGTTCATATCCCTATGTAATATAGCAAAATAAATTTGTGTACCAGTTTCGTACGAGTCATTGTTGGCTTGTTTGGGGTATCCACTAGCACAGGGCGCAAGAGAGTCATACAAATTTTGTTTTGGGCCGACTTGTTCATTTCAGTTTTGGGCTTTATTTTGGCCCAAGATTCATATCACACTCTCTGATTACAAGCTGTCTCAAATACAGAATTGGGCTTATAAATATCAATTCAACCGGGCCCTAGAGGTGGCCCATATAATAAAAAAGGAGAAGAAAGACAACCCAAATCGTAAGAGCGTTTTTTAAGAGCGTTTTGTAGATCCCATTTACTTGAATGAATAATGACAGAGTATAAAGTATACGGTGAACAAAAAAAAAAAAATCCCAAAACTGATTAAGAGATATGTGTTGTATTATTAAATAATATTAATCGTGATAATAGAAAATATGACTTATTAGTATTACCCGTGCTACTAAAGAGAATAACTTATATTACAACACGAACATTAGTAGTGATAACTAAATGATATAACTTATATTATAAAAGATATATTAATCGTAATAAGTGAAGGGTTAAGTCTGCAAATATAAAACCAATTTCACGATAAATAAATTTTTCACGAGAACTACTCATAACAAGAGGACCTGATTACACTAGATTCTATGAGGACCATGTTGATGTAAACTTGTGGTGATGTGCAAGTGCAACTAATTTACGTGCTAAAATGTCCTTAAATTTAAGAGAAATGTACATTTAGCTACCTGTTTCTTTCGAGTTTCTTTTTTTAGGTAAGAGATTATCACACCTAGCTAACAAAAAAGAATTACGAGGTTCGAACTCAGAATTCTTTATGCATTCACATTCTTCGTTTACTATTTTGAGTGGAAGATATTAAATAATCATCATTAATTATCACCACATACATGAGGGTATATCTAAATAAATAGAAATAAAAGAGACAGTTAAAAAAAAAAAAAAAAAAAAACAGAATAAGGTCATAATCATGAGTGGCCTATTTGAGAATGGTATCGGACGCTTGGTTTTGTTGGGTAGGGGCCAACTAGTACACAATGTCCGAAGGAAACAATACCATTGCCCCACTATTCATTAAAGGACAATTTATTCATTTATTTCTTATTTTTCCTTCTCTGCTGCAAATCAATGACTTGTTTGAGATAAGAGGAGATATATAGGAAAAATAAGATCCACTGACAATTTTTTTTATTTTTTTGGGTTTAGGGAAAAAAATGACATATTGATCACTACTATTTATTTAATTTATGACGTCTTAATACCAGCTAGTTAACAAGAAGGGGAAAAAATCATACTACACTACAGTTTCATTTCACAAGATAGTTTATACAAATACTCATTTCATCAAATTGATTTGTAAACTCAACAGTCAAGGGAGGTTTAAAAGTACATTAACCAGTTGTTATCAACTAACGGAACAAAATCTTGATCAAAGTTCTAATTTTTTATTCTAATTTCTGTGGTGCTATACTGCTATTGTTTGTACACAGATTTTTCGAACATAGATTGTACTACTTATAAAATACTATAAACTTATATGAAAATCAAACAGATAATGTCGAATACAAGTTATATACAAATATTGATAATCGAATATCAAACGTATACACAAGTAGTATCTTTTCTCTCCTTGGTTCGTATATTAAAAATGAACACGATCAGCTCATTAACTTCCCCTAAAGGGGCAATTTGTTATAGGAACAAAAAGATGAATAATATGCTGTCCTATATTGTCTATTGACTATTGCAATTATAAAACTGACGTGTACTTAACATTTGATTTAAAAATAAATGTTTTTGTAACATGAAACTTAACATTTGATTTAAAAATAAATGTTTTTGTAACATGAAACGTTTTTATACATGAATAGAAAAAGAGTGTAACGCAGTACTAGGTAGGCCTCCAAAATTATATTTACAGGTTGATGAGCATCCAAGATCCAAGCTTCATTCCTTTGTAGCCTTACCCGGCATCTTCTTTAATCCCGCTGTAATTTCATGCAAATAAAAACCAATAAAATTATAATTTGCACAAATTAAAAAGAAATTTAATTAGTAGAAAATTACATGAGAAATAAAGTTTTTTGGTCCCAAAACTTATCTACTGTCCATTTTTAGTCCCAAAAAATTTAACTGTCTAATTTTGGTCCCATAACTAAATTTTGATCCTATTTTTTGCAAAAAATTGTTTTTTTTTACATTTTTCAATCAATTAAAATATATGTGTAAATTTATTTTTTTTATTTTTTAAATTTAATCAAAAACTAAAATTTCCAAAAATTTATCAAAACTAAAAGAAAAATCTATAAATGTAAAGAATCCACTAAATTTTATTTTTAAAAATTTATAAACCGAAAACGACGTTTTTCCCAATTTTTCGGTGAAAAATGGACAATGCATAAGTTATGGGACTAAAAAACTTTTTCACTCAAAATTACATAGAAGGGGGAGAGAGATTGCTTACCATCCTCGACATCCTTCTCTCGATAGAAGTGAGGAGCTATCTCCAACAGCCATTCCGGTTTTAATTCGGTTTCATTAAAGCTTAGGTTTAAAGTTCCAATTATGTTGTAGTATCAAGGGTTAATATCAATTTGCAATTTAGATATGGCTCGGATCCACTGTTTCATTTCCCTATTCCATCTACTGTTCCACATCTTAGATTAATAACAAATGTACATTTCGCAATATCTAAAAATAGAGAATAACATATTAATATAACCAGATAATCTATTAAGAAAACTATATTTATTTAAGCAAAACTAATTAATTCCTACCAAATTTCATTCCAAAAAAATCTTATAAAATATTTATAATTAATTAATTTAAACTACATGGGTATATTAATAAATTAAATTAATTTTATTAAATATTAAGTATAAATTAGAGTATGTATATTGATATATTAGTCGATCATATATAAACTAAAATTCAATAAAAAAAATATGAATTTATGTTTAGTTGTACAAATTTTATAATATTTTATATGTATTTATTGAGTTTAATTATAAGCATGTACAAATTTTATATGTATTTATCGAGTTTACTTGTAAAATTTTATAATATTTTTAGATATAAATCATATCTTTCAGTATCACGAGTAATATCTTTTAATAATATAATTCACACCCTTCAGTATCACGAGTAATACCCTTTTTACAATAATAACTCATATCCTTCAGTTATCACGACTGATACACTTTAATAATATAAGTCATACCCCTTAATTAATTTCACGAATTCGTATAAAATTTGTTCAACTTATATTTTGTCGTTTATTTTTAATGACATATGCTTTCAATTTTTTTCTTCTAATAAATTTTTATATTTTTTTATTGAATTTTAAAAGCTATATGATAGATTAAATTTTTTATAATTTTTTTATTGGATTTTAATTTATATATGATAGACTAATATAACTATATATATACTCTAATTTACACTTAATATTTAATAAATTTAGTCTTTTTTAATAATATATACATGTAGCTTAAATTAATTAATTATAAATATTTTTATAAGATTTTTTTGGAATGAGATTTGGTAGGAATTAATTAGTTTTGCTTAAATAAATGTAATATTAAGTTGTTATTCTCATATTTTTAGATATTGTGAAATGTACATTTGTCATTAATCTAAGATGTGAAACAGTTGATGAAATATGAAAATGGAACATTGCATCCGAGCCGTGTAACTCCCGGGTTTGAGTTATTTTTAACATTTTACATATGAAATTTTCTATCGATTCTAATACAAGGAACAAAGAAAAAAAAACAGAAGAAGAAGAAAAGAAAATTTGAAATACTAATTTTAAATAGAGGAAATATCGTGTCCTAAAAATAAGGATATGGTCTTTGCTGACACAGTGACCCAAATTCAATAATTCAGTAATAATTAATACAATCGATTGTGAAATTCCATGTCAGAGACTCTCTTTTTATATTCATCCTGTCATCGGCTTCCTCATAAATTTGGTCACATTCTCACTTCTCACAATTCACAAATAGGAAAATGTATATTCCTATTTCTGTGTACTATTTACCTACCTCATTTAAGGGTAGGGTTTTAACCCCATGTAGACACATTTAAAAGTATTATATTTAAAAAATTTCTCTCACATTCTACTTTCACATTTTTACATTCAATTCACTGATAAAATAAAAGTAGAATATCAGTATTACAAGAAAATATATTTTTAAAATTTCCCCATGAGAATTGAACTAATTAAGTTATTGCTATATAAATGTTGCTACTTCAAAAAAATATCAAATTATGGGCCCTTGGCTAATGATTTTTATACAAGAAGTAGAATATGCTCATAAGAAAATATTGCAACAATCGTGGATAAATTAAACTAATTGACGATAGTGATAATTCGTTCACATCCCTATATAATATAGCAAAATAAGTTTGTGTACTAGTTTCGTACGTGTCATTGTTGTCTTGTATGAGTATCACTAGCCAAGGCCCAAAGAGTCGTACAGATTATTTTTGGGCCGACTCGTTCATTTCGGTATTGAGCTTTAATTTAAAATACAGGCCCAGGATTCATATCAATCACAGTCTCTGATTACATGCTGTCTCAAATACAGAATTGGGCTTATAAACATCAGTTCAATTCAACCGGGCCCTAGAGTAGGCCCATAATAATAAAAAAGGAGAAGAAAGGCTGAACCCAAATCGCAAGAGCGTTTTTACTGCACGTTTTGTAGACCCCATTTATACGGACAAAATAGAGGGTGAATCACATAAAAAAATCTTCAAACTGGTTAAGGGATATATCGTGTATTATTAAATAATATTAGTCGTGATAACTGAAAGATATGACTTATAATTACATAAATAGTTTTACTCGTGATACTAAAATGAATTACTTATATTACAACACGTAGCATTCTTTCGTGATAATGAAGGAGTTTCACAAATATGATATATCAAGGATAAATAAATTTTCAGACTTACTCATAATAGGCCCCTTGTTTCACTAGATTCGATATCTATGAGGACCATGTGATGTTAACTTGTGGTGATATGCAATGCAAAATTTTGCTAAATTTTCACCAGACTTACTCATAATAGGAGGCCCCTTGTTTCACTAGATTCGATATCTATGAGGACCATGTGATGTTAACTTGTGGTGATATGCAAGTGCAACTAATTTACATGCTAAATTTTCACCAGACTTACTCATAATAGGAGGCCCCTTGTTTCACTAGATTCGATATCTATGAGGACCATGTGATGTTAACTTGTGGTGATATGCAAGTGCAACTAATTTACGTGCTAAAATATTGTCCTTAAATTTAAGAGACATGTACATTCTGTTTCTTTCGGGTTTCTTTTATAAGGTAAGAGATTATCACACCTAGCTAACACAAAGAACTACTCGGTTCGAACTCAGAATTCTTCATGCATTCACATTCTTCATTTACCATTTTGAGTGGAAGAAATACATGGATTTTTTATTATATAGCATCACCGAATCATCAACACTAAGAGCTTGATTGGTAGCCCTACAAAAATTGTAGAAATAGTTGTTTTATGATTATTTTAATGAGGAGAAATGTTATTAAATTGATTGGTAGGAATACTTAAAAAGAATGTGTTAAATATTATATATTGATTGGTAAAGAGTATTAAAAGTGAATAAAATATAAAAAAATAATTAAAATATTAATAAATTACTAATTTGTCCTTTATTTTTATGCCAATTTTTGCTCTGTTCATCATCATCTTCAACGTGCCTTATTGCCAGATAACCTTTCCTACTACTCTCCTGCTACCTCTAAAATGTCTATAAATTCTCAAATTATCATCACTATCTAATTTCAAGAATTTATAAACATCACCCTCCTCTGCAAAACATCACAAATTCTGCATTATGGGCAACCAAGAGAATTCAATAGCAAAACATCACAAATCCCAGATCACAAAATTCCAGTTAGCACAAAATCACAAAACCCAGACGAACTAAATAAATACTCAGATTTTGCCCCAAATACAATCTCTTTTGTTCAATTTCAAAAAACCCCACCAAGATTTTGCCCTAAATACTGAGAAATTGATTCAATCAACACAAACCCAAATTTTGCCCAAATACTCAGAAGTTGACGCAAATTTCAATTTCAATTTTTACTCATCCTCTGCCAGATTTCAAATTGCAACCTCATCCTCTGCCAGATTAAACCCAAATTCCAATTTTTACTGGGGGCGGCAGAGAAGGAAGTGGATGGCGGGGAACTGGGGGCGGCAGAGAAGGAGGTGGATGGCAGCGGAAAAGAAGGCGGACGGCGGCGGAGAAGAAGGTGGATGCGCCGGCGGAATTGTTTGGGGAAGAAAAAACGATGAACAATGAATGATAAAGGATGAATGTGGAGCAAAATAAATAAGGGCAAATTTGGAATAAATATTACTATTCAAGTCTGTTTATTTTAATACCACCTGGGAGGTGGTATTAAATAAAAAAAAGTGAACAGTGATTCGGAGGTTAAGGAATGGCGGACTGGCTGTTTGGGACCTGGCCGAAAGTTTTCTTTCGTGGGCTACCAATCAATTTGCTAATTTAGTAGGTCAGACCTTTTAGGGGTTATTAACCCTTATCAATCGAGGCCTAAAGCGACATAATTACGTATATACGTGACTTTAGAGAAATTTTTTTTTGGTCCCATAACTTATACACTGTCCATTTTTTGTCCCAAAAAAATTTAATGTCCAATTTTAGTCCCACAATTAAATGGATTGTCCAATTTTGGTCTCATTTTCACCAAAAAATTGAAAAAAGCGTCATTTTCAATCTCATGCAAGTCACGTGCCGGTAAATTTAGTTGTTCTTACATTTACGAATTTTAAATTTTAGTTTTGATTAAATTTATTAAATTATTTACACATGTGTAGTTTAATTGATTGAAAAATATTAAAAAATAAAAAGAAATAAATAGTCAGCGTTCAAGTCATCGAAGGTATAGAGAACCCCAAAGTTTACCAGCACATGACTTACACGTCATTAAAACGACATTATTCACGATTTTTCGGCAAAAATGAGACAAAAATTGGACAAATCAATTTAGTTATGAGATCAAAATTGGACAGTTAAATTTTTTAGGACGAAAAATGGACAGTAGATAAATTATGAGACCAAAAAACTATTTTTCTCCGTGACTTTACTACATAAATATTAAATAATCATCACTAATTATCACCACATACATGAGGGTATATTTAAATAAATAGAATCCAATAGAAAATAAAATACACAGTTAAAAAATAGAAAAACAGAATAAGGTCATAATCATGAGTCACCTATTTGACAATGCTATCGGACGGTTCGTGTTTTGTTGGGTAGGGGCCAACTAGTACACAATGTCCGAAGAAAACAATACCATTACCCCACTATTCATTAAAGGACAATTTATTCATTTATTTCTTTTTTTTTCCTTCCCTGCTGCAAATCAATGACTTGTTTTAAATTCATTTTAAAGTTATATCACACGTTTGAGATGGGAGATATATAGGAAAAATTAGATCCACCGACAAGTTTTTTTTATTTCTTTGGGTTTAGGGGGAAAACAATTGACACATTGATACACTACTATTTATTTAATTTATGACATCTTAATTCCGGCAAGTTAACAAGAAGGGGAGAAAATAATACTACACTACAGTTTCATTTCACAAGATAGTTTATACAAATACTCATTTCATCAAATTGATTTGTAAACTCAACAGTCAAGGGAGTTTTAGGTTGCGTTTGTTTTGTGATTCACACGGATGGACTTAGGACTTTTTGCTTCCTATTCTATACGAGTTTGAGATTTAGATTTCAACAGTTATTCAAAACTTCTATTCCTTCTAAATACATTCTAAATTAATCATTTGCAGATAATGACATCAATCTCCTGGTTTGTGAATTTGTCATATCCACCAGCATGTGAAAACAAAGACGTGTTTAGGGCGTGCTTAGGATGTGCAATACATTTTCAAAATTCAGATGTGCACGTTATATATATGTAAGTATATCATATACCTTTTATTTTTTAATTAATAGATGTAAAAGTGGAAATAAAATTGATGAACAGCATAACTATCTTTTGCAGAGATCATCAAAAAGGTAATTCATTTACAATTTCATTCGATAATCTGTTTTAAAGAGGTGCAGAGTGAAAGATTGTATGCAAATTCAACAGTATCTCAACAGGTTTACATCACTATTAGATGTGGTGTATTCAAAAAATAAAATTTGTGGTCACAATTAACGTTTACTTTTTTTTCTAGATTATTGAATACGAGTACAAATTGCTAGAATTTTGCGTAACATCCAATTTTTATTTTAGTTGAATTTAAAAAATACATCAATGAAAATATTCAAAAAGTGTGCACTTACCTCTATGATACTCATTGTGTGTTTTGAAACATTTAAAACAACTTTAAAAAATATTTATTTTTAAAAGTTGTGAAAGGGAGCTTTGAAAATAAGTGCTTCTAAAAACTGTTTTAAGTGTTTCAAATCACGCCTTCAAAACTGCCATTTGAATAATTCCTATTAATGATTGTCGTTGTAATATATGGTATACACACAACAGTCCCTTGAATATATATGAATAAATACTTTGAGTTGTGCATAGCACTCGGGAAATACTAGTACCTATAAAATTTATTATTATTTTTCTCAATACATTACACTTTATACACTTTATTACTATTCTCAATATAATATAATAATACAACATCAATCACTATTAAAGATTGATTTGATATAAAGTTAAATCTCGCTCTACTTAAATCCCAAAACAAACACTTAAATTTACTATTCATCAAAAATTTTAAATCCTTGAATTCTAAAACATTGACTTGCTCCGTACACTTAAATCCCAAAACAAACGCATCCTTAAAGATGTTATAAGAAAGCACTGTTTTCAAGTTCTCCCAAAGTAGGGAGGTACGTTTCCGTTTTAGTAGACTAGGGATCATTGCACATGACAACCTTATATTAAAAAGTCGAATGTCAATGAGATTACAACGGTGATGTGAGTTTTTGAAGTGTACGAAAATATTTATGAAGAAAAAGTATCGAGTTAGGCCATTAATTAATATTTATACATCCCCTCAATTAATCTAGATTAATAAAACGGAGCAATATCTAGAGTAATTGCCAACAGAGTTGAGAAAAATGAGATTTAAATAGGATATGATCATCAAGGAGTATATGATATATTTGAAGAATATGAAAAATATAGGTATTAACACAACTTTTTTTATAATATCACAAATAAGAATATTAATTCTTTAAATATAAACAATAGATCACTTTAAAAATGTTTAAGCTTTATTTTTTCTTATATTCCTTCCATTTTTGTTGTTAATTACTATCCTTCACAAGTCTTTTGATATGATTTCCTTTAAATGGTTGCGCGGAATGACCAATGTAATGACTCATAAGTTAGAGTATTCCACTTTTAATTTCGTGTCTGGTTATTTTTTTTCTTTCTTCTTCTTTGTTTTTTCAACAAATCTCGACCTCTTAACTTATGAAATTTTATTTCCAAAAAAGAAAAAATAGATGTTGTCAGTTCCTTTCGCAGTTTCACACTTACAAACCAGTTTCGTAACTATACTTGTCAATGAAAATATATCTTTCAGAGAAACAACTCATTCTTTACCGGACATTTTCTCATCACAATTTCTATCGTATTTATTGCCAATAAATTCTCTGTATCTTTGACAACACAGATTTCTACACCTTATGTCAATCAAGAAAGTATAAACCGTTAGAATTGAAATAATTAGACAATGATGATTATAAGAATGTAAATACAAGACATTATACATATATATACTCCAATTCATTATACATATTACTTTCAGAAAATCTCCTTTCTCGATTTTCCTTCTTTTTTTCCACAAAAAAAAAAAAAAAAAACAACACAAAATTCGCCCTGGAATTATGTTACATCTTTGCTTAAAACTCTCCCAGAGATGATCAATTTAATTTAATAGCTCTGGTGGTTGCAACTCATAACAAAAACTCCCATCTTCCTTTATTTCTCACACACATAAAAAACTCCTAGCACGATCGAGAGCCTTTTCAAAACAAGGCCCTCATTTAAGTATCAATTCATAATTAATTAATTAATCTTATGGCCTCTCTTATAAATTTCTTTCTCTCATAACTAAAGTTACAAATTCAATAGTATATAGTAATAGTAACAATAATAATAATAATGTACGTTGTCTAGCGGAATTGTGCCCCGGAAAATGTCTGGCCAAAGGACCAGCCGGGATGAGCAACGTTGTACGAGACGAGGCTGCGGCCGTCGCTCGTCGTAACTTTGAACGACAAGCTTTGGCCGTTGAGGTAAGCGTTGCTCTGCCAATTTTGCCCCCAATTTCTCGACATTGGTTGCCAACCGGTTCGTGATCCTTTGATGTAAACGGATTGCACGTCCCCCGCGCCTCCCACGTTTGTTACTAGCACCAGGTTGAAAAACGCGTGCCCGTTTATTGTGAACCGAATTCCACCTCTTCTCCGGCAGGGTACTCTGTGTTTCACAATTACACAAACCTTTGCTTTTAATCAATAGTTTCATTAATATATGAAAACCGTTAATATTGTTCCTTGAAAACAAGTAACTCTGACCATTTAAATTTTCAATAATTATATTGTTTTAAAATTACACGAGTTAAATTCAATCTTATAAATGTTACATCTAAGTCAAAGCCATGTCTAACCACACGAAAATAATGTCATAATTTTTTTCGAAAATTTTACCTTTAACAATTCAACTACCAATTAATATATAAGCATCGTGACAAAGTTGTTTACGGTGAAATTGATTTTTTAAAAATCATATCACTTGTTTAAAGAAAAACAGTATCACCTATTTCACTGAACTGTACTATTTAACAAGTAAAAAGAGTAACGACCTTCGGTAGACGACGGGCACAACCCCGGCGCGATACTGGGCGATGTGTAGAAAAACGGGCTGGGCGAGATCGAAGTGGTGGTTGGGAGGGGCGCACCAGCCTCCCGGCGGGCAGAAATTGGTGGCGGTGACGGTGATGGTACCGCGCAAACACGATCTATCATTAACACATACTAACTGAAAACACGCCCCACAGCTTAATCCATTATTAAACAAAGCTGTGCTCAATGCTGCCGTATTTGTTCCATACCCCGTGCTGTACAGGTTTCCGTACCCACAAGCCCCACCTTTTTTATTTCAACAAACATGTAATTAATTACATGAAATAATATTGTCGGTGAAGGTGAGTAATTAACAATAGTATTAGTTTAAAAAAAACAAACTATATATTTTTTTTTAATATTTTACTAGTTTGAACATAACACTGTTGGACAATGTTTTAACATATTGTACCACAAGCTTAATGTGTTGCACTGTCTAGAATAACGCACCCATTGTTCCGGAAGCATCGCCTCCGCCATAGAAGGTGGCGCGGGCGTTAATCCAACCGCCGTAATATCCGTGTGCTGATGTTGTCCAATAGAGCAATCCCACCAACAAAAGTGTGAATTTAGACATTTTTTTTCCTGCAAGGAGATTTTTTTTTATAGCATTGTTAGTGTGAGAATTAACATTAAAGAAAAGGGGAGAGAGAAAAAAAAGCAGAATGATTTAGTACTTGAATGGAGGTTTGAGGATTTGAGTTGAAGAAGTTGTGAGGGAATGAGAAAGTGTTGGATGGGAATAAATAGAGGTGGAGGGGTTTAGTGACGAACAATATAATGAAGAAGACATGTGATAAGTTCACCAGTTGCATGGGACCGTATATATATACACACTGACACACATAATATATTAAATTACATGTGGTTTTTCTGGATATAATATTTTTGAGTTGGAGAAAATGTTATTAATTATTGATTTTTTTTTTTATATAAGAAAATGAAATCTAATTAGTTACATAGAGTCAGGAATTTGACATAGAAACGAGCAATTCTGTTATCCAAAACGTCACCTTCATGTGTGAATGAATGGCTTAAAGTTACGTTTAGGAGGACAAAAATTCCGTCACGTTACTTATCACCGATATTTCGGAATTTCGGATCTAATTTAGTGTTTCATTTAATATTTTTTTATTTGTAATAGTAGAACTTTACAAATTGATAAGTAATATCATTATAAAGGAATATTCAATTAAAATAGCCTAGACGAGCTTTATTGCAAAATCTAGGCCAATCGATAACCAAACTTATAGTGAAAACTAACCCCACCTATATAGGTTAGTATTGTATTTGTACCACATGCTCAATTTAACCCTTTTACTTTGTGTCCTTCTCATTTCACCAACTCAATTTTTACCCCATCAATTAGGTAGCACCTTCAATGAACATAAATATTTGTACCGATATATATTACTCCCTCCGTCCTATTTTTTATTATCCATTTACTGTAGACACGGAGATTAAGAAAAAGTAGGAAATAATAGTATTAAATGGTGTAAAATGGGTTTGGTGGAGGGAAATAACAGTATTAAATGGTGTAAAGTGGGTTTGGTAAAGAAAAATAATAGTATTAAATAGTATTGAATGTTGTTTTATTGTCTTATTTGGAAATGGATAAACAAAATTAGGACAACTATTTATGGAGAGCGGATAATCAAAATCAGGACGGGGGAGTAGCTGACAAAGTCTCGTGGGCACATCAGATGCACCGTGCAACGGAGGAAGTGCACTCTTAAACGGTATTAATAATTTTTTTAGAGACTTGCCGATAGATACATTTCAAAATTAGAGAAAATTAAAAAGAGTATTCTTCAAGGTGGACTTCGAAAAGGCATACGATTCGGTTGATTGGCAATATTTGAATAACATGATGGTAGGCATGAAGTTCGGGGTGTGATGGCGTGGGTGGATCCGGGAATGCATTACTACGGCTACGGCTTCAGTTATGGTTAATGGGTGTCCTACCGATGAGTTCAAACTCGAGAAGGGGCTTCGCCAAGGTGACCCACTATCACCATTCTTGTATCTTATTGCTGCTGAAGGACTGAATATGCTGATTTCTAAAGCTGTGGAGAAGGGGCTACTAGATGCAGTGTTGGTGGGTAGGGAGAAAGTCCCGATTTCACATTTGCAGTATGCGGACGATCAAGTATTTATTGAGAAACTTTGAGATTATTTTCGGCCTCAAAGTTAACTTCAATAAATGTAGTATTGTGGGAATTAACACTGGGCATAATCTAGTCAGCGGCATGGCTGAAATTCTGAGGTGCGAAGTGGCAAAACTGCCTTTATCTTATTTGGGGCTGTTTGTTGGGATCCATCATAGGGAAGCAAGCCCATGGGCAAAGTTAGTGGAAAGAATAAGAAGAAGATTAGCGAAGTGGAGTGACAAGAACATCTCTTTTGGGGGTCGCATTACTTTGATCCAAGCGGTATTATCATTTGTTCCGATCTATAGCCTGTCCTTCTGTCGTCTTCCAAAAAAGACAATCAAAGAAATAATTAGCCTATAGCAAAAATTTTTGGGTGAGTTGGAAATCTATTTGCAGGGACAAAGAAAATGGGGGGTTGGGTATACTGGATTTGGATAAATTTAATATGGCTCTTCCGGGAAAGTGAATTTGGAGGTTCCTAAACGAACCGAATAGTTTGTGGGTAAAAATCATTAAGTTGAAATATGGGGGATTTGGGGTGGGGCCGGGAATGGAGTCGGGTAGAAGTAGTAGGAGTGGTTTCCCTTGTTCGTGGTCGGGGTGGTGGGTTGACATTTGTAAAATTTATTGGGGGATCATATTCATTGGGGTGGGTATGTACGGGGATTTTTCGAAAATTATTGGGAACGGGGAGGGGACAAAATTTTGGGGTGATGTGTGGGCGGGGGATACTACTCTTAAGCTGAAGTTCAATAGACTTTTTAGGTTGAGTGCACAGAAGGAATCTATGGTTAGTGAGTGTGGGCACTGGGGAAATAATGAATGGGTTTGGGATTTACATTGGAGTCGAGAGCTTAGAGGGAGAGAGATTTCTTTACTTCACGATCTGCTTGATTGTCTTAACAGGTTGAGCATTCTTAAGGACACTAAGGACTCTTGGAATTGGAGACACGCACCAAATGGAGCCTACTGTACGACAGTGGAATACTCTACTATTGTTCCTGTGGCGACTGTTGGTGTTCCTGGAGTGCAACAAACAACGAAAGTACATAAGTGTCTATGGAAGAGTCACGTGCCTCGTCGGGTACAAGCTATCGTCTGGAAGATTCTCCAACAGAGATTGCCAACAAAAATTAGCCTCCAAGCCAAGAACATCATCCCTCCTAATGGCGATACCCAGTGTATTTTATGTGGGGTAATGGATGAGGATTTTTCTCATCTTTTCTTCAATTGCCCATTTTCCATTGATCTTTGGCGAGAATTCCACGGCTGGCTTAAGGTTTCGATTGCTCATTGCTCTTCGCCGACGACTCACTTTGCTCGACATCTCAAGATTGGAGGTCCTGGGAAGCGAAAGAGAATTGCTGCAACTTTTTGGATCTGTTTGGTTTGGATGATTTGGAACTGTAGAAATGATGTTATGTTTAATAATATTCAACCCGTCTTACATAAGGTCCTTGAGGAAACTAAGGGGAGAATTTGGTCATGGATATCGGTTAAATTTTAAGGTCCTTGAGGAAACTAAGGGGAGAATTTGGTCATGGATATCGGTTAAATTTCCCAACAGCAGGTTGTCGTACGCAGGATGGATGGACGATCCTATTCAATGTTGTGGTGCCATTTATCATGTGACTTAGTTCTTTTAATTTTTCACTTCTGGTCCTTATCTGTGGATAGGCAAAATGGTCATTCTGTCTGGTGAATTGTAACTATTGTTAGATATTGTATGGGTTGAGTACCCCTTGTACTCAAATCATATATATATAGCTTTTCTTCGATAAAAAAAAAAATATACATTTCAAAATTACAACTTACTAATATGTACAAAATGATTACATATACACTTTCGCATGTAACTTTAATTATATATGCAATATCTTATTTGTACCTATTAATAATTTACATTAAAAGTTTATACTTGTTAATAATTTTTCTATATTTTTTTTTTTTATTGTTTGTTCTCATTAAAAATTATTAATTGTGTACAATTACGTACACTGTGAAACTGGTGTACAAATTAAACACTTTCCCTTATTAATTTTCTCAACCTATATATATATATGATTCATTCACAATAATATGACCTATAAACTGATAATTAATTAACCTCAAAATATATACGTGCATCATTTTCTTGATGAAAGTTGGCATTTATTTTTCTTACAGCTGCTTGTTTTCGGTTGATAGTTTCATTAGCAAAAAAACATGCGATAATTAATGAGGTTGTAATTTAGTTATGCAATGAAAAATCTGCGAGAGCAATGTGTGCACATGGATGGGGTCCTAACAAGACAAGAGCACTGCTTCTTTTAAATGCGTTGTAGACTGGACTATGATTTGATATTTTGATTAATTGGTGCATATATTTACACATATATCTATAACTATATATAATGCTTTAATTAAGATACTTTGTGTGTATTTAAGATTATATACTGTTTTGAGGTTGCAAAGAAGGCGACGTAAGCAAAGCATCACATGATTAGGTTTTTCTTTTTCTTTTCTTTTAAATTCTTTAATTTTTTCTGGGGTGGGGGGTTTTGCATTATAATTGAGAAAATATCACAAATGGCTCGAATCCAAAAATAGTCATGTAAGTTTTTATTTTATCAATTGTGGTCCTTTTGATTTCAATTGTAGTCATTTTCGCCGGATAATTTAAAATTTGATCGGAAAATTGACCTAACTTTTTATTCTGGTTACATTGACGGTCGCACAACTCTCATTTGAATTGTCTTTTCATCAGGAAGAAAAACCTCAATCAATTGCATGTGTTTTGTTTACACCTCCCCCATGAATCGCAAGTTCAAAATCACGAATTTCATTCATTATCGTGGCTAATTTCGAGTGATTTACGTTGAGGAGAGTGTCGAAACTTATACTATTCTCTTCCTTTCATTGAACCCGTCATTTCAATATATTTTCGCATTATTTTGTGTGCTACATAATACTTTCGGTCATTTTCCGGTCAAAATTTTCAATTTTCCGGCTAAAAAGACTAGAATTGAAACTAAAAGGACCAAAGTTGATAAGGTGAAAACATAAAGGACCATTTGTGGATTCGGGTAAAGTTACAGGACCATTTGTGATTTTTTCTCCATTATAATAAATCAATTACATTAAACAGAAATAATTAATAATTATGAATTTTAATGGTGCATTGTTATTTTTTTATTTTGTTTTATTTATAGCAAGTAGCATTAAGGACCACATAAATTAACATGCACAATAGTGACAGCTTCTCTTGTACTAACATGGTCCTAGCTTCACACTACCATTTTCTCAGACCACAGTGTTCGCATCGCAAGTCTCTCCTCGTTTTAATGCTTTAAATTAAATTAATAAAATCGTTACATTGAAGCACTCAATTATAGTTAGAATATTTAATTCAGCTTGACTAAAAATTCTATTGATCATGTGCACAAATATATACTCCGGTACTATATTAAATATAGAAAATCAAATAGATCAACTTGAATATGAAACTAATTAAGATTTTTATAAATACTCCTACAATCCGATGTTTACCTTGAGTGTTTGGTAGAAGGCCAATTCATAATGCTTGATATTGTTGTAGTGTATATACCTCTATGAATCTAACATCATGCTCCCTTGAAAAACTTGTTTCTAGTATAAAACTGATATCATTACACTTATAAATTAATATCACTATTTTTACAAATTAATACTCATAACATTTAATACTTATTAGTATAATAATATCAATTGATAAATATTGTAATATTTGTTTATAAGTATGAATAAGTTTCATTGGAGACTAAATCATTACTAAAAAAAAGTGTAAAAGATATGAATTTCATATACAAGTACATATTTGAATTTTAAAAAGTTCACACGTGCTAGCTAGCTATATTTCAATAGTTTCATAATATATATTCACTTTATTTTTCTAAAACTAATCATCACTAAACCCGAATATCAAACTGGCCAATAAAGCCATATGGATTCGGTTCACACACCAACCAGCATTACAGGCATTTCGTTCAAAAAATGTTGGACTTAATTAAATATTGTAGTTGTGATATATAGTAAATTCCTGGGTGTACTGAAATAAAAAGAATGGTATTCATTTAATTTCCTTTTTCTTTATGATAAGGTATGCATGGACCTAAAAAAATTAAAGATCACAACCACCCGTGGAGACAAACTAAGATTCCACTAACATGCAGAGATTTTGATGTCCAAAAACCTCAAATTAATACCATGATATATAGTTGGATATTTTCTTGGATGAAATCTTGTCCAAATCTCTAATTTGAGCTCCTTTATGTCAGAACAATGTTTTATTTTGTCTTTTATTATATCAAAATGTTAAAAAGTCGAAATCAGACGTAATTCTTGTTCAAACTTCAATACACCGAACATAAGAATTAATTCTTAATTTGTTCTCGTTGGATAATGTGAAAGCGTGAAAATTAGGGGGAAAAAAATTATCGGACAGGCTGATTTATTGCGTCAATTAGGGCAAGAATAAGGGATAATTCCAGCTTTTATTAAAAAAATTATCAGTTTGAAATGCTTTTTGGATATTAAAGATCACATGCGTTCGGTTGACAAAAGTGCAAGAGTTGCTATCAAATTGCGACTTCTCCCACTTTCCTGATTAGTCTAAACCTTAATACACAAACACACAACTGATTTCATTAATTAATTATTTATTGGTTTAGGCATTTCATTATCTCTCTCTCTCTGCTCGTATTAGCGACGTATTTGGTACGACTGAAACTCTTCATATGGCTAAACTCTAAAACTTAAGTGACCAAACAAAGAACGAGTTACAGTTTTGAAAACTCGACAATGTTATTGAACCAAATTAGCACACCGTGTGGAGTTATTTTTGGGGGTATTTGTTTGCAAACGGGATACTACACTTTCATAATCTTTTTTTTTTTTTAAGTAAGTGAGTGGTGTTTGCAAATTCTGCAAAATGATGAGAAATTGAATTTCTAAAAAATAAAAAAAAGAATACTCCTCACAACTTTTAAAAGGAGAAATGATTCTAAAAGTTATCGAAGTGGTGTTTTAAACATTAATGGGATACAAGAATCACTTTTTTCTTTTTAATGGATTTTACCAACTTTACAAAAAAAAAAAAAATCGAAATTGTTTCAAATGGATTTGAAAACAGACCCTAATGTAGAGTCTGCAAATATATCATATATCTAATGGCTATAAAAAAGATTGTGTAATTTTAATTGGAGTAATTTTCAAACACCACACATAAAAAGTTAGTCTTGTGTCCTGATATTTTTTGCAATTTATTATGTTTTACAAGTAGTTTATATTTATTTTGTCAGAATTTAAAAAATTGGAAGTACTTGGCAGGTAGTAATTACTACTACCTCAATCATGTTTTTATTTGGTCATTTCACTTTTGACTCGTGTTTTAGGGGAAGCGAGTTGTTTACCAATATATGAAATGATAAAGTGATTTTTAAGGAGGTGTATAATAAATGAAGAATGGAGCTATCATACCCTACCTTAAAATTTTATTTATCATTTCAAATACTAATAAACAAGTCGTTCGCTAAAACACGAGACAAATAGTAAATGGACAATTTAAATCAGAACGGAAAGTGTACTTCTAGCAAGAGTAGAGAAATATAAGGTTAAAATTGTTAATAAAATATATTTTTTCAGAACAAACTTAAAAGAAATTTATTTAATCAGTTAAATGAGTTAAAAAGAAGCATGAGGACGGTGAGTACTGAGACGTATAAATATGGTTGAGCAACATAAGAGATGGAGTTTAATTTTATTGAATTGAATTGAAGACCATAGGGAAGGGAACAGCCAAAGTCTGCAACGCGCAAACTGTGGGGTACTCTTATTCCACTCTAAATTACCATAGTCCCACCACAAAACGTACTAATACTTCCTGTTTCCACAGGTGGACCACCCTTTACCAGCAGCTTTCAATTCCACAAATATAAATATAAATTAATGGCATATATCAACATTGTTAATTTACCCATTTATTTGATTTACTGGATGCAATTCTTGTCTGGTCAAAATTTGTCGAGGCACGTGGAAACGTTGAAGACATGTAATGTAAAACCTGATTTTTTAGACTCAGTTTTGTAAATAGTGCATCTGGTAGAATACTAAACTAAATATTAACTGTTGCGGCATAAATGCATATAAACATGCACGGCAAATACGTGTTTATAAGTAATGAATGCCACATATTGAACATTGCATACCTCATGCGATATAACATCATAAAAAAAAAAATAGTGATATTCATCGTCTTGATAAATTGGCCAAATCGCACCAAACTATCCAAATTCGGACTTAATTAAGAATTAATTACTCTTAAGTCCAAAGTATAGAACCTAAATAGTCATAGGTCCAACACTTTTTAAAATAACTCATCGGTACAAAAATAGGGATGAAATCCAATAATACTCCCAATCCCCCGTAAAGCAGTTCTATTTCTCTCCAACTTCTCCCTCTCTCCCTTTCTCTCTAACTTCTCCCTCTCTCTCTCTCTCTTCAAAATCACCCCGCCGCCGCCACTCTCCCCTCAACCGCGGCTCCCCCTTCTTCCTCATAGAAATCGGCGCAGCTCACGCTCCCCCACCCAGAACCGCCGCGGCCCATCCCACCAACGTCGCGGCCACCCCCAACCCAGAAACGGCGGCGGTGGCTTCGTACCATCGTCGCCACCGCCGCTCCTCACCACCCCCACGGAAGAACCAGATCGCCTTCCCCCTTCCTCACCCCGCCGCCTCCTCCCTCTTGTACCCAACAACAACCCCTCTCCCCAAACCCTAAAATTCGCGTCGTCGTCCGCCCATCAAGGCGACGGCGCGCAGAGCCTCACCAATCCCGTCGCCGCGCCCCACCTTCATTTTCAGAATATTGTTTTGGGGTTTGAATTATCAGAATTTTTATTTTAATCTTGCGATTTTCGAATTTTAATTTTTTAATCTTGCTTCGTTTTGATAGCAAGCTTCTGCTTCCAATGATAATTTTGTGGGATTAGAATAGTTTCTGATTGGAAATGTAGAATCTGGGTTGGTGAGTGACGGGGTAGGGAAAGTTGTAGATTTGAAGATTTTTTTATGAAGATCTGGTTGTTGATATGGAAGTTTTTTGAAGATTTGAAGACCCATTTATGAAGTTCAAGGTTTGCTAATTTTTTATGGTGAGGATCTGAAATCTGAAATGAACATATTCGTGTTTTTTATGAACATGTTCATGTCGTAACGAGGACGAGAATATGTACATTTTGAGATTGTAATTGGAGATTTTAGATGTATAAATTTCAGACATTTTTTCATTTTTAAAATGTAAATTTCTGTAATTTTTTAATTTTGATATGAATTTGAGATTTAAATTTTTAGATATGAATCTTGAAACTCTTTTAATTTTGAGATAGGTAAAAAAATTGAAGAGGAAACTGAGAAACTAACGGCAAATGAAATGAAATTTGATAAATTGAAATGGGAAAAGTGTAAAGAGGCTGTAACAGGTGAAAAACTGATGTCCAGGCAGGAGGAAAAGTCATGATTAAGCAGGAGTCTGAAATTAAATTTGCATCTAAAAGGTTATTTGGGCAAATGGGTCTTTTAGTAAGATGTTTTGGACATACTAGTAATCTTTTTAAACGAATGGACCAAGTAATATTTTAGAGGTGGACTTTGGACCTAAAAGTACTCCACTCTTAAATTAAAGAAGTGGGTGCCATTTACATAGTAAAACATGGATCATTTTTAGCAATCAGGTAATCTTTAGACATAACATGTTGCGAAAATTAAAGAGAAAAAGTACGTTCTTAATCTCTAATGTATTTTTTAGTTCAAATACCTTTTAATTTTTCTAGCTCGAACAAAGAAACCCTCCTGGTAAATTTGAAAGAAACACACGTTATCTTTCTCCCAGTAAAGAAGGGATTGCCCGTAAATTCCAAAAGAGAATGGGACCGACGTTCAAGAATCATGTCCTGAATTGCAAGAGTGAATTCATTGGGGAAAACGATAACGTCTGTGATTTCTTTTTTTGAGGACATCCATGTTTGAATTAGAAAAGATAAAAAAGGCAACATGAAAGGATAGCAAATGTGAAAATGGGAGAGTAATCACACTGCCTGCTGAAGTTGGCAACTTTAATCTAAAATCTAAAACATACCAAAATAAACAATCTGAGCAACCGCGTGCATCCAATTCCTGCATAGACAATGGCAATTATGCGAGCACAACGTACAACTCATGAACCATAATATGTGGGTTGACCAGGAAGAGAAGTCCCGCCAGGAAGCACAGTTGGCTGAGTACCACTCACCTGAGTTGACCCACGGTTGGTTTGAGAACTGGGTGAGCCAAAAGGAGGCATAGCTGCGCCTATATAAGGAGGAGTTGGCGAAGCAGAAGCGTAGGATTGACCGGGAAATGTGGCTGGGTCCCACGAGGATACTGGAGCTGATGGAGCTTGAGTGGGTGGTACGGTACCAGGAGGATAGGGAGTTTGCTGCATTGGATGTTGTACAGAGATAGTGTAGTCTCTGCTTTTGTCACTGTAAGCCTACAGAATACATGCATAACTTAAAAGAAGAGCCATCATCTGAAAGGTTAAAGAAGTAGCAACTCCCTTGTTGTAAAATCAACAAAGTTGATTTGGTTGCAAACAAGTTCTTCATTTTTTCCTCTCATAATTGACCTCACAAATGTTTTAACTAGAAAGCACATTTTTATACCTTAATATTGAGATCAGTATGACGAGAGTATGATAGATGAAGCTTACAATAGCCTCCATCATATATGCAATGACCCTCTAAAGCATCTTTTGCAACAGTTGCAGTTGTGATGTCTGCACCAAAAAACAATTAATGGGTAAGTCTGTGCATCTACAATTCAATAATAACACAGCAACATTTAAATACAGCTAAAACTCAACAATTTGATAAATCTATTATAGGCTGCAAAAGATTCCTTTTACTGAAAGAAGAAATTCTCTGAAAGAGAGAAGTCACTCTGAATCCACAAACAGATTATCCTTTGACAGAGCTTAAGCAATTGCCAAGCAAACAAATGCTTGAATAGCATGGTTAACTTTCATTTAAAGTTCCCCAAAATCAGGGAAAGACATCAGCTGAGCTGAAAACAATAAGCCCAAGAAACTAAGAAGCACTCCCTCCGTCCAAATGAATGTACAGCTTTCTATAAAACATTAATTCTCACTTATGCCCCTCATTTATTTGTTGGTTTAACTAATTCTATCAAGTCTAACTTGATTTAGGTTTTGTACAAGGGCATTATAGAAATTTCAAGTAATTGCAAGCTTTGACATTTGAAACATGACTCACTTTTTGGAACAAAAAGAGTTTACAAGCTCTTTTTTTCTGGGATGGAGTGAGTAGTGAGTACATGTTGAAAAAATAAAATTATATTCATTAATCACAGAGGAAAACTAAAACAAAATAAAAGAGGAACGCATCAACTAGTACTACATAAAGTAAAAAGTAGTCCATATTATACTCAATTTCCCATCGACTGGAACTTGAGGGCAAGCACAGTTTTACAAGTAACTTACCAGGATATTGGATTAGTGCCTGAGTTCCGCCATTCTTCTCAAATATCGCAATCTTTTGGACATTTCCAAAAGCAGAAAATACCTGATGAAAATAAATATTGCATGAATGCAAATCTCCCAGAATGCACAATTGCACATGAATGGAAATATAAGAACACTTTATTACCATGTGAAGAACATCCACTGTGATGGCATACTGCATATTCTCAATAGAAGCAAGCAGCACATTACTCTCGAATTCCTTTTTCTTTCCATCAGGACCTACAACAGGCTGGATAAGGGATACTGTTAATGTTTTCCCTAAAACCATGGATTAGGAAATAATTTCAGTTCAGAAAATAGTACCTGAAGGTATCCCTCCATTGCGGTGGGATTAACAGGAAGATGGGGATTTGTATAATCCCTGCAGGATTGAGCAAGGATAGAAGTACTTGTCAGAAGCATAATATATGGTATGAGTCATGTATAGAATAAGATGGATTCAAAATGAAATAGTAGGCATATAGAACAACGTTCATAGCTATCAAGTGAGGTAATCATTTACGAAAATCACAAGCATACAATTCAAATTAGGTTACAATTTAGGTGCTTAAGAAGTGAACTACTTATCAATGCTTCAACAAGTAAAAGCAAAAAAGATATATTACATGCTATATCAAATTATTGAAATAGGGTGATTAGCAAGAGATTGAAATGTTCGCAGCGTATATGAGCAAACATTCTCTTACTGCCTAGCCCGCCACACCACCAGCCAAAAGGATTTTCTTTCAAAGGTTATTATGAGACAGCATTAGAACGTGTCAATGAAATTAACCTACTTAGAATTCTGCAATATAGATTTCTCAATATGTTAGAAAACTCAAGGCATAAAAAGTAAGAGTTTTGCTCTGGCTTGAAGTGGGGGCCCCCGCTAGTGGATGGTGGGTTATGGTCCCCCGGATTAGTCGGTCTTTGGGACGGATACCGAGTTATCAAAAAAATAAAAAGAAATGAGTTCCTTTCTGAGTGACAACAGAGATTGAAATGATCATGGAATGAATAGTAACCAAATTATAAAATTGTCCAAAAAGCTCACTGAAGAGTCCAAGATTGAAGGCAATAGAAACTCCTAAAGCATATCCATCTTTCAGCAAAACCAAGCTTATAAGACACAAATGCATTTATGTTCCAGATCTAAGAAGGCAAGGTTGTGTAAGTCTCCATTATGGAACTCAGAAAAAAAAATCGAGAGAGGAAAAAAAGAGATGGACAATATTGCTAAATAGCATGAAAATACACATCTGTGTAATAGATGCTGAGCTTCAGTAAACCCTAAATGAAAAAAGAATCAATCAGAGATATCATATTTTGCCAAAAAGTTCTATTAAAAGGAAGAACTAATGAAAGTATTCAACAATGAGGCATAAAGCAAAATATAAGAATCATCAAGAAGTGAATTGACAAGTATTACCTGCTTCGATGGGATTGAAACTTAATATTCAAATCCGTATGAGCAGAGTATGATATGCGTAAATAACTCTCGTTTACATGACTGGGAAGAAGGTATCTGAAATTTAAACAGTAAAAGATCAAATTCATCATGAAAACTCTGCTTAATGGAATAAAATGAAAACTCTGTTTTAGATAGACCTAAAAGGACATGCCTCGGTATACTTCTACCATCCAATGAATCCCTTGCTGTAGATGCGGTCTGAACATCACCATACTGAATTAAAGCCTGTCAAGATTAACCAGCATCAGCAAATGTAAGCAATAGATTTGCAGAAAAGTTTCAAAGCTTCGTCATAAGTTGACCTGAAACCCAGCAGCCTTTTCAAATGTAGCAATCTTGTAGACAAAACCAAATGCTGAGAATACCTGAGACACATAAACTCCAATCTCAACATACCACACAGCAATTGAATCAATAACAGACAATGATGAGGCAATTAAGAGCAATTCTCAATCAAATGGTGCAAGGGAAATAGCGACAAATAAGATATAAGTGCAGAAAAACACCTGCACAACTGCGAGAAGATAGACCTTATAAAGCAGTCACATGACAATATATCCAGATTGTCTCCAACAAAATACTCTAAAAGGGATCATCTGTGATTTAATTTTGTCTCATTAAAATTAAAAACATATGGAGAAACACTACTTTCAGGAAAGTAAAACTAGCATCAAAATCTAAACTTTTTCACGCATAGACTACGAGAAGAGTTATTTAGTCTACTCAAGGTTTAAGAATCACAAACATGGAACACCAAAATTTCTCGATAATGAACAACAAACATGCATCGGGACCGAACTGTCATGTAGATTTAGAAACTGCAGAGGTTGTAATAGTTTACAAATGACATCGGTAAGAGACCAAACTTTTAATTTGAAGAGCAATTCGGGAAAAATCTGTATCCGAGAACCAAATTAAAGGTTTGACTAGACTTTCTACAGGTCCACTTTGACAGATAGGATAAGAAAATAATTTTTGAGATAATAGATTTGTACACCTGAAAAAGGTATTACCAAGTGAATGACATCAATGCTGACATCAGCAGCTTCAACGCCCTCAATAGTCACAAGCAAAACATTTCCTGGGACATCTCCAGGACTTTTGTTGTTGACTATTTCATGCCTGTTTGAGTATTGTATGTACACAGTTTTACCGCGAATTTGTGCAGGCTCTGAAGATGAAGCATAGTAGGAAACCATATTGATTGCCTGGTTAAGATCGACCTGCATAAAAGGGTCACAATTATCATTAAATATTAAAACTCCAGGTGATACCCTCAAAGTGCATAGGATGGAACAGTTGTTGTTTAAACAACCAAAACAGGGAGTAAAGGATTTCACACTCTCTTTTCAATGATTTTTTGTGAATAGAATTGATTTGAGTTCTTTGTAACAACAGTGTTATAAAGAATCACTTTATGGAAGGTGCTGTTGAAGTTTATGGAATCACTCAGAAATGCACCTCGGATATGCATCTAAATATCACTACAAAGTACCAAAAACAAGTCGGAGTTATTTTTCCTATGAATCATTAAAAGTCGGAAACGTAATTTAGAGTACTACCAAAGTGTGATCATTCACAAAAGCTCATGTCTCTCTTCACGTACATTTATTGAGGCGGGAAATTTTCCAAAGCTTGTCTCAACTCTCAACACACATTGATTCAGGTAACTTGATTAATTATTTTATTAAACTTGTACATTCACTTTTCCTACACTTAAGGCGACTAGAGTATTTTCTAGGCCATAAAATTTCTAGGCTCAATCAACAGTCTATAACTCTGATTTAATATTAACATGAATGAACTAAATAAAAGAGTAAATAATACCCGAATTTCTCCGTGGAGAATACGTTTGAGAACAAATACGACATATGCATAACACATATGAACTCATTTTCATAATCATGGACAAATGATGATATGGGATAAAAGTAAAACAAAAACTCAATTAGGAAAATTGCATACGAATTCAACAAAAGCTTGGTTGCGATTAGCCCCGACGTTGCACTTGGTGTTAACGATCTTGCCGAATGGTTTGCACAGCTCAATTAGTTCCTCTTCGATGCACTCCCATGGAAGATTCCGGAGATGGAGGACCTTCGAAGGCGTCTGCGTGTACCGGAATTGCTGCTGTCCCGACGTCGACATCGTCGTAACACTCCCGTACGGTTAGGGTTTATTGAGATTCAAGGGTTTCGATGAATTGGGGATTATCGAATTGCTGGTTTTGGTGCTTTTTTTATCCTTTTCCTTGTCTCTTTTCCAATATATGTTTTTTGTTTAAAAATTAAATGTTCTATGTATTTTATTTTATTTTGAAAACAAATTAAATGCTCCATGTATTTCTTTTTTAAGAAATTAAATGCTCTATATATTTTTTTAAAAGAAATTAAAAGGATGGGTGAATTTTATTGTTTAATATATAGTTTAATATCAATTTAAGATCTAAAATATTTTTTCTATCGATTCAAGGTAGGAAAAATTATAAATTATCAATCAATAGCCCCAAAGATAAAAACTATCGATTTAGGACTCACACGTTTTAAGATCATATGTGACATCTTACAATTCCTAGTTGTCATCTTACAATTGTTCATCAATCATTCATTAATGACGACGGGATGATGAGGAGAAAAGAGAGTGGACAAATTGTGGATGCTCTAATATGATTTCCAACCACGACCCCAACAAAATAAATTCTCATAATATATATTTTTCTTTAAACAAAGACTTTCACTAAAAACATTGAAAAGTATGTAACCGCTCAGAATGACAAATAAAAATTGGCGGGGTGAACCACAATTTTTTTCATAAAAGTGACTAAAAATGAGGTGATAGTGGGACCCATAAAAATGGTATGGATGAATGAATGATTGGCGAATCATTGTGAGAATATGTTTAAACAATTAAGTATTTAAAAATTAGCGTGGAGGAGAGTGAGTGGATGAATGGATAAATTTGCATCCATTCATTATAGATACTCTAATATGAAGGTCAACCACGAAGTCGGATGGACTTCCCAGCAAAATAAATTCTCATAATATGTTGTATTTTTCTTTAAACAAAGACTTTCACTAAAATAATTGAAAAAATATGTAACCGTCCAGATTGAAAAATACAATTTGGCGGGGTGAACCACCAAATTTCAAAAAATATAATGTTATAATTATCAAAAGATAGAACAACAAGATACAAGTTTCGGGATAGTTAAAAGACACCATATAATCTATTTTTTGCTTAAAAATAATGATACCTTGAAGGGTAAGGACATAAATTGAAGAGCATACCGTGTCTCCTCTAAATATAAAAAATAACGGAAGTTGCATCCATTTGAAGATTGAGCCGAGCAACAAAGTTTAAAGCTTCTAGAAGTTCGAGAAACTTTGATAATTCTATACACATGATATAATTGATTACTTTTGCAAACTCGGGTTTGAACTTTGAAGTCCTCATTCTCTCATTAAATACATTAAGGGTGTGTTTTGAAACACTTAAAACAACTTTCAGAAGTAATTATTTTCAAAAACTGTGAGAGGGAGCTTTGAAAATAAGTGCTTCTGAAAGCTGTTTTAAGTGTTTCAAAATACACTCTAACTAACATTACACATTTTTTAAATTCAAATATATTGTTCCTTAAAAAAAAATAAAAAAAATTGGGACCTTCACTCGGGGGAATGACACGGGACTTTGACAAAGCCTTCGACAGTCGTTCAAGATAACAATTAGCATTGTGATAAACTCTTAGGTAGTCAAACGATTCTGCAACTAAAAATCTTTGATCAAAGTTTTCACCATTCAAAATAATTAAGAGTATTTATATGCCACCAGATGATGTTGTAAAAAAACGAAAAACTTGATCGAGTTTTTACCACGTGCTGAGATAATTGAAATATAGAAATGAGCTGCTCATCAACAATGAACTCAAATTAACCAGTGACCCTCCAAATATTTGAAACCAATGCAAATGAAATAATAGATGCGAAACATATGGGATTGACGCAAAACATAAATGACACAAATGGTTCATCTATACTTCTAGACGATGCATATTTACACAGGTTGATAGATTATTACTATAGCTTCGCTACATATAAGGGTGATTTTTTCCGGGTATGCGAAGATTCCTAACTCGAATAAGTCACGTCTGTAAAAAACTCAAAAGATGAAATATATAAATAAAGTGAGATGCAAATTAACTAACTACTTATTATTCGCGGATTGCTCGTCGAAGATATAGAATTAATGATGCCTCGTTAGCATTCAAGACTCCCAAGTTAAAATCAACACAAATATCTTGATGAATCAACCCTGAGATTGTTGTGAGGACCCAACTTGCAAAAATATTTACAACCCACTTTTAATTCAATAATAATTCAATTATAACTTAAAAATTAATTTTGTTAATTTAAAAATAAAATATTGTTCGATTTGTTAGATTTTTCTTGATACGATTCTATTCATTTGCACATCCCTGAGTACTTTTTATATTTTCATACTCATTAAGGGTGCGTTTGTTTTGGGATTTAAGTGTGCGGATCAAGTCAAGATTTTAAAATTCAGATATTTAGATTCCTTGATGAATAGTAAATGTATGTGTTTGTTTTGAGATTTGAGCAGAGTGATATTTAACTTTATGTCAAATCAATATTTAATAGTGATTGATGTTGTATTATTATATTATATTGAGAAGAGTAAAAAAGTGTATACAGTGTGATGTATTGGAAAGAGTAATAATATATGTATTTGTAGGTGTTGATTGAATGTAGAATTTAAAAATTAGACTTTAAATCTCAAACTCGTATGAGACAAGGAGCGCAAAGTTCTAAGTCTATCCGTGTGAGTCCCAAAACAAACGCAACTTAAAGATAAAATCATGCTGTAGACGTGGATACAATCTATCATTTCTTTTAGAACCAAAAAATTATACTAGTAATTTATTAATTGATTATTGTAGTAAATACAATTATTGCTAGATAGAGTCGGTGTCAAACCGTCGAAAGTCCTAACCCTAGATATTCATATTATAATATCAGAATTGCTTTTCATTACAAACTAGGCTCGCCTTCACTTATCTCCAAATCTCTCTGTTTAGTTCTCGCAATTTCAGTTTTCAACGCTCAACAATTTCACCAATTGTAAGGTAGAGTCTTTAGCCCCTTTTATCGAATTAGCGAATTCGATTTTCTATCGATTATCAGTTTGAGATTTTTTTTTATATGTTCAAGAATTCTTTAATCATTTTTTGATTCCTAGATCTACCTTTTCACTGGCGAGAGTTTGTGTTCTGCGCCACTTTTTCCTGTGAGATATATTGGTGGATTTGATAACTGGTACTTTAGGCTCTAAATCTTGGAAGTTCTTTTCTGTACTTCTCCCCTTTCTTTATTTAATATTCCGTCCATGTATGTATGTTTGGGTGGGGGTGTTGTTTGTTTCACGAGTGTAATTAACCGATGTTGAATTTACAATTGTGTTGTTTTGTAACTTATGATGATTATTTGGAACCTCTAACTTTGTTCATACCACATGTACTTAAGGTTCATGATTTGGCTGTGTTGGTTGTTTTTCTGATTCGTTCACTCAGTTGGAAATGTACTCATTATTTTATGAACGTGATTGTCCTTTGTTAGTGTTACGTTGACCGATTTCCCATCTCAAGTATCAGAATAATGATTAACTGTGTATTTTTTTTGGGCTGTTTCTTTTTGTTTATGAATAAACTGTATGGATATTGAACCACAATCATGTTTCCTGAATGTTAATATTACAGCACCCAATCTCTTGCAGATTGATTTTTTCAGTAATTATTGGATTGTTACACACCTAATTCTACATGCTGTTGTTTTTGTTGTTTCAGAATATGGCTGGTCACCGGAGTAACTATGGGAAACGATCTCATTCTCAGTCTGACTACTCTGAAAGTGGGGGGAATAAAAGAAGAAATTCTGGAAGTGATAGAGACCAATTTTCTATTGGTTCGGATGATACTGTGTACCGCTACTTGTGCCCCGGAAAGAAGATTGGAAGTATTATTGGAAGGGGAGGGGATATTGTCAAGCAACTGAGAGTAGACACTAAATCAAAGATCAGAATTGGTGAGTCCGTTCCAGGATGTGAAGAACGTGTTGTCACTATTTACAGTACCAGTGAAGAAACCAATGATTTTGATGGGTCAGATGGTCGTGTCTGTCCTGCTCTCGATGCTCTCTTTAAGGTGCATGATAGAATTGTCGCTGAGGACGCTATGATTGAAGACTCAGAAGAAGCTCCACAAGTTACTGTTCGACTTCTAGTACCGTCTGATCAGATTGGGTGCATTATTGGAAAGGGTGGGCAAATAGTTCAAAACATCCGTAGTGAAACTGGTGCACAGGTTCGCATTGTAAAGGATGACCATTTGCCAGCATGTGCATTGAGGTCAGATGAACTTGTACAGGTATGTTGGCTGCCTTTCTTCACTTACATTGTGTCATCAGTGTCGGTAGAAATATCGGACACCTTAAATTTGTGGAAAAAATATCGATGGATTTATCAAATATTGAAAGTTCAATACATAAATTTAACAAATTTTTTTTTTAAACAAATTTTACATTTGTGATATATATAAAATATAATGTACTGTTATCTCATATGCTATTTATCGACGATGATATACCAGGATATTTACTTCCTTGGTCATTATAAAATCAGTCATCTTAGTCTTTGGTTCACAGTTCACTTAATTATAATTTTTATGCGGCAAAATTTCTTGTTATGTGCTTGTTAAACCCATTCTTTCCATCTATACTTGCACCTTTCTCTATTGTTATTACTTGTATTAGAGATATCTTATGCTTAAACTTGGAACACGTGCTATTTGTTTCGGTTCTTGATTAAATATTTTTGGGATCATACCCTTGATGTACTGTGTATTCTGGCGACCAAGTGTCTGAGTGGTATGACTCACTTCTTCAGATATCAGGGGATGCTCCAGTTGTGCATAAAGCTCTTTATCAGGTTGCATCTCGACTCCATGATAATCCGTCCCGAACTCAGCATCTGCTCTCTTCTTCAGCTTCTCTCTACCCTTCTGGTAATTCAGTTTTGGGGGCCAGTGCTGGTGCTCCGATCATGGGATTAACTCAATTCGTGGGTCCCTATGGAGGATATAAGGGTGAGAGTGGAGACTGGCCTCGGTCTATTTATTCAGCCCCAAGGAATGAATCTTCTTCAAAAGAATTTTCCCTCCGTTTGGTCTGTCCAACTGCTAATATTGGAGGTGTCATCGGCAAGGGTGGTACGATAATTAATCAAATTAGGCAAGATTCTCAGGCAGGTATTAAAGTTGATAGCTCAGCTTCTGAGGGAGAAGATTGTGTGATATCCATAATTTCAAAAGAGGTATTATATTGTGTGAAATGCTAGGTTAATTTTTTCATGTGATGCTCTATTTCTTTAATTAATTTGAGTTTCATTGTATATGGTATCAGGTTTTTGAAGATACATTTTCTCCAGCAATCGATGCAGCTCTGCGCTTGCAGCCCAGGTGCAGTGAAAAAGTTGAAAGAGATTCTGGTCTTGTTTCATTTACCACAAGATTGCTTGTTCCGACTTCTCGAATTGGATGTCTTCTTGGAAAAGGAGGGTCCATAATATCAGAGATGAGGAAAGTCACCAAGGCCAATATTCGCATACTGTCAAAAGAAAATCTTCCTAAAGTTGCCTCTGAAGACGATGAGATGGTTCAGGTAAAAAGATGGATGCAGTTTTAGTTTTCTGTTAAAGAGATGCTGTGAGAATGTTCGTATTGCACAGTAATCTTTTGCAAAATCCCTGTTACCTGTCTTGTAGCTGTGTCTTCTTTGGTGTGTGATAACTATTTTAATTCTACAATGGTGTGTTTGTTTACACTTTACAGTTTCCAACACCAGATTTTGATTTCAAATTCAAATCCTCGTTTGTCAAACCTGATTTTGATGTAGTATTTTAAACACAGTTTCCAATATACAATCAAAAGCATGTATCACCCACTTTTTAATTATTATTATCTATCAAACTCAACACCTCCGCTCCTCCTTTTTCATATACTTTACAACACATCAATCATTCCAGAATCACTCAATATTTTCTTCATTACTTTTTACAATATAATAATTCAATTATCACATTATGACCAAAATACTACTCTTATCAAATCCTAAAAAATCTACACTCCCAAACATGTACAAATTCGAATACTAGATTTCAAATCTAATGGAATCCCTAAAAAAGCACACCCTAAAAGTTTCGGCTGGAATCTAGAAGTTTTTTTTAAAAAAAAATTTGAATTCTCATCAACTTAGTCTCCTTAGTTTTCACAGCGACTTGCATGTATTTATAAAATTTAAAATAAAGTCATACTTCACCTGCAAGGATGGGGAAAATCGATCCATTCAGATGAGAAAAGTTATATTTGTATGTTGATTTAAGCTATGTTTTACTTATCAGATATCCGGGGACCTTGATATTGCTAAGGATGCTCTTATACAAGTAACTTCGCGCTTGAGGGCAAATCTGTTTGAAAAGGAGGGTGCTGTGTCTGCATTCTTGCCTGTCCTCCCTTATCTTCCAATGTCAACAGATGGTTCAGAGAGCTTGAAATATGAAAGTAGAGATGCAAAGAGTCGTAGTCGTGGAGGTTATTACTCTGGTGGCTATGGTGGTTCTGCTGATCTACCACCTGTGGATGCCTATGGTGGTTATGGTGGTCTTCAGGTAAAACCTATTGTATTTCAATTTTTTTGTAAACTAAAGATAATGTCTGAAGTGGTCGATTAATTTTCTTTTTTCTTTGTGGTATAATCAATTTATTTTATGTCTGCAGAGTGGTAGTGCCAGCTCTCCATATGGTGCATATGGGAGCTATTCATCTGGCCGTTCTGGTGGTTCTGGGTAAGATCTCTTATAATGCATTCTTTCACATGACCAGTATAATGCCAAATTGTGATGCTTTGAGATCAATCTTAATGCCAGAGTAGTTTTTGGCAGCAAGTTTAATTTTTTCTCTTTTAGTTCTAGAGGATTGTGGTATATTTGACCTCTAGACATGTGCTTTAACTTTAGACACTCGATTCTTTTTGTGTGGGCTTCCAATATTTCCTAGTAGTATGCTGAACAGGGGTTTCTTAACCTCACTGGTGAAACTGACCTTTCCTGTACATCTTACACTTTTCAAGTACCTAAAACTTGGGCATTATAAATACTCGATCAATCCTGATGGTAAGCTTCCTTTACCAGGTTATCTGGGCGTAATCCTGGGTCCCGTGGGAGAAACTATGACTACTAGTGGAAATTATGAAATACAGGTAGTTCATGATATCTTATTATACTCATGTCTTCATTTCGGTTCATAGTTTCCAACAAGTACGTTGCTGCTATCTCTAAGTGCCAGTAGTTTTGAAACTTTGATGCAATTACCATACCTATGTCCCGTGATGACTGATGCTATCTTTTACCTCTGTTTACTTTCCCTTCCCAACATAACAGCTGAGATATCTGAAGCCCGCCCTGAAGTCAGCCTCCTGCCTAACCCTGAAGACCAAGATGATACAATACAGCTTCAGAAAATCCGATGGCCCACCTTTGATGCTTTCCTTTAGGGGGACCAGTATCTGAAGGTTTTACCCATTGAAATTGCCATCCTGATACCATACACCACCAAGCTTAATATGTAGTGCTCCCAAGAACCTGCTGCCTTTGTCCATTCTACGTCTCCAAATGATGTACCAGATTGACTTCATAATTTAGACTCAGCTGTATTTTATTTTCCCTTTTCTTTTGTATGGAGCCTATGTATGCTACAGATGTTTGTTGCAATTTTACCTTCGAACCCTGGCAGATACTTTGAAATGTTTTTTGGTGATAAAGCTGATCTTTGAACCTTTTTTAAGTTGCTGTTTTATTATTATATTGTGTTGCTCTGAATGAGACTATCTATTAGTTCACATTGATTATAAGATTTAGATTCGTTATTTGTTTTTGTGATGACACGTAAACAGCGTATCTTTATGGTAATGTTTGTTTGGTCATTGTTATTCTCAAGATGCTAATACTGGAAGAGGTAAGTTATTCCATGGGCTGAGGATTTCAGTAGTATGAAGGAAGCAAACATATTCAGCATCAGGTGTGTTGGATCTCACCAGCATTTAGTCAATTTTCTGGTTATCTTCTCACTTTGAAGAGTCAATATTAGTACAATTGTCGACTGAATTTATGTTTTTTTTGTAGGGTTGCTATCTGTGGTGTGCTTGGTGGCTCTGAAGGTATTTGGAAGTTGTCTTTGGATCTGTTGGTACTTGGTACGTTTATATCATTCTACTTACTATTTTACTTTTGTGGCAATTTGTAGCTATAAGTTGATGTAAATCTGACTGCTTCATTATTTTTGTCTGCTTATGTCAATAGGTCGTGGTTGGCTGTTATATCAGTTGGTACTTCCTCGGTTTTCTCAGCTCTTTCGTCTTGAGCAAGCCAGTTAAAAAAATTCAAGGTAAGATCAATTATGTCTGCATAATGATGTTGCAAATCCATGATATGATATTATCAACTCTTCTGTGGTTCTATGCATATTTACATGTTTAGGGCTGGGCATTTTTTTGGGGTTTCGGGTAGGATATTACCCAATCTGTTGGGTATTTTATAAATTTTTTGGATCTTGGTACTGGATACCCGATGCCTTCAGATCTCAGGTCTTACCAGTGTACCTGAAATATCTTATCAGTTACCTGAAATGTTGGTCTTTCTCTCCCCCTTTTTTAAAAAAAAATTATACATTAAAATTTAGTTTTCTTCTACTGTTTGAAAAGTAAAGCTGCGTTTTCAGTTCTCGACTCTCGACTCTCGAGTTCCAGAGCTGAATTTCTTCTTCTTGTTTCATCTGAGAGAGAGAGGACTCAAAAAAGGGGAGGAGAATGCAAGCTCATATTTCCTTAGCTTTATATTTTATATATTAAAAATTTGTTGAATGCATTATAGTTTAAAATTTTGGGTACCCGAACCCGGCATACCCAACCCGACACGCAACACAATTCTTGTTATTGTATCTATAATTCCAGCCATTTTACTATGTAAATTTGGCTACTTGCTGGAGTGTACACACTTGCACTATGTATGTGCCTCCAGTTTTGCATGGACGTAGCATTTAGTCTTTGTGATGGTTACTATTTTAACTCAGTTGTGCTGGACTCGAGCATAATCACAAAATGGCCCAACTTATGTTATCATCCATTCTTCCTTTGATTCATGGCTTTGATTAAATAAAACACGTCTGATCAAAACGACAATTTAGTACCCCTCTGAAACATAATTTTACTTCACTCCTCCATGATAGTTTTGATGCCCAACTTTTTGTTACGATCCATACACCTGAATGGGGAGGTATGAAACCAGTCCACAATACCATCATTCACATGTCTTTTCCCACTCCTCACGGAGTTACCTTGTGGAATGCTAACGGTATATCTGATTTTGTTATGTGACAGCTCCTTGTATAGAGTTTGTAAGTTGCCTTTTGCATTTCTTTTTTTGTGGTAGTTTGTGTGTGTGTGTCTATATTTGAGGTAATTATATGATTCAATCTTTTTAGAATGAGTAGTCATACTAGCAGATATGTATACATACACAGGTGGTTTCTGCTCTCCTTTTGTATGATTTTTAATTATATTCATCAACATGTTTATAATTATTAATTATTTTAGTGGAGAATAGTTTTATTTAGTTGGAGATAGGTGTAAGGTTCTTATTACTTTTCCTCACACTTCATGATGCAAGTTATGGTTGTTAATCGTGATACATTGAAAAGAATTGCCAGTTGGACTATTATTGTTATTATTTTTACAACATAAATTCATGTACCTAATTGTTGAATAGTGAGGTTCGTGTTTATTCAGTAGAATATGATCTTTATTTGTGGCATTGCAATGTATTGGGATATTTCACTGGCGATGCAGGGGGTCTTTTGCCAACGTTGGAATATTGTGTAATTATTGTTGTTTCTCTGATGTAAAATTTAAATTTTATTCCGACACTTGAAATGGATTACAAAGAGATTTCGGGTTCATAAACACTAGCAGATTTAGTCTCTTCTTATAATGTTTATGAAAATATTTTAAAATTGACATTAGGGGTTTTAATTGTAATATTATGTATCATGTAATAGGTATTTGTTTAGAGATAAATTGTTATAATAATGTTCTTCGACCGTGGATTTTACTCTATTGAATTAGACAAACTTGTATAGATTTTATTTTTAATTCATGAAATTTGATCATACCCAGAGTATAATATATGTCAAGTTTAGTGGTTTAGAAAAATGTGTTGAAAATGAGTGAAATTGGTTTAATAATCTAACTTCATAGCATAAATTTGATTCGGGAGAGACCAACTCATTGAATTATATGTTTTAATTTTAATGTACACTAATGAAGAAAGAGGGATTTGGATCCCAGAAGTATTTTTTACGATGTTTTTCATCACGTCTTGTTTTGTTAAATCACACACACACCGCTGCGCGGGTGTGTGTGAACTAACAGTCAAGACAAAAAAATCCAAATCCCAAATTGTAACCTTTTCAAAATCGTCTATAAAAAACAACTGGAAACCATCAGTCTCAAATTGAGTAAAATAAGTGAAAATTACTTAGAGGTACAAGATTGGGCTCCAAATTACTTAAAGATACAATCCAAACCCTATATTACTCTTGGGTACAATTTGAGACACAAAAAATCATTTCTGCCCTTTTGTTTTAATCAATCAAACTATGAATAACCACACAATTCAAAATACACCCTCTCTCTACCATACCCATCTCTCTCTCTCTTTGCGCTCCATCTGCTTATTAACAGTGGTGGTGGTGAAGGCGGTTTTTGAAGGATGGTTTCTTGGTGCGGCGGCGACGGCGGTTTTTGCAGGGGGAGGTTTTTGTGGTGAGGCGGCGGCGGTTTTTGCAGGTGGGGAGGTGGTTTAGAGGCGGCGGGGGTTGTATGGTGGTTTGAATATCGCAGGGGCGGAGGGGGTGGCTTGCGGAGTTGAAGCGCTGTTGTCGTGCGCTTAACGCGAGGAAAATGAGAAAGAACTCACAGCAAAGGGGTTCACTTCTTCTTCTTCCTCAAAAGGGTTGCGATCCAAACAGCCTGCATTCTTCTTTATAACTCTTTGCTTCAAGTACATATGGTTCTTTACAACTCTTCTCCCTCTTTTTTTATTTTTTTTTATTTTATTTGGGGGTTGAGTACACATGGTTCTAGAAATTTAATGTTTAAATGGTTGAATATTGAATTTACAGGTAAAAGCTTTTTGAAGCTCGAGCAGAGCTTTAATGGCGGTGGGACAGTTTGTGGGTTTTTTTTTTGGCACAGACGTTAATTTTTTTGCCTATAAAGTGAATTTGTGCCGAATGAATTAAAGAGTTCTAATGGACTTTCTAGTCTTTGTGTATAAATTTTTTTAGTCTTTTTGTGTATAAATGTTGTAGAAGAACCTCATCTGGATTATTTTGATGAACCACTTCATTGTAGATGGACGTTCAATGATATTTAACCCACAATTATACTACTGGTTTTTTCTCTTACCCTCATCTATAGTTGTGTAAATATTGTATGTGATTGTGCAAATATTTTTTGCACTAGTGCTGAATTATTTTGCAGTTAGTGCAAATATTTTGCACTTCGTTGGAGACTAATTTAAATTCGAATTCACAACCATGTCTGATTATGAATTTGAATTTAAAATTAGTTTTTTGGGGTTTGAATTATTGCAAATGAATATTTTAAGTAAACTAATGAAGGTTAATGCAGGTTTTGGATTTTTTGGGTTTGAATTATTGAAAAAGTTAATGAAGGTTTTAAAAAAGTTTTAATGAATTATTGCAAATGAATGGAGGAAAAATTGAATTTTGCTAATGAAATTGAAACTTGCTAAGGGTGTATTTTAAAACACTTAAAACAGTTTTCAGAAGCATTTATTTTCAAAAGTTGTGAGAGGGAGCTTTGAAAATAAGTGCTTCTGGAAGCTGTTTTAAGTGTTTCAAAACACGTCCTAAATATATTTTAAAATATTGGAGTAATTTTTGAAATTGTGAAAAAAAAAAAATGCTTGTGCAAAAACGGTCAGTGCACGAAAATTGATGGATGTCAATCATGAACAGTAAACGAAAAAAGGTGATGGATGATGAAAGTAAGAGCACAAGAGTTATTTTACCTTTCATTTTGTATCTAAGAGTAATAATTTTATATGGATGCATCTATTAGTAATTATATCACTCATTTTGTACTTGAGAACCCCAAATAACTGTTCCCATTTATAGAAATTAAAAAAAAAAGGGTCCAATTTTCAACAACGGTTTCATATTAATATCAAGAGAGAGAAATGTATCATCATTACAACTACTATATAAAGGACAGAAAATTGAACTAGCGTATCTGCGTGATTCACCTTATGCATGAAAGAGTTGTCCACTGTGTAATGAAAGTATATTCATATAGTAACATATACCTGATAATAATAATAATAATAATAATAATAATAATAATAATAATAATAATAATAATAATAATAATAATAATAATAATAATAAATGGTGAGGAACATTGAAATTGAATTGCATCGATATACCAAATGTGGATATCATAAGACAGGTGTACCTCTCTCTACCTGATGGCCTACGCTATTAAATTGAATGATAATGAATTAAACTCTCCCAACTAACTTGGAACCATTTAAGTCCAAAATACTGGAAAAAGAAGACTTCCATAACTACCTCACTGGAAATACATATGACTCTTTCATACCCAATTTTAATCTCCCACTCTTTTAGGGTTTCTTTGATACATAATGGGACTAGTATAATTTTCAACGATACAATTATATTATTATAAGTTAGTCTCCAGTGCATCAGTTGCAATTGTGTATAAGGGTGAAAAATCCATACAAATATAACTAAAACGTGTCTGAAAACATAAAATGAAACGTACATACTAAAACATTGTCATTTTTAGTCGTAAATTTTCACCAAGTCACACGTGTGCCCACGCTTATGCATACAAATTTAGAAAAAATTAGTACAAGAGTTGGGATCAACTTACTACTATGTACAAAATAAATTGCATATACAATCAAAAATTGCATATGAAAGTGCAAATTTACATATGTATGTGCAATCATTTTGTACCTATTACTCTATTAGTAAGTTACAATCCTGAAATATACCTATTAGTAAGTCTCCCCAAATTTATAAAAAAAAATCCTAATAACACACCTCAATATGACACCCTCTAACCCAAACCTATTAGGCAATGACCAGTGAGGACTTTCCAAGAAATGGCTTTTTGCAGAATATAGGGGGTGCTGCATTTATGAAAAAGCTTCCTTCTTTATTGGTTATATTAATGACTGCAAGCTAGAAGATATTTCTGTATGCATAGTTGGGAGTGATTTCCTCTCTTTCATTGGCTCAATCCTCCTTCTCTACTGCATAGGCTTCCTTGTGTTTGTGTTTTTCAATTGGGAAATTTTGGGACAGAGAGTTGTGTGTTTGGATTGGTTGATATTTTTTTGGCTGATTAATCTCATCTTGGTTCTTGCATGAGGTAATTAGTTCACAAGACGTAGCCAAGGATAACTTGCCGGTTACTAATTAATGATGTATAGATCCATCGACCTTAAAATCTCTTATGAACCGGCGAGTTATTTTTTGCTATGTATATATCTAATTTTACTCATGCTAGAATTTCTTGATGAGGGAGAGATAACAAAGATAGATGATTTCATTACACGCGTATGGAGTTTAATTTATGCGTACGCAAATATCCAAAAGTACGAGTTAATTATTATTTGTTTGATATAGAATTTAAAGTTATGTGTGCAATTATATTCTTATCATGTGTTCCTTTTCTTCGCAGATATGATCATAACAATTGTGAATGCAACGGCTTCAACAGAGCCAAAGACATGCTCAAGATGAGTATAATTCAATCTCAGACATTTTTTTTCCTCATTTTGATCAAAATCGTATGAGAATTTCATAAAGTAGATAATCTTATACTCCTAATTCGTTATTTATAAATTCGAGAAATTAGCAACCGGATACACTTTTTTGAGATAAATAGCAACCAAGTACAAATGAGATTGCATATACAGGTAAAATTGCATATGCAAGTGAAATTATACCTACATATATGAAACCGTTTTGTACTTGATTGCTAATTTTTTAAAAAAAGTCTAACTATCACTAATTTGCCCTATAAATTCTAGATGTACACTTTTTCGGGGCATTATAAAGTCAGGTGCGCCTATTTACACTCTGGTATTTATTTAATACACTCACTCTATAATTGTAGATGAGTGCCTAAAAAATTGCACGATTGCACATGTCAGTTTTTTTTTATACCTATTTCGAGCAAAGGCCAAGTCTCAGAAGTTGGATTTTGTTATCTTTGAAAAAGTGCAATTTATTTATCATTCATAATAAGACATTTTATCTTAAGCGTAATTGATTTGTTATCTTTGAAAAAGTGACCCAATTTATTTCGGATGTAAAAGTCAACGGACCTAATTAATATACTTTTAACTTATATATATACTTATAATTTTGAATAATTGCATTGATTTTTTTTTTTATAGTTAAGACACTTTTAAAATCTGATAAAACTACTATAGAATGTCGTCTGCTCTTTAACAAAGTCTTGTGATGCCCAGACACCACTATTATTAATACATGTAAAATCCCACTCTATAAATAAAAGCAATTTTTTTTAGGATGAATAACAACACCCTTAACTTTATGGGAAAATTATTAATAGATGTAAAATTTGAGATCAACTTACTAATAGGTATAAAATGAATTGCATATAGACTCAAAGTTGCACAAAAAATATATATATGCAATTATTTGTATCTATTAATAAATTGCAATTTTGAAATGAACCTATCAGTAATTTTTTGACTTTATCTATCTATCTATCTATTATTGCACTATATAATGCTATCTATTATTGCAATATATAATGTTTAGGGCTTCAGATTGGGTGATTTTTTGTATTGTCGACCCGAATATAAATATATAAGGTTTATAAATTATTTTTATTTTCAAAATACGTATATAATAACATTATCAAATGCAAAATATGTTCTCTCTTTTTCAAAGAAACATTTAACAAATTAATTGGATTCAGACCAGTAAAATCTAATGTAAACAGTGCATTAAAACTCCCTATATCCATAGTTTTCACTAAAACAGATGGGAAAATTCAAGTTTCTTGAACATAAACATCAAATCCAACATAAGTCTAAATCGAGCATCTTGCTACCAAAGCTTAACAAATAAATAAATAAAAAACAGTAAACACGTCAAATAAAAGTGGAATTTCTGATAGTCCAATATGAATTTATTTGAATCTCCATTAATATTACAGAAATTAAAATGAGGAGAGATAAAATTAGAGAGAGATGAAACCTTCCTTAACAAGAAGGCCGAAAACAAGAACAAACAAGCCGGATCCGATGCATTGTGTTGGAGTCATAATGGTTTGAGAATAAGCTGAAAGCGTGAGAACCGCACCTGCGATTCCAATCAGAAACGCGCTTTTGTTCTGATCCATTCTTCCTTCCCAAATTAATGTGTATACTTTGTGATGGAGATTAATTATGAGAAGGACTCTGCAGTTTATCATCTGTCTTTCAAGTCAACTCTTTCACAAACCAAGTACTGTTTTGCCCTTGCTGGTTGACTACAATGTTTCTTTATTTTATTAATAACATAATTATTGGTATTTTAAAAAGTATTTAGAGTTGTTAATATTATTGTGCTTGTCCATATCACATGAGGTTTTATTTTGACCAAACTCTTTGATATTCGAAACAAGATGTACAACTTAATTTAAACTACTATAGGGTAGA